>OZ018323.1:2916791-3471791 GCA_963969495.1 Ceratothoa steindachneri
GGATGAAAGGTATTGCTGAATACAAAACAACGATCGTAGGCACACCTGCAGCCTGTGATACCGCAAGGGAAGCACGCCACCATCAACAGAGGCTAGGGATAGGCGAGGTGCGAAAGGTTCGACTACTAAGACGGGCCCCAAGCGGAGAACAGGGTCAAGTATCTTCAAGGCTGAAGGAGACGCTGAAGAATACACCTAGCAACCGTAGTCCAGCCGGGATTGGACCAGTTACGAATAAAGCGACCACAAGGTGCGCCTATCACCACCTCAAGTGGTGTGGGATAATACTCTAAAGCAGATCCATAGCCTTTGAACAGGACGCCCTCAAGCGACGCAAATGGAGCACCCAAGTGAGCTTGCTATCAAGCGTTAAACCCAAGAACTTAAAAATGGGGACATATTCAATCGCCGTGCCATGCAAGAAGAGGGGAGGGGGACCAAGGACGCTCCGACCCCGATAAAAATTCATGGCCTTCATTTTGGTGACCAAAAAACGGAAACCCTTGGAGACAGCACGACCCGACACGGCATCAATTGCCAGCTGTATTCGACAGGCAGCAGAAGGCAAGCGGGGAGATGAACAAAACAACGCCAAGTCATCGACGAAGAGGGAAGCCAAAAACCCCTCCGGAAGCGTGGACACCATCCTATTAATAGCAACGGTGAAACATGTCACACATAAAACACACCCTTGGGGAACACCCTACTATTGAATCTGCAAGCCTGAGAAAGCATCCCCCATAAGGACCTTAAAATTACGGGACGATAAAAATTCTTGAATAAAAACCGGTAAAAAGCTCTTCATACCCCAATCATATAACTGGCGTAAAACACCATATCTCCAGGTGGTATCGTAGGCCTTCTGAATGTTGAAGAACACCGCTAACACCTGATGCCTGGAGGAAAAGGCCCGTAAAACGGAGTCTTCCAAACAAATGAGGTGGTCAAGAGTACTACGGCCGCTGCGAAAACTGCACTGAAATCGAGAGAGGAGCGAGTTGGACTCCCAAAAAACAAGTGACGCGAACTTGAATCATCTTCTCGAATAACTTACTGAGGCAGCTCTTAAGAGCAATCGGGCGATAGTAAATGGGGTCCAAACCGTCCCTACCGGGCTCGAGAAAGGGTAGAACAACCCCCACACGCCAGGAGGACGGATAGATTCCTTCGACCCAAAGCAGGTTGTATAGGTCAACCAAAAATAAGTGAGTGGGGATGGAGACGACGGAGAAAGTCGTAGTGGATGCAATCATCACCGGGGGTGTAGGGGAATCGTCCCTCTCCCGTTCTCTCCCAGTTGAGACACGGGACGTTGACCGCAAAAAACATCCGGGCCAGGCACCGTGGGTCAAGCTCGTATTTCACAGCCACTCGCACCTCGTCTCTATGAAAAGCCATACGGTTTAAAACTGCAATATCCCCTCTACGAGTGTATATTCAATTTCACCTCAAGTAGGAAATTGGAGACGCGTTTCTCTCAAGCTCGAAGGCCAGCTGGAGCAGAGGTAAGACTTGCGTAGAAAAACCGTTGGAGTAAGAACCCCCTCCTTCCTACCCCTACCCCAGTGGGATGACGAGGTATAAATACCAAGCACTTGGGAAAATGAGGTAGAATATGTGAGTCGCCAGGCTACGAAGTCCCCGACAATAGAGGCCGGGCTACCAAGACTGGAACTGAGAAGAAGCTCATCCTCGAGCTAGTTCCTGGTATAACGTACGAGAAGTGCAGGCGAGCGGCTTAAAAGCTTTGTTTGAATGAGTCTTTTTTGAGACTTAGGATGGCTGAGTGGATTCGACGCTGGCTAACAGTGGTCCAGCGACGCGGGAAGCTGTTTGCAACTCGCCTACGCTATTATAATTTTTTTTTTGCCTACTTTCCTACTCTCCTCTATCTACAATGGTGCCCAGACCCGGGAGGGAGAGCGTTAGACCTTGGATAACATTTTCCAACGGGCTCTCTTCATCTCTTCAAAATACGCTCCGCTTCTAGGAGGGGGTTGTATAGCGTAGGAGAAGTGCAGGCAAGCGGCTTAAAAGCTTTGTTTGAATGAGTCTTTTTTGAGACTCAGGATGGCTGAGTGGATTGGCCGCTGGCTAACAGTGGTCCAGCAACGCGGGAAGCTGTTCGCAACTCGCCTACGCTATTATTTTTTTCTTTGTCTCCTTTCCTACTCTCATCTATCTACACTGGTTACCAAACGGAACTTTAAGTTAACTTGTTCAAGTTCAACTTTCTCTCGTCAGAGAGACTCCTCCTATCCTGGTGGATCCTAAAGCCCAGGGATTGTCCCTGACTTGGAGGACTTCCGAAACGAAAAAGAAAAAGCTCCTCGAGACAGTTATCCGGTGATCACACCGAACTCTAAGTTAACTTGGGTTAAGAACCAAGTTTAACTTACTCTCGTCAGAGAGACCCCGCCTATCCTGGTGCCTCCTAAAGCACCGTGATAGTTCTCGCACTTGAAGAAGACCCCCCTCCCAGAATACCGTGTGGATCTCCATCTGCTACACTCGCCAAAGTCCCTAGGGACTGCCAAGTCATCCTGTCCACCCCCAACAATCTGGTCGAAGCACGTGTCAAAGAACCGACTAGATTCCTGTGGTGCCTGGGCTCATTGAGTTTAAGTCAAACTTAAACCCGCCGCCAGAGCAACCAAGGTATTTAAACTCCAGTAGAGACAATTAGCCTATTTCTTTTATATTGAAGTGAGTAGCAAGTTAGCTAATATTAGAGGGTCAAGTTAAAAAGCCTTTCTTAAAAACTTGAAGTCATTATTGTGTATTTTAAACTCGTAGTATTTCTGTGGTTCATGTTTTTTTGTGTAGTAAATTGTTAAATTTAAAATATATGTTTATTTTGAGATAATTCCTGTGCGTTTCTCTATATCCTTACGTGTTTGAAGCGGCTCTTCCTTAAAAACAACCAAAAAATAGCACTCTTAGACAAAAGCATACTTAAAAAAAAGAAGTATATCACGACAAAAAAGGTGTTCTACGACAAGGAGAGGTGGAGCTACAGTGAGACAAAGCATCCTCCAGCTCATAGACGGAAAAGAGAGCATTATAAAAGTTGGTGGTGCACGTGGTAAAATCTAAAGGTCTAGACTCTATGGCAACCTCATGATCGAGAAACCTTCGAGGATATCTACCAGCACTACTCACCGAAGCAAAATGATCAGCCAGAGCTTCGCTAACCAACCGGCTATCGGACACAAGCGAACCTCCGATGTCCAGAGGGGATGACATGGCCAGCGTAGTGACCACGGATCTTATTGATCCGCTTCCAAACCCGAGGCAGTGGTGTGGACGAAGAAGTGAAACATACGTACCGGAGCCAAGACTCACGGTGGGCACGATGGAGAGTCCTTTGGCGGATAGCACGAGCCCGGTTCCGATCGACCCTATTCGAGACGCTCGGGTTCCGCCTATAACAGGAATGGGACAACTGATAGGCAGAAATAGCCAACGCGCAATCCTTCGATCACTAGGGGACGGTGGAGCGCCCTACAACAGGGCACCTTAGCGGACGAAGCGCTCAGCAGCCTCTAAAATATGAGACCGCTGAATCTACGGTATCGAAGGAAACCCAGGAAGCGTCAATAAAGGAAGCCTCCCAGAACTCAACCCAATTTTCTCGCCGCAGATTCTGACGAGGAGAGATGGAAAGGCACAGGCCAGGAAGGGCAGCTGACAGGACGATCGGGGAGTGATCACTCCTGGAAAGGTCGTCCCGAATTGACCACCGGAAATCGACGAAACAGTCGGGCGCACATAAAGACAAGTCTACAGCACTAAAAGAATCTATTTGAACATGGTAAGAAGTAAAATCGCCGGAATTTAAAAGACAAAGGGAATCGGATAATGAGATGAAGTCAACACTCCGCCCCGGGGATTACGGGCAGTGTCACCCCCAAGATGGGTGTCGAGCATTAAAATCACTAAGTAATAAAAACGGGAAAGCTCAGACCGACTCAAATTAAAATCCGTGGGGATGTACACAGAACAAACAGTTAAAAGCTTGGAAATAAAAGACCCCTGGCAGCAACAGCCTGCAAGGTATTACGGAGGGGAAGTGGCGCAGAGAATAGCGAAGAGGAAATTAAAAGAAAAGCACCGCCACGGGAGTCGCCCCCGGTCGGGGGGATGAAATTAAACACCCGGAAGTGCGGAAGTGCCGGGAAGGGGCGAATCCCAAGCTTATTTTCTTGCAAACAGACGGCAGAACGTTAGAAAGCAAGAGCTAGAGTTCCTCCCACTTGCAGAGAACCCCTTGACAATTCCACTGTAGGATGACAAACATTACTGTTGTCTCGACACCAACGTCGGGATTCTAGTGACGGAGACCGTCGAAGGTTCCCGACTACTAGAAGGCCCAGAAAGATGCAAGCGACAAATTGCGATGAGCCTGGGACGCATCCGGCACGGACTTGCGAGCGTGAACGGTGGGAGGCGACAGCTAAGAGCCAGACTGAACTCCCAACGTGGAGGGCTAATAGCCCGGAGGGAAAGGGAGATCGAACAGAGACGGACAAGAATTAAGATACGAAGAAGATGGAACAGAAGGCGGAACATGGACATAGAATGAGAAGGGATCAAGGTCAGAGGGTAAGGAGAGAATTGGATCAGATGGAGAGGGAGGAACAGGGTCAGAGGGTGAGGAGAGAACACGGTTAGATGGAGATGAAGGAACAGGGGTAGGAGGCAAGGGAGACGAAACTGGGGTAGGAGACATAGAAGACTTCACAGAGGTAAGGGGCAAGGAAGAAGGGACCGGGGTAGGAGGCAAGGAAGACGGGACCGGGTGAACTTCCGCCCGGACAATGCCATCGGTGATGCCAATGGGGGAGGCCAACGAAAACGGGCAAGGAGAATATATAAAAACGGAGGACGCCCCAACAAACGACTCCGGGGGCCAAACCAGCCTGATCAGAGGCAGCGCGTTTGGACCCCGAACGGTGTGAGCATGAACACTTCTGTTCGCGCTGAGGCAAATAAACGGAAGGAACAGCGGGGGCAGATGCCTGGAGGAACTGCCGGATATCCTTCAGCGTCTCAGCTCGGTCGGTCTCACGTTCCGCGACAGATGGAGGAACATGAGAAGAGACCAATGGCAAAGGAGAGGGCGTAACGAAGGACCCGCTAGGAGAGACCAAAGGCAGGGGAGGAGGAGCAACAGAGGGACTTCGAGAAGACAAAGAAGGAGTGAGAAGGCCGGAGGGGGCGAGCTTTCCCGCACCCTACGACGGGCCTCACAGAAGTCCAGCCTCAGGAAGTCCCCAAGAGCTAGAACCTCCCCAAAAAAGAATACGGGAGAAGAATGCGAAGCCGCACTATGGGAACCTCCGCAACTGGAGCAACATTCATGATTTCCACAAGAGGAGCCATGATACGCCAACGCACAGGCCACACAGCGACGAGCCTGCCTACAATTGCTGCTCATATGGCCAAACTAGTGGCAATTAAAACAACGTCTGGGGGGCTCGACATAACGGGACACAAGGACACGAAGATAACCAGCACGAACAAACTGGGGCAGATCCTGACGCTCAAAGGTAACGATGAGCGTACTCATAGGAACCTTAGCAGGACCAACAGACTTAGAAACCCTATAAACGTCCGTAACCTGCTAGGAAGAAAGTTTATCCTTTAGTCTCGAAACATCATATTGCAATAATTCTTGGAGCGAATCACTCAACAAAATTAAGGCAAGGGTGGGGCACAACCGAAACTGGGACCTCCGAAAGGGAGGACAAATCCAGCACGGCACCACACTGCTCTCGCGAAGATACCTCAACCACTAAATCGCAACTACCACGGGCCCACATACGGCGGGGCGCACCATAGCGGGAGTTAAACTCCCCATTCAAATAAAACACGTCTAATTTAGAAAGCGGAGACCCGGAACTGGAATTCAGCACCAGGAAACCAGGATAATCCAAATCAGGATCCATCTCTTCTGCGAAGAGATCTAATAAGCCCGGAAAAGAGGACGCATTGACAGGCGTAGTACGAAAACCAGAAGTCGCAAGAAGTCGGCGACTTCTGGGAGAGATTTTTTTTTATTATTACCGATATAAAGTAGAGTATGAAAGGGGGTGCGAACTCGAGCAGCGCAGTCACCGTCTACCATCAGGACATCTACTCGGAAGGCCGGTCCAACCAGGAGGGTAAGCCCGTTGACCTCTGACCCAATCATCGTTTTAAAAATGGCCGGCCAGCCTCGGAGATTTACCAGTTGGGAAAGCAAAGACCCCCAAGAGAGCCACTCCGGCTCAGGCAGCCACCAACTAACACAGGCAGGACCAAGCCATGGGGTCGTGCCGCCTGAGGGACAGCTGATACACCGAGATCGCCAAACAAACGTAGATGAAAGAACGATGCAGGGTGAAAGAGAATTAGTACAGAAGACGAAGTAGGGGTTAGCGGAAGGAGAAAAAGAATGCCAAGCTGGAGCCGGACGTGGCGCTGAGTCCCGCCAGCACGGCATCCAGGAGAGCAAATCTCTGTGCCCCTTACGGGGTACAAAAAGATAGCTAACGGGGAACGGGAGGAGACGAGCCTCCGCATAGGTGGGCGCGATAACAAATAAATCGATATCGGTAAATCCAAAATTATAATACAATATTGATTATTGACTATATATAGCATTATTTTATAATACAAAAGGAAAAATATTTGAATACTGTTTCTTAGTTTCTTACCTGGTGAGGCTCTCTTTCATCTCCACATAGGTTTTGAGGATCCTCCTCACAGCTCGGACCTATATATTTCTGCCTCCAAGGCACGTGTGGCTCGCCCCTGTGCTAAGCTGGAACAAAAACTGAACTAAAATTATCGATTATCGCTAGTTTGGAACCAAAAGTATCGGCGATACATATTAATCAATAACGCGGAAAAATTATCGGATAACCCGATATCGTTATCGCGCTAACTCCCACCTATGAGCCTCTGCAACTCCTCCAGTTGGCCCAGAGTCCGCGGCAATTCCATTGAAGGAATATGCCCTCAAGCCCTAGCTCGGAGGAGATGCGGGGGACCTCTTCAAACAGAAGACCCTCACGGGAATGGCCGTACGCTTGCCGGAGGCAGGACTCCGCGCGCAATTCGCTGAAGGTACTGTCGCTTTCGAGGACTTATCGGGGGAGGTTGAGCTCGCCATGCGAGTCTTTTCTCCTCCCTCCGCCTCGAAACCTTTGGCGGGTGGCACGGTTTGGAGGAGGGGGCCCCTCTTTTCGAGGATCTACCGTCTTCGAGCCACCTAGCCCACCACTAGGCATGAGTGAAGGAGCCGCAGCTCCTTTAGGAACCCCAGAATATGGCCTGGCGACCAACTTGATGGGTGTTGCCTCCCGTGAGAGGCGCGTGGCCATTTCGCCTTACGGGAAACGGTCACGCTGAGTGAAGGGGGGGAAAGAGCCCTGGTTTTAGCCGGGGTTGGGTGTGAACCCTTTGTGCCACCAGCTTTACCAGGGAAGCCCCCAGGTTGAGTAGAGCCCGCATAAGGGCTCCGAATGGGCGCGGAAACAACCGTGCTCGTTGGCCTGGATGGGCCAGGAGCAGAGGGTGTCTTTCTAACTATTGAGGCATAAGACGTCCCAGGCAGAGCTGGGCGCGCCAGGACAAAGTCCTTAGCCTCGTGGAATAAGAGTCGATCCTGGGCCTGAACGGCCAGGATTTCTTTCTCAAGGAGATATGCACCACATTGCTTCGAAGAGGGGGGAGTGCGGCTCTCCGCAATTGGCACACTTGGCTACACACGATTTGGACTTATCATGTGCGGCCTTGGAGCAATTTACACATACTTCGGGTGATCCCGACTTTGCACGTCTACAAGAGTGATTCGTATGACCGGAGCGGTGACAGTAATAGCACTTCCGCGGCAGTGGCACGAATGCCTTCACGCGGTAGCGGTACCAACTGGCACGCAACGACTCAGGGAGCTTGTCACGGTCAAACGTGACGAAGAGTGTAGGGGTGGGTCTCGAGGCCCCTTCGTTTTCTCATCACACGTTCGACCTAGACCGCCCCATGGTCGGCCAGCATAAACAACTCCTTTCACAAAGTTCATGGTAGAGTGTGGCGTCACACTCACCGGGTGCCATCAAGTGTCCGAAGAACACTTATCTTTGCGCCTCGGAAGGATTCGTCGCATTCACCAGAAGGATCCCGTCCGAGAAACGGGTCACCTTCGGCTCTCTACCAATTATACTAGCTAATGCTCTCCTCTGATGGATCATGTTGCCCTTAGCCAACATGCTGCCATCAGTGGGGCGAATAACGAGGAAGCGTTTAAAGCCAGCGGGCTCGAAAACGCCAGGTAACCTTTGAATGATGGGCCCCGTTGTTATCGAGTCTCGGCCCTGCGCACTTTCGTCTTAGTCTGGGACTCTGCACCCGGGGGTGGGGCAGAGGGGCCAGATGTCCCGATCTTGGTTTGGTCGCTTACCGAAGTGGCAGCAGACCCATCCGTCTCCGCATCCTCCGTGGATGGAGAGGAACCCCGAGTCTTCTTAGTCTTTTTCCTATTTTTTTTTCTTTTGGGGAGAGGAGGGCGGGGAATGAACCCGCTTCTCACCCCCGCCGGTAGAAGCCCCCAGGCCAGATGGAAAGGCCTCAGCCAGGTCTTTCTTCGAGATGGAGAAGGTCCTGGCAGTCGTAGGGGCACCGGTCGGAGGAGATCTCTCCCTTCCTTGTACTGCCTTAGAAACCCAGGCCGTTTGAGGAGGACCTTGCATAGTGGCGGATTCAGGTTCGGTGCTTGGCGCTGAGCCCAGATTCGCTCCCATGGAAGGTCCTACCGTCTGAGGCTGAGTTGCCTCAAAGACCATGTCTATCTCAGGGTGGCCTCCAGTTGGCCATCCCTCCAAGACATCACAGGTCCCATTGGCAGCGTTGTCACGAGTCACGTCTGGGGAGGCATAGGCCTTGACCCCGGCAAGGTTCAATATTCTTGCCAGCAGGTCTTTTAAGGGAGGCGAACAAAGGGGCCTGGCTTCTCTCTCCCCCCTAAGGGAGTTTGCCCTACCGAGCTGCTTCAATGGGGAGTGGTTGGCTATGTGCTGCCTGCTGGCTTTCTTGGCAGTACCCTTGGAAAGAAAAAAAGGGGATTCAGGTTCGGTGCTTGGCGCTGAGCCCAGATTCGCTCCCATGGAAGGTCCTACCGTCTGAGGCTGAGTTGCCTCAAAGACCATGTCTATCTCAGGGTGGCCTCCAGTTGGCCATCCCTCCAAGACATCACAGGTCCCATTGGCAGCGTTGTCACGAGTCACGTCTGGGGAGGCATAGGCCTTGACCCCGGCAAGGTTCAATATTCTTGCCAGCAGGTCTTTTAAGGGAGGCGAACAAAGGGGCCTGGCTTCTCTCTCCCCCCTAAGGGAGTTTGCCCTACCGAGCTGCTTCAATGGGGAGTGGTTGGCTATGTGCTGCCTGCTGGCTTTCTTGGCAGTACCCTTGGAAAGAAAAAAAGGGGATTCAGGTTCGGTGCTTGGCGCTGAGCCCAGATTCGCTCCCATGGAAGGTCCTACCGTCTGAGGCTGAGTTGCCTCAAAGACCATGTCTATCTCAGGGTGGCCTCCAGTTGGCCATCCCTCCAAGACATCACAGGTCCCATTGGCAGCGTTGTCACGAGTCACGTCTGGGGAGGCATAGGCCTTGACCCCGGCAAGGTTCAATATTCTTGCCAGCAGGTCTTTTAAGGGAGGCGAACAAAGGGGCCTGGCTTCTCTCTCCCCCCTAAGGGAGTTTGCCCTACCGAGCTGCTTCAATGGGAAGTGGTTGGCTATGTGCTGCCTGCTGGCTTTCTTGGCAGTCCCCTTGGAAAGAAAAAAAGGGGAATGCGGCTGGAAACAGGGAGGTGCCCAAAAGCACCTCCAGAGAAGGAGGTGAGGCTGAGTCCCCTACACACGTAGATGAAGGAGAGGAGTAAGCCTCCTCTCCGGTTAGAGAAATTTGGAGGGTTCCCTGCGCGAGCACAGGGGGAAGGAACTTCCTTTTATCTATGGAGCTGCCCGAGGGCGGCTCCGTCGATGGATAAGGGGAAATTGAGGCGAGATTTTTAATTTTCTCATCATTGGGAATGGTGACCCTAAATTTTTCACGGGATGCATACCTTCATCACCTCTCACAGTAGCCCGTCCTGCCAGGGGTGCGTACAGGCATGGCAGAGCCACGTGCCGCCATTAGAGACCACCTCTCTCGCCTGGTGGCCTGTCAGTCCCTCGGCATGGCGGATCCACCTTGGACACGGCGTAAAAAGAAATAGATGGTGAAGCGAGGGAGGTATGGGTGGGGATGAAGCAGGTTGTTACCCCCCCTCCCAACTGGAGTTCAGGGGTTAGGGAACGTTGTCCCCTCCCTCCTCAGGGGGTTTTGGGGCTGCATGCGCAATATATAGCCTTTAAGGCTAGTTAGCCTCTGCACCCTAATTGTTGGCGCATTACCTGCTCGTGGTGCCCCTGCTTATACAGAAATTGTGTCCAACGACCGAGTGTCTGGCGGTATAACCTGGCTGGGCAGAGGGAGCTCATAGTCTTGGTTGACATTCCACCTAGGAGAGGGACAACTCTGACTACAAACCCGGGCAGATGTCGCTCGTTAGCCACGGTAGGCACCCCGTAGAGAGCGCGGCGTTTTCCCTCTTTGGCCGCCGTGCTGACGGGCATCAGCGCCCCGTCCGGCCCCAGCCTAGCCACTTCTCCCCTTTCTGCTAACAACCCTTTAGCCTTATCTGGCAATTTCTTTCCCAACTCTACTACTCTCTCTCTTCAAAGTCTTTGTTCCGATGGGATTGGAATTCTCGACTCGCGTTCGAACCTGTGCTAGTTCCGGTCGGCGAGAGGTCTGATTCTCGGGAGTCTGTCCTGGCTTGATCTCCCCCAGCAATACCTGCAGAATATTGGCGGCTACCAAACCATCCCCTCCCTCCCCCCTTTTTTTTAACCACCAAGAAGGGGTAAAACTTTACAGTTGGCGTTCGGTTCGCGGGACCGGGCCGTGGCCGGGGTGGACTAGGAAAGGGTTAAGACCCACCAGGTATATCCTGCATGGTCCGCCAGGCTTACCCTAAGGTCACCTGGCGGTGAAGTCCATGGCCACCTCTGTAAGTGGCCCCGCGCCCGCGCCTACACGCCGACTGCGTCGTTTATAACCGGCCCGTTGTCTGCGCCAATGGGCATTCGCAGGGTTAATGGAAACCAAGCAATAGGCCTTTCTCTAGAGTCTCCGGTCCGCTCGTTTAGTGGATCTGGCAAGACGGTACTTCCGCGGGCGGTAGATTCCTGTTCATGTTCGAACAAATTCTTTAACAAATCCCTTTTAAAAAACCCAATGAAACCAGCAAAGAATGTCTTAAGCTGCGCATCCCCTCCTCTTTCCCCACCCCCTTTACTTCCCAGTCTATCGAAGAAAATGGATACAAACCTACTAACTCGAGGAAAGAAAAGAACACAAGACGTGGATAAAACTGGTGGGAGAACTTTAACCACAAGATCGCCCCCCCAAACAACTGCACGGATAGAAGAAAATTGCATAGAAACGAGCAAAGTCTCAGGAAATCGAAATTCACCACCGCAAAAACGAACAAAGTCGGTAAGAAATCCGCCCGAAGTTTCAAACTCCCAGCAAGCAGCAGGTCCAGGACGATCCACCAAAACGCTACCTGAACTGCTCTCACTGCAGGTAGTCCCAGGACAATTTGTTGATCGATCTTTCAGAAGATTTTACCTAATAAAACCAGAAAGCCAACAAACAAACCTAATGAAGACATGCATGGTCAAACAGAGTAAAGATTTCCCAAAACTATTTCAAATTCCCAGATCACAATTTCCACCTCTCTCGCCTCAATCAGATGGTAGCATACTAGTCGAAGTTAAAACAAAAGAGCAAGTGGAAAAACCTTAACATTAAAAGAACTGGCAGAAGATAAAGTAATAGTAACAGCACATCCCTCCTTTAACATGCGTAAAGGCGTAATAATAGAACCCAACTTCGCCCAATACTCAGAAGCGGAATTAATTGAAGAATTAAGCGAGTACTCTGTCACTCAAGTACACAGAGTACATAAAACTATAAACAACAGCAAGATACCAACGAACACTTACTTCGTATCATTTGACCTAGATATCCTACCAAAATATATATATTTAGGATGGCGCCGCTTCACGGTTAAAGAATTTAAACCTAGCCCCAGAAGATGCTACTACTGCCAAACTTTTGGGCACTCTACAAACACCTGTCGTCGCAGGAATCAGGGCTTTGCGCCCACCTGCGTCAACTGCGCAAGTGCACTACACCCTGAACAAATCGAAAATTGCCCAACGAAATGTGTAAACTGTGGAGAGCCCCACCCAGCATCAAGCAAAAATGTAATGTCTACAAATTCGAAGAAGAAGTAGCATCCATACGTGAAAAAGAAAGACTAAACTTTAGAGATGCCAGAGAAAAGGCACAGACCTCTATAGGAACCAGAGGAAACTCTTATGCCTCTGTAGTTGAAATGAGCAGAGTGACCAGACCCCCATACCACGGGGTTAAAGCAAGAACTAAACCGCCCCTTCCCGAGGAGCCTGCACCACAGTCCCCAAATATTGAACCCCCATAACCCCCGCATATGGTCGACAATCAACCATCTCCCCCGCTCCCCCCCAAAGCAGTTGCTGCATCGCCAGGCACCTTCACCCGATACCTTGATGCTAAACCCCATCCCTAGCAGAGAGATAAACCTAAAATTGCAACCACAGCAAATCCCTAAGCACATCGACCCCCACCCCGAACAAATGGACACTCAGGTTATACCAGAGATCGTCTGCCCACAACCTCGGTCACCCCGTGACAGCGTTTTGCCACCACCAATCAAAATGCCTACCACTGACACCATCTACGAAGAGAAGGTAGAAGAGGAAAAAGAGACCCAAGACCCACGTGGAACAGACCTCGTTCCCACCAAACAAATTGAAGCTCGAACCATACCTCCAACGAGCCACTTCCCTCACCCACCAACAGAAGCAAAAAAAAAGATAATCCGTCCTCCTATTATGGACGGAACACCAACACCGCCTCTAACAGTAGATACCCAAGACACAAACAAGAAAAAAGGTGACAAAGAAGAACCAAAACCTCAAAGACCAGTCCTCACCAGACTCCAGTGGCCACAGGGCCCTAATAAATCAATGGGCGCCTTGACCTCTGCAAAAACCAAATCGCTCACTTCTCGAACCAAACCAAAAGAATAATGAAGCTAATCCAGTGGAATATCTGCGGAATCAGAGCCAACTGGGAAGAATTAAGGCTTCTTGTAGCGGACGAGACCCCCGCCTGCGTCTGTCTCCAGGAAACCATGTTGGGAATACATCCACTACGAAAGCTACCGAATTACAGTTGCATAACCACCTCAATACCAAATGATGGCAGCACATCCAGCGGCTGTGCCATATACATCCATCAAAATGTCCCCACATTACCCATCAGATTAAATTCACCTTTGGAAACAATCGCCGTGACCATGTACATCAAGAAACGATACACGATCGCAAATGTCTACCTCCCACCCACAGGGCCCCTTCCAGTCACCGCCTTACGAGACTTGATCTCGCAACTACCAACTCCATTCATTCTAATGGGGGACTTTAACAGTCGTCATATTGAGTGAGGCGACAAAATATGCAACGCCAGAGGAAACGAGCTATCAAAGCTAATAGAAAACCAGCAACTTGGAATCATGAACCAGGGCGAAGGTACTAGATTTAACATACAAACAGGTACCCTATCAGCATTAGATCTAGCCCTCTGCTCACCCGACATCACAGCGGACTTTGAATGGAGAATCTTAGATGACCTAAAAGGAAGCGACCATTACCCGATCATCCTTTCCTCAGACGAGGGTTTACCAACCTCGGGTATACCACGATGGAGACTGGACCAAGCAAACTGGAAAAAATTTAACAAAATCACTGATATCCAAGTTGATGACATCCCGGAGACGGAGGAAGCGCTGGAAATCTTTACATCCATTATATATCAAGCAGGCAAAACATCCACCGCAACCAAATCAGGACAACCCAGTCAGAGATCTACCCCATGGTGGAGCCCAGAATGCTCTGCCGCACTGAAAGAACAAAGGAAAGCCTACCGAACATACAAACGATGGCCAAATTCGACGACTAAAATGGAATTTAATAAAAAGAGAGATAAATATAGATACATACTTAAACAAAGCCGCCGGAAATCATGGAGAGCTTATGTCTCCACGATAAACTCTAAAACCCCCATCTACCGCACATGGAGCAAAATCCGAGGGATGCTAGGTAAACCCAGCCGAGATCCTACCCCCGGTACTTCGGATAAATGGAAACACTATCTTAAACATAATCGATGTAGCAGACACGCTAGCGACTCACTTTGCCAAAATATCAAGTAGAGCAAACACAACCCCCGAGTTCGCCCAATACCGGTTGGAGAGGGAGTGCTCAACTCTAAACTTCGCATCAAAAGAGTACAAATCTTACAACAAAGAATTCAGCAAAAAAGAGTTCAATACAGCTCTTGCATCATGTAGACACACTGCTCCAGGCCCAGACAATATACCTTATGCAATGCTACGCCACCTAGGGGAAGGGGGTAAACGCTTCCTCTTAGATATATTCAATAAAATATGGATGGAAAATGCCTTCCCAGACACCTGGAGAAGGGCTACAGTTCTAGCTTTCCGGAAACCAGGAAAAGACCCAACCAGTCCCCAAAACTACCGCCCAATCGCTCTAACCTCCTGCATATGTAAGCTCATGGAAAAAATGGTGAATGTACGCTTAACATGGTTCCTTGAAACGAAATCCAGCATATCCCCATCGCAGTGCGGATTCCGAAAATTTCACTCGACCACGGATGCCCTTATCCGTCTGGATTCGGCGATATGTAACGCATTCGCCAGGAGACAGCACGTAGTAGCTGTTTTCTTCGACCTCAAAAAGGCATATGATACATCATGGCGTTATGCCATCTTAAAAGCCCTCCATAACCTCGGATTACGCGGACAACTACCAATTTTCATCCAAAATTTCCTAACCAACCGCACCTTCTCTGTAAGATTAGGTAGCGCGAAATCCAAATCATTTATACAAGAAGAAGGCGTTCCACAAGGCAGCGTCTTAAGCGTACCCCTGTTTGCTATAGGAATTAATGATATCTCACAAAACCTCCATCAAGACATTAAAGCCAACCTTTATGTAGATGATTTCTCTATCTCCCTAGCAGTTTCCGAAATGGCAACAATAGAACGTCGCCTCCAGATCACCATCAACATCATCACGAGATGGTCTACTACCCACGGCTACCAATTCTCAGCTGAGAAGACCAAAGTGGTGCACTTCTGCCGTCGTAGAAGATGTATTAGGGAACCTGACCTATACCTATACCAAAAGAGGATTGCAGTCGTTGAGAGCTATAAATTCCTAAGACTAACATTTGACAGAAGGTTGACATAGGAACCACATATAAGAAGCATTAAAAACACTTGTAAGAGCTGATCTGGCGACTGCCTACTTGGGCATTAATCGCCGTATTAAAACTGGCCTAGTTCTAGGCTACTTTAAAATAAAATTAAAGAGAGAAAAAAAAAACAACACCCCAAAAGGGGGAAAGGAAGCAAGCTGGTGCGTCGGGGAGAGGTCCCCCCGGCGCAGGAGCGTGCAACTAAAGGAGAAAAACAAACAAAAACCAAAACGAAAAAAAACAACAAACAAACCTTGCTTAAATAATAGGGAGAAGGCCGGCCTCCCCCAAGAAGTCAACAAGTCCACAAGTCAATGTGCACGAATCTGTCCTGAGAACAAGGGACAGGCGGTAGCGACCCCGCCAGTCCCGGTACTGGGACAGGTATCGTGCGCGAAGATCACCCAGACTGGGACATTCGACAAGAATGTGCCGAACAGTCTGGGGGACGACGCAGTCGTTGCAATAGGGCGCAGGCGAGCGCTCCATCAGATAGCGACGCGTCACACAAGTGTGTCCGATTCGGAGACGACAGAAAGCAACCTGAAGCCGCCGCGGCATTGAGGGATAGGTCCATGGGAACAGTCGCGGCGCAATGGCACGCAACTTTAAGTTCCCTTCGACCGTCTCCCATCTTCTTTGCCAAGCAGTCCGAAGAGCTGCCCGTATTCCTGCCATGTAGTCGGTGTGAGGAAGAGCGAAACGCTGGTCTGGTCGCAGAGTCCTCGCGGACTCTTTGGCGCCCTCATCGGCGCGCTCATTCCACGCAATTCCTACATGTCCAGGAACCCAGCAGAAGATAATCTCGACATCTGCCCGGCTCACCAAACCGTGGCGTCACGGATATCGCGAACCAGGGGATGCGGAGATTCCAATGCCCCGAGAGCACTCAGGGCGCTTTGTGAGTCGCTATAGATCACAATCCGGTCTCCGAACCGGGCACGTCGCGTAATCTCCCGTACCGAGTGGTGTATTGCCACCAGCTCGGCCGTGAAGACAGACGCAGCGCCTGGTAGAGCCCCGCTGACTTCAAACAGAGGGGATACGGCGTGGAAGCCGACCCCCTCTTAGGACTTGGAGCCATCCGTATACACTGGCACGGTTCCAGCGTGACACGATGTGTGCTCCAAAAAGGTCGAACGCAATACTCCCGGCGCAGTACAAGCTTTGGGAGCAGAGGCGTGGCGACAAAATGCCAAATGTGGTACCCTCCAGGGTGGCGTCCTGGGCAGAACCAGGGGCGCCACCGGCCCGAGAGCTATATCTAGCTCTCGAAGGAGTTTCCTGGCCCTAAACCCAAAGGGCTTAGGGTATGACTGGCGTCTCTCGGCGGCATAGGCACCATCGAGATCACCTGCGGATGCGGTGAGAGCTGTTGGCGACTGAGGGAGGCGCCGGGCTCGCGGGAACAGGCGAGTGATGCACTGCACGCGGCGCAGAGCGAGTGGCATCTCCCCAGCATCGACCAACAGGCTCTCAATGGGGGAAGTGCGGAAGGCACCGGTCGCAAGGCGAAGGCCGGTGTGGTGGATCGAATTCACCTTCCGCAATAAACGCTCGGCTGCGGATGCATAAAACTCGCATCCGTAGTCGAGCTTCGAGCGAACAAAGGATCGATAAAAAAGTAAGGCGGTAGCCCTATCAGCGCCCCAAGCGCTGAACGTCACGGAACGGAGAATGTCCATGGCGCGGGTACAACAGAACCTAAGGCTGCGAATATGAGCCTTCCAGGTGAGGCGTCGGTCGAATACAAGACCAAGGAAACGGTGCGACTCAACCACATCCAGGCGCACCCCATCAAGAAACAAATCTGGGTCGGAGTGAAGCCGTGGATGGCGGCAGAAGTGCACCACCTTAGTCTTGGCCAAAGAAAACCGAAACCTGTGCGCTTCGGCATAGCGAGAGACGCGGTTCAATGCCTGTTGGAGTCGACGCTCCAGAGTTGGCATCTGGGCCGCGCCAAAAGAGATCGAAAGGTCGTCCACGTAGAGCGTAGCGAGAACATCTTCCGGCAGCACCGAGGTGATGCCGTTGATGCTCAGGGCAAAGAGTGTGACACTGAGGACACTTCCCTGCGGGACACCCTCTTCCTGCTCCTTTGGGCCGGAGAGGGCTCCCCCCACCCGTACGCGGAATCGTCGATCTCGCAAAAGTTCAGATATAAACATTGGGAGGCGTCCCCTCGCCCCCATCGTGTGGAGAGTCTCCATGATACCGTATCACCATGCGGTATCATAGGCCTTCTACAGATCAAAAAACACCGTGGCGTAGTGCTGTCTAAGAAGGAAAGCCTCGCAGACGGCATTTTCCAGTCGGAGCAGAGCATCCGACGTGGAGTGGAACTTACGGAAGCCGCACTGTGCAGAAGACAGATGGCCTCCGCTGTCCAGGAAAAAGGCTAATCTAACATTTACCAATTTCTCCATCAACTTGCACACACAAGAGGTTAGAGAGATTGGGCGGAAACCGGTCGGAGTAGAGTGATCTCTCCCCGGCTTGCGAAAGGCGAGCACAGTAGCGATTCGCCAGGAGTCTGGGAGAAGACCTTCCACCCAGATCCTGTTGAACATATCTAACAGAAAGGCCATGCCTCGCTCACCCAGGTGTCGAAGCATGGCGTACGGGACATCGTCCGGACCATGGGCGGTGTCCGCGCACGAAGCGAGAGCGGAACGCAACTCAC
The DNA here is from genome assembly GCA_963969495.1 of Ceratothoa steindachneri. Taxonomy (NCBI): domain Eukaryota; kingdom Metazoa; phylum Arthropoda; class Malacostraca; order Isopoda; family Cymothoidae; genus Ceratothoa; species Ceratothoa steindachneri. The sequence goes on from OZ018323.1 coordinate 2,934,958, forward strand.
TCACAGTAAACTTGTCGTTGAAGGGTTCTCCGCCTCTGGAGGTAAAGTCCAGCCGGCGGCCTTCCGCGACATCACGACTTGCATTGAATGCTGGCGGAGCAGCATCACGGCTAGAGAATGCGGAAAAAGCGGTCGCTAAGGATTCCGCCACGGACGCGGGGTCCGAGATTGCGGTCCCATTCTCCTGGAGAACGGGAGGGGGGTCCTGCGAGAACTTGCCCCGAATCCTTTTGACTCGCTTCCACACCTCAGCTAAAGGGGTCTTCCCGTTAGGTGAAGACACGTATGCCCGCCAAGAAGAGCGGCGGGCGTGCCTGGAAATATACCGGAACCTAGCCCTAGCCCGACGAAATTCAGCGACAGTGAAATCGTTCGGGCGGCGCTTATAGCGCATGTAGGCATAACGCTTCTGTTTGAGGGCCGTCTCACACTCGGCCGACCACCATGGGAGTGGTCGGCGTGCAAAACGGCCAGACGTCCTAGGAATAGTAGTCAGGCCCACGGCGATGAGGTTGCCGGAGAAGAACTCAACGGCCTCATCTACCGACCTAAACTCCTCGACTGAGATAGAGAGATCAGTCATTTCCTGAAATGCAGGCCACCGCGCCCGCGCCAAGCACCACCGAGGTGGTATCTCAGGCGGCAGTTGCCCTGAAAATGATATTTGAATGGGAAAGTGATCACTACCATGGAGGTCATCGACCACCCCCCAATCAAAATCAGGCTGTGCATCCGAAGAGCACAAAGATAGGTCAAGGCAAGAAAATGAAGCGGTTCTCGGACAGTGATGTGTAAACTCATCCACGTTTAGGACACCCATCTCAAGCTCTTCGATCAGATCGGAGGGGACTTGTCCCCTGGGGTTTATGGTGTAATCTCCCCAGAGAGGATGCCGGCCGTTCAGATCTCCAAGCAAGAGATAGGGCCTCGGCAACCGTGCCACGACGCGGCGGAAGTCGCCCGCGTCGAAGTCAGCTGACGGTGGAATGTACGCAGAAATGATAGTATACCTCCTATCCAGGTGCAGCTGCACAGCCACTGCCTGAAAGGAGGTATCTAAAGAGAAAGGAAGAACGGAGACATCATGCCGGGTGTAAACCGCGCATCCCCCAGCCCAGGCGTCCCGCGGTGGTGGGGTCGCAAGACCCTTATACCCCGGGAGGGCGGGCAGGGGGCACGCGCCTAGCATGGTCTCCTGCAAAAAAATTGCTAACGGGGAACGGGACGAGGCGAGCCTCCGCAGCTCCTCCCAGTTGGCCCGGAGTCCACGGCAATTCCATTGAAGGAATATGCCCTCCAGGCCTAGCTCGGAGGAGACGCGGGGGCCCTCCTCGAATTGAAGACCCTCACGGGAATGGCCGTACACTTCCCGGGGGCAGAACCCCGGGCGCTGTTGGCCGGACAAAGCGCTGGAGGCGCTGTCGCCTTCGAGGACTTATTGGGGGAGGTTGGGCTCGCCATGCAAGTCTTTTCCTCCCTCCGCCTCGAAACCTTAGGCGGGCGCTGCGGCTTCGGAGGCGGGGGGCCCTCTTTTCGAGGAACCACCGTCTCCGAACCACTCGCTCCACCTCGGGGCTTAGGCGAAGGAGCCGAAGCTCCTTTGTTGCTGTCCTCCTTTCGGGGGACAGCTTTAGGAACCCCCGAAGATGGCCTAGCGACCATCTTCAGGGGTGTTGCCTCCTGTGAGTCTAACGACTCTGTGGAGGTGCGTGGCGGTTTCGCCTTGCGGGAAACGGTCACGCTGGGGGAAGAGGAGGGAGCCCTGGTTTTAGCCGGGGCTGGGTATGAACCCTTTTTGCCGCCAGCTTTACCAGGGGAGCGCCCGGGTTGGGTAGAGCCCGCAGAAGGGCTCCGAATGGGCGCGGAAACAACCGTGCTCGTTGGCCTGGATGGGCCAGGAGCAGAGGGTGCCTTTCGAACTACTGAGGCATATGACGTCCCAGGCAGAGCTGGGCGCGCCAGGACCAAGTCCTTAGCCTCGCGGAATGACAGTCTATCCTGGGCCTGAACGGACAGGATTTCTTTCTCCAGGAGATATGCACCACATTGCTTCGAAGAAGCAGGGTGCGGCTCTCCGCAATTGACACACTTGGCCACACACGATTGGACTTATCGTGTGCGACCTTGGAGCAATTTACAAAGACTTCGCTCTGACCCCGACTTTGCACGTCTATATGAGCGATTCGTATGGCCGAAGCGGTGACAGTAATAGCACCGCCGCGGCAGTGGCACGAATGCCTTCACGCGGTAGCGGTACCAACCGGCACGCACCGACTCAGGGAGCTTGTCACAGTCGAACGTGACGAAGAGTGTAGGGGTGGGTCTCGAGGCCCCTCCCTGTTTTCTCATCACACGTTCGACCTTGACCGCCCCATGGTCGGCCAGCTCTAGAGTGATGTCCTCAATGGAGTAGTCAACGAGTTCCCTCGCATAAACTACTCCTTTCACAAAGTTCATGGTAGAGTGCGGCGTCACACTCACCGGGGTGCCATGAAGTGTCCGAAGAGCACTTATCTTGGCCGCCTCAGCGGGATTCGCCGCATTCGCCAGAAGGCTGCCGTCCGAGAAACGCGTCACCTTCGGCTCTCTACCAATTGCACTAGCTAATCCTCTCCTCTGATGGATCATGTTGCCCTTGGACAACATGGTGCCATCAGTGGAGCGAATAAGGAGGAAGCGTTTGAAGCCAGCGGGCTCGAAAACGTCAGGTAACCTCTGAATGAGGGGCCCCGATGTCATCGAGGCTCCGCCCTGTGCACTTTTGGTCTTTGTCATCGTCAGGAGCTCCGTACCCGGGGAAGCAGAGGGCCCGGATGTGCCGATCTTGGCTTGGTCGCTTGCCAAAGTGGTAGCAGACCCATCCGTCCCCGTAGCCCCCGCGGATGGAGAGGAGCGGTGAGTCTTCTTCGTCCTTTTCTTTTTTGGAGAGGAGGGCGGGGAATGAACCCGCTTCTCACCCCCCCCCCCGGTAGAAGCCCCCAGGCCAGATGGACCGGCCTCAGCCAGGTCCTTCTCCGAAATGGAGAAGGTCCTGGTGGTCGCAGGGGCATCATCCGGAGGAGATCCCTCCCCTCCTTGTACTGCCTGAGAATCCACAGCCGTTTGATGAGGACCTTGCATAGGGGCGGATTCGGGTTCGGTGCTTGGCGCCGAGCCAGGATTCCCCCTCATGGAAGGCCCTACCTTCTGAGGCTGGTTTTCCTCAAGGACCCTGTGTGTCACAGGAGGGGCCTCCAGTTGGCCATCCCCTCCCAGGACATCGCAGGTCCCCTTGGCAGCGTCATAAGTCTTTAGTGGGGAGGCACAGGCCTTGACCCCAGCAAGGTTTAATATTTTTGCCAGCAGGTCTTTTGAGGGAAGCGACCGAAGGGGCCTGGCTTCCCTCTCCCCCCTAAGGGGGTTTGCCCTACCGAGCCGCTTGTACGAGGGGCGGTCGGCAATGGGCTGCCTGCTGGCTTTCTTGGCAGTCCCCTTAGAAAGCAAAGGAGGGACTGCCGCTGGAGATAGGGAGGTGCCCAAAAGCACCTCCAGAGAAGGGGGTGAGGGGGAGTCCCCTACACCCGTAGGCTTAGGAGAGGAGTAAGCCTCCTCTCTGGTTAAAGAGGTATGGAGGGTCCCCTGCGCAAGCACAGGGGGGGGGGACCTCCATCTTTTCTGTGGAGCTGCACGAGGGCGGCTCCGTTGTTTTAGGGGGAATTAAGGGGAGATGTTTTTTTTTTTCATCATTGGGCATGGTGACCCTCTTTGTTTTACGGGACGCAATAGCTCATCACCTCTTGCAGTTGCCCGCACTGCAAGAGGTGCTTACAGGCCTGGCAGAGCCAGGCGCCGCCATTTGGGACCACCACTCCCGCCTGGTGGCCTGGCAGTCCATCGGCATGGCGGCTCCACCTTAGACACAGCGTAAAAAAATATAGGTTGTGAAGAGGAGAGGAAAAGGGATGTGTGGAAGGTATGGGTGGGGATGAAGCAGGTTGTTAAAAACCAGCCACCCCAGACCGGAGCTCAGGGGTTAGGGAACATTGTCCCCCACCCCCTCAGCCCCGATGCGGGACGGTTGGCTGAAAGGAAGGTCAGCATCTACCATGTGAAATTAGAGGCTGACCAGAGAAAGTTGTGGGAGAGGTTGTGTGAAAAGAGAGGAAACAAGTGTTTTGAAGGAAGGAAGAGAGGCTAAGCTGGGGCCGGACGGAGTGCTGAATCCCGTCAGCACGGCGGCCAGGATGGCAAATCGCCGCGCCCCTTACGGGGGCCACGACTGGGGAGCTGATCGCGAAACACTTCTGACTCTCTACCGCTCTTTAGTGCGACCCAAACTGGACTACGGATGCGAGATCTATTCCTCTACTTCCAAGAAACGCCTTGCACTCATCAACACCTTGGCGAATGAATGTCTCCGCATGGCTACCGGAGCCTTCCGATCATCACCCATACCGAGCCTACAATGCGATACCGGGGAGACACCACTAGACCTCCGTAGGATGGAACTCTCTCTACGCCTCTTTAGCCGCATTCAGCGACTCCCAACATCGCTGACTTCGACCGCCATCATGAATGACCAAATGGATAATATTTTTACAACACGCCTAACTCTCCCACGACTATTTGGAATAAGAGTGCGACTATGGATGGAGGAAATCGGAGTAACGATGAACCCCATCCATCCACTTGCTTTCACAAATATTCCATTTTGGAAATCAACTTTAAAGATATGCCATGGTAACATAATAAAACAATCAACAACTACTCCCCTGGGAGAGAAAATTCAATTCCTTACTCACGCAGCAACACACATGGGTATACATATATACACCGACGGATAAAAATTCATAGACGGAACAGGATTCTCGGTGATATCAAATAACTACAGGTTCTCTGAAAAACTACCCCAAACATTATCAATCTTCACTGCCCAGTGCTATGCCTTAAAACACGCAGTACATTGGGCATACAATAGCCCAACATCAGATGAATTCACAATCTTCACCGACTCCTTCAGCAGCCTACAAACATTAGAACGAATGACAGACATCTATCTAATTCTGTTAGAAATAAGAAACTACGTATATAGAGCAGCATGCGAAAGAAAGAAAATTTCCTTTTGCTGGGTCCCAGCACACGTCGGGGTAGCTGGAAATGAACAAGCTGATACAGCGGCAAAAAATGCCGCCCTTCGTCCAATCAGGCCCAATGATATCCCAATGCCATATGAGGACTACATCATTGCAATAAAGGCCGCCATTCAGGAAAACTGGATGGCCAGATGGGCAGATTTATACGGACAAAATAAGATGCAACACATTTTCCAAAGGTTTCGCCATGGAAGCCTCGAGAACTCACCCGCCGGCAAGAGGTATCCGTATGCAGATTACGCATCAGACATTCACTACTCACACATGGATACCTAATGGAGAAAGGCTATCCCCCCTACTGTGAAGATTGCATTCTACCCCTCACAATTGCACATCTCATCGCGGAATGCCCAACCTATGGAGAACTCCGACGAAGATATATACCCATCGATGGGGGGGGGGGTACCCTCGATATCCTAAGATTTGCACTAACGGCTGAAAATATCCGCCCTGGCAGCGGAATCATCCGACACCTCGAGGAGACGGGACTATTAAAGAAGCTATAGATTGGTCTCCAGTACAAGATCTAAGTTTTAATGAATTTTAATTATTTTAAGACATTATCATACCATTTATTCATCTAGTACTTCAATCATCCCTGCATAATCACAACCTCATGATATTAGACACAACTTTTAGAACTTGTGTTTAAAACTTTTACTACAAAACAAATTACGGTGCAATCACCTCGCAGTGAGCACCAAGGGACTTGTAAATAATCCATCCATCCATCCCTCCCTCCTCAGCCCCGATCCGGCACGGTTGGCTGAGAAGAAGGTCAGCATCAACCCCGTGAAATTAGAGGCTGACCAGAGAAAGTTGTGGGCGAGGTTGTATGAAAAGCGAGAAAATTGGGGGGTGGGGGGGTAGGGGGGGCAAAAGTGTTTTAATGGAAAGAGAAGAGGCTAAGCTGGGGTCGGACTGGGTGCTGAATCCCGTCAGCACGGCGGCCAGGATGGCAAATCGCCGTGCCCCTTAGGGGCCCAATATGTGGAGCCTGGAGAAGTCTTCCATCGACCCTCGCAGCATTCGACCTCACACAAACAATGCTGCCCACTATACACGGGTGGCTCTACTAGGGACGGTGGCGAGGGCGCCGCAGCCATCTACCCAGGAGATTTCCTAACTTCATCTTTGCCGCCAGCAGCATCCATTTTTACCGCTGAAATTTCAGCAATCCTTTTTGCCTTTAGACTCAGCCAAATTTTACCTTTTAGTGATTTTGTCATTCTTTCCGACTCAAGGAGTCTTACAGTCAATTAGATCTTTTAATGCGTCCCATCCCTTAGTCACAGAAATTTGCAACTGGCCGATCCAAAATGCGACCCGATATACAATTATTTTTTGCTGGGTCCCTGGGCAACGAGAGGGGTGATCGGATGGCCCGCTCAGCACATTCTGTGTTCCCTGAGAACTCGGCTCTGCCTTTTAGGGACTACTTTCCTTCAATAAGAAACTATACAAAGTTAAAAATTCTATTCACTCTTGGACCTCGAGCCGTCATAGAATGCGGTCGTTGGAGGTGGCCCTTTGCTGGGTTCGCATTGGCCACACGAGACTTACTTACGGCCATCTTGTTTCGGGTGATGTTCATATCAGCCCTTGCTGTCGTTTTTGCGTTGGGGCCCAATCGGTTGCCCACCTTTTATTGGATTGTAGCTATTTCGCCATTCTCCGGTTGTCCTGTTTCCTAACCCTTTTAACTATCCCTCAACACACCCGTCTTCGATTCATACTGGCGGAGGAATCTTTCAACCCGTCGTTTTTTAAATTCATGTCACAAAGTGGTCTCTTCCGGAAACCTTTAATAGATGATTTGCCTAGTTTTATCCTAGCTGCCATATAGAATCCACTTGGATTGGGCAGCAACCCACTGGTCCCTTACCTTAAACCCCTCTTTTGAGTCATATAAATAATTCGCCGTAAAGCCATCCTTCATCTCAAAACTGGAACTAGTAGTTCCCTTAATAAGGTGGGGATGTGCGGTGATCTCATAATCTGGTGACGTACACTTTCCATAAACATGTTACGACCCTCCCCTAGAGATCTAAACACAATTTTTGTAGCCTAAAAAGGCTGCAACATTACTATAGTTTTTTAACAAAGTTGCAGGAAATTTCGAATAAATTATACAACTAAGAAGCATTTTTAATGGTCTTCTAAAATCGACATTAATTTCTTGTCAACCTATTATGACTAGGTAGAAGAAAAGTAAAAAAAAAATAAAAAGCTTTATTGGCTTACTAGCTAAATGTGTTAAAATAGCGAATAAACACAAAAGAATTCATATATTAACACAGCATTTAACAATATTCAGTAAACTCTTGCCAGAATAGAGTGTAAATATAGAACAACTATAAGGGGCCAGAGAAAGTAACATAAAAAGGGATCAAAGATGAGGAATGGAGAAAAAGGAAGAACAAATATGAAGAACCGGAGAAAGTAACATCAAAATGGATCAAAGATGAGGAATAAATAGGCGCGCCATTATCGAGTGTTCCATTAATTTCCAGGAACTATTAACTGGAAGGTACAAAGCTTTTTAGGAAAGGGTGAGGACTTTACATTTCTTGTAGAAAGTTGCCCTTTCTTTAGATCGCTTGAGTTTGTTAGGGTAGAATAGTCCGATTAGTTTAATCTAATTCTAAATAAACCTAAAACACTCATCAAACTTGAGTAAATTCTAAAAACGCAGGGGGGGGGGCGGGAGATCCAAGATTTTTACCATGGATCATTCTAAATTGATCAAATACATCTATCCAAACAATAAATTCGACATAAAAACCATCGTTCCTATTTATCTTGAGATAAAATCATAATATTTGGACTGCCCTCGAGTGGACCCAAGGGTCTTTGCCGGTCTGTAAATATGGAAACTCGACAAGAGCTGGAGTTAGTAAGAAAGTGAATATATTTATGAGCGGCAACATTAATCTTAAAGACTAAAATTAAGAGGTATTTTGTGAAATTCTTATCAGACATCACAAAAACTAAGTAAAGCTTAATTCTTTCATTATTCAAGTGCAATGTTCTAATCTAAACCCGTCTGCGCACAAAGGGTGACCAAACCCCTTAAAACGAGTAGGGTTCAAATATTTAGAAGAGGATATCTAAAGCTAGACTAAACAAAGGGAAACAACCACCCAATGTTCTCTGGTCGACGGAGCGTATAAAGTTCTTGGAATAAGCGTGTCTAAAGCGATAAAGAAGGAAGTGAAGAATCCCTCTATAGTTTGGCCGGGCACTGGTTACTGGAGGTTGGTATAGTTATAACTACTTTTGAGAGAGGATAAGCGAACACGCTTTCAGTTAAGCCTACTATCACAAGTATAGAAAAAGATTGATCAATAATTTAAACGAACAGAAAAACCACAAGGGAAGAAAAATTATAACGGTTTTTTTTCTTCTAAATTGCATTAAACTTATCAAAACCTGACAACTTTGTTTTGTTTTAATTTGATAAAATAGAAAACTGGGTAAAGATAATAAATTACCATCAAAAACCCCACCTGAAACGGTCATTAGCTCTTGCGAAAGAAGGAAGGAGGTGACAATAAAAAAATACTCCCTAAAAGACTCCATAGCAGGGAAAGAAACGACTTGCGCGACACGTAAACCAAAATAAGAGCGCCATCACATCTTTTTGCACACACCACCGGCCCCACATTCCGAAACCATGGTTGGTTAGACGCTACTCGCACCCCCATAGGAAGAGCGACCATAAGAGATGCAGGGTCATCAAAAGAGGCGGGTCCCAGCACTTTGGATTGACAGACATTACAGGAGTTCTTGGACTTTTATCAGCTTAGGGATCTTTACCGCGTTATGAAGGAATCAGTAAGATTGGAAATAACAGCCAAAGTAAGTGCAACGGGACTTTGTCACATTATTGATGGAAGAACGTTCCACAAAATACACAAGATGGAAAAATGTAAATATGAGAACGTCAGGCTTTGGAAAAGCCTCGCCACCTAAGAAACCACATGCGCAGATTTAAAAGGGAAACATCGCGGAAAATTTAAATTTGATAGGAAAGAGAAAATTGGCATCAACTGACAAAGGCATTGGCAAAGTGGATGAAAGAATAAAGAAAACAAAATACAAATACAGGAAAGAATTACATAAGTAAAAAAAAAAAAAAAGGAATGCAAAAGAGAGTCGAAATGATAAAGATGACGACGATCTTTGCGAGAGGAGTACAATGTTGGATCAAGGAGGGTGCATCTCAAACTCGCCAGAAAAAGCCCAAACAAAGAAGTAGAATTTGTTTGACCCGACGTTCGTGGTAATCGTAAGGGAAAATTAACAAACTTGAGAAAGCCAAAGTCTAGTAGGAACAACTAACCAACCTGAGGTGTTAAATCTCAACCTATGAGTAAACCCAGACATATGAGTAGGACAAACTAAACCAATTATAATGCCAGACAAATTCAGGGTTAGGTTAGGTTACATTAGTTGTAAGAAACTATGACAAAGTAATAATTTAATTTCATCACACTATAATTTTCTCAACGGTTATTTTCCATGGTCAAAAGAATGAAAAATGTCAAGTATACATATGTAAACCAATTAATACGTTACATATAAAATAATAGTACTTTTATCTTCATATTATCAAAAATGGTAATATGAACGCCATCTTCTCTATTGCCATTTGCGAAAATTTGAGAGGCAATTGCTACAATAATGGTAAACTAGTCATATCTAGGATTCTTTGATCACAAATTTGAATAAATTTTTGAGTACATCATTCTTACTACTATAGCACCAACTTGGGTTCAATAGTTTTCTTTTGTTTTGCACTAAAATTCCAGTTTTAAGAATATTTTGCACATTGAAATCGCTTATATTATTTTGGAGAGGACTAAACAGAAGGGGTTTAGTTTTTATTCCAATTTATTGAATTCTGACGTTTCGCCAATACCTTGAGAGAATTTAATTTAACAATACCCAATCGTAAATGTATAAAAGGTGATTAATGAGTGGGCAAGATTCGGAAAAAATGGGGTATGGGGAAAGCATCTCTCAATACCCGAACTTCGCTGCATCAGATTTCAATAAAATGGACTTCAAAAATTCTGCAGGTACCAGATTACCACAAAGTGGTTTCTGCGTGCTTTAACGCCAGGAGCCATTTTCAATACTTTTATGCCAAACGAGACAAACCCTTGCCGTTTATTCCTTTTGAAAATAATAAAGAAACTATGCAAAGTGAAAGATATTCTGAAATTTGGAAGCTCAATGACAGACAATATTAAAGCTGATATAAATTAAAAAAAAAAAAAATGAAAATATTAAAATGCACCATTTTGTATTTGCTCTACAAACAGAGCAATTCAAGATGTTAACATAAATTGTGGATTAAAAAGATAAATATACTCTCCTATTAAAAGACTGTCTTCGTCCTTTTACCTCGAATAAAAATGAAAATTCTTCATGCAAATGCAAACAAAAGGAGAAGGGGTTAAATTGACCCCAAATTAGTAAATTTCAATTTTCGACCGATTAACAGGTGCTAGGAATGGAGCTCCCATTTGCGGTAGAAAAAGGGTGGGAAGGAGTTTTAAAATCCAAATTCACTCTGACATCTGCAACACAAAAAAAAACCAGGGGACTTTAGAACAAATCGGGTTGAGTCAAGATATAATGAACTTTCAACTTCATCCGCATAGCGGGTCATAGAAGACCATGGGAAATAGACAATTTATGTAGATGTAAACAGGAAAAAAAATATGAGGGATGATAAAGAACGAAGAATTGCAGTGAAAAAAGTGATCAATAAAAAGGAATCGTGCAATTGATCCTATAGACCTAGTGATAAGAAACGAAATGTTTTTCAAGATTCTTCAAATACACAAACGTATGTCCAAGAACGTTAACAAAACTATAAGATTAAAACTTAATGGAGAGCAAGACGTCTATTGTTAGTTCAAGAATGACTGACTAGAGACAACTTTCTACTCTAGATCAACAGAAGAGGAAAAAACAGGACAAAAAAGAAGATTCATTTAAGAACTACACAAACCCCGACAAATTTTCAACCAATTAAATTAGCACAAACCAAATTATAATTGACGTCTCAACGTCTTTTTAGTGTGAACATCTTAGTGTCAAAACTAATGAGACTAGCGCTTTTTAACATCGGTTCAAAACATGTTCGGTGGTGGAGAGAGAACAATGAAAACAAAGAATATAAAAAAAGCAGTAAGAAAGGGGAGGGGCAAGAATCATACAATATCAAGCTGAAAACACTAAATAGGAGGAGTCTTAGCCCCTCCTCCCCTCCAAGATAAAGTATAATGCAAGGCGTTACTCAACTCGAAGGAGTAATTTAGGTACTTTACTGAAGTAGATTTAACCTAGGAAAACAAAGAATTGCAACGCTATTGAATAAGACTGACGATGCGTTCCGAGGTGGGGCGCTAATTTAGGACCCCTAATCTTCGTTTTACAGATATTGATTAGAATAATTTGGTACGAGCTTTTATCACCCATCTCCACTGATTTAAGGCGCTTTTTATTTCTCAGTTGGGATCTACAGTTTAGCGTGGGATCCGAACCACGGGCTACTGGCAGCTGCCGTAAAGTCGGCCTGAAACGGGTCTCGATCCGGCAACAAACTACAACACATGTCGCTTAACTTTGCTGTAATTGGAAGCGGTGTTACCACTGACCAGGCCGTAGCCCACTCATAGTATTAATGATGCAATGGGGGCAGAATCAAACTCCAAGCTTATTTAAATGTGCTCAGTTATCAGCTAAATGAAAAATGGACTGATTCAAGGTTCAAGTTCGGTGGTTTCCCGGAGCATTGCAAACCACTCAATAAACTACAGGAGACATGAAAATATATATATTTTTTGTTTAAAGCGAAACCCAACGGGGGCATCTCCTGCCGGAAGACCGAACCCGGAAATCCTAAGAGTTTGATTCATATCGGGAGATTCCAAAGAATGATGATATACGAGTATATTAGAAGAGTACAAAAAAGAGCATAAATGAGCGTTCAAGCAATTCTGCCCCAGTGCTCATCAGGTTTAGGGTGGTAGCGTGCACACCATTGTCACACTAAGACCAAGAGTGATAAATTGTGAACTAGAATCAAAACACTGAACACCCACTGGAATGTCCAGAAGTCGAATCAATTTGACTAAATCAATGTCACTTTTATCCACTTTGCAGCCATAAAATATTATAGGCTGTCATTTATAAGAACACAAAAGGATTTTACCCAAGATTAACATTAACACAAAAGGTTGAACGTATACATTATGCGACACAACGTTACATTACAAAAAAAACAGTGTACATTTGTATGGCAGGAATTAAATATTACCAGCATAACAAGCAATTATCAACTAAAACTACTTTTAAGAGAAAGAAGCCGTTACTGACCCCAACTAAAATTATCAAAATGCAAAATTAATTAGCCTTTTTTTAACAAACATCTCTAAATCATTAATTGTCTTAAGGTTTCGACAAAATCCAAGAAAAGGAAACACAAAAATTACCATACGAGTTATTAGAAAGCTCTTGCCCAAGGTAACGAGTCCGACTCTCCAAGAGGAGAGGATCCGAGCTTGTGTCGCATTTACCTTCTAAACTTCTTAAACTTTGGACCAAAGTCGGTTGGGGACTGAATCAAGGATGTGTACATTTTGGTCACCACCAAGAGGATGCAGAGGAGGAGGGGGCCAAAAATAGCCCCGGAGACTCCCCAGCAGAAAATTCCCCCGGCGACTGCCAAGCCGGTTAAGTAAGGGTGACCGCCCCTGCAAGAGAAGCGAACAGTGAATTTGATCCTGAGGGGAAATATTTTTATTCGGATGAAGTTTTTAAAACTATGTCCCTCCCCCCCCCCTTCCCTCCCCAAAGGAAATCGGGGTAATGCAACAAGGGAAAGCACACTCACATGGTTAAGGAGAGGGAGGGGAGAGAAGATAAACAGTATTAAAAAGAGGGGGTGGGAAACAAAAAAAAAGAGAGATGAATGGCTCAGTTGAATCTCGTCATCACAAACGCTGCGATCGGAAGGACTCATTTAAAGAGGCCACTTAAATACAATTATTATCATTTACTTAAAACGAATAAGCGAAAAGCAACGCGAGAATCTCATCCAAGTTTGTGAGGAATATTTTTTTTTATTTAAAAGCTACTTTGAGCGACGATCGACGCTCACACATCCTACTCAGGAAGGCTTTCCACTGCCGAGCATTAGGGAGGGGGGGAGGGGAAAGCGGGAGAACGAATGCGCAATTATATTAAAGGGGGCCAGTGGCAGAGAGGAGGGAGGAGAAATTAAAAGAGAACAAGGGACATTTGTCAGGATTAAACACAAGTGTCCTGGGTCAAGGGTAGGGAGAGAAAAGGAAAGTAGCGGCGACGAGAGATGGAGTAGACGGCTACATGGGACACGGTGAATCAGGCACGGTAGGCGGGAAGTAGATCGCAAGATAGCCTGGTGTGAACCCGTCGTGGGCGGCCCAATATCACTTCTTTATGGCGGGAGCGGTGGAAAGATGAAGTCGTAATCGAGGTGGGGTTTGATGCAATGAAGTTTGCCTGGCAACTAGCTATCGTACATTAAGGATTTCATTCACATGAGGAAGGATATCAATGAATAGAAGGGGAACTGAGAAGTGCTGGGAGGAGACCGACCGAGCAGCTTAGTCAGCTGCTTCATAGCCAGAAACCCCAACATGGGAAGGCAACCAGAAGGTGGTAAGCGTATTGTGTGAAGTTGAAAACTCACACAAAAGGAATCGGATCTCACAAGGATTGGGACGATAGTGGGACAATGCAGAAATGGTGCTTCTTTGAATCAGTTGACATCACGAAATGGGTAGAAGAGAGTAAGGTAGGGAGGGATTTCCGGATGGAGTAGAGCTTGGCCGCGTACCATGAGCACCCGGAAACAAGTCAGCAGCTATGAAGACAACGGGGACCATCGGTGAAGTTGGTTGTGTCCTGAGAGTGAGTGGACGCATGGCTGAGGAACTCTAATAGGAGAACCCCAGCCGGATTCAGAGACTTTCATCCATCCAATATATTGTTACAGATTCTCGCTGAGGACATAATCCGAGGATGAACTACCGTGAAAGAAATCTGATAGATTGTAAGCAGTGAATGGAAGACCAGAGAAGAGTGGAGCCACTGTCTTTGGAAAGTGACTGGTTTTCAGTGGAGGGGACAATGGACACCAGAAAGAAAACTCGTGATGCGGGTATCCAGCAGAAGCAAATCTTTGCCTGAAAGTGCGCCTGTCAGAAAGGGAAGAGATGTTGCATTATGAGGAGAGGCTGACAACCTGTAATCAATCGAAGAACCTGGTTCAAAATTCGATAAATGCGGGAGAAGGTCAAGGGTGATGCGGAGTTGTACACCATAGGACCAAAATCGAGTTTAGTTAGAAACAGGGAGGTGAGCGCCCCATGTACTATGGGGCAAATGACTTAGGTTAAGAATGAACCGGGGGGGGGGGCAGAGAGAGTGATAGAAGAAAGGCTTCTATGAGAGCTTCTCATCGAAGATGAAGCCTAGAAACCTCACGGATTGCCTCAGATATAAATAGGTCAGAATTTAAGCTTCAGTTTCCAGTTTCGGCGGGAAGAAAGAGGACACAAGACTTTGGGGGTGAAAAAGTCGGATTCCTAAGAAGCAGCTCTTCAACGACCGCAGTGATATTTAGTTGGACCTATCTGACGAATGTGGGAAGATACCTACCGCAGTAGCAGATCACTATGTCGTCAGCGTAGTGTGCTGCTAATTGGACGGGAAAGAGAGGAAAAAGCTAAGGACAGAATCCTGGGGAATGCCTTCCTCCTGTTATGTGAATGGATCAAACGGAACCTAGCCAGACCTGGAAAGAACGGTCTCGCAAAAACTGGGAAATGAAGGTGACTAGGAAACCACGAAGTCCAAACACTGATAAGAAGAGCGGGAAGTCGTGTCATAAGCTCGGGGTGGGGATTTTGGAATCGGGTGAGTTGGGCGATATCTTGAGGTGTCGTTGGAGGGAAGGGATGAGGGGGTAAATGGCGGAGATAAGGTTCGGGAATAGGGAAATCAGGGCAGGGAGTAGGGGGAGTGAGAGACGACCACTGGAGGACGGGATTTGCTGGGGTGCAGGGGGTTTCCGAGGAGCATTGGAAGGGTGTTGTTTACGATGGGCGGGGGGAGGGCAGGAGTCTGGCAGGAGACTATGCGTTTGTGGTGGGGTTTTATGGGGAAGGGCATGAGAGCCAGGTTTTCGGGAGTAGGGATGGGTTCAGTTGACCCAGGGGCCGCAATGGCTGAGGGTATCGGAGCCGAGAAGACTTTAGGGTGAAATCAAGTAAAGGAGTTTGAGAGGTGTAGGGGGTGCGGGTACAGGGCGTTGGTAAGTGTGTGTTTAACGGGGAGAGATGGCAAAAGACGTTGTGGTATATGGCTGGTGTGTGAATAGGGAGTATATGTTGGAGTTATTCTCCCTTGTTGTCTACTATGGAATTTTGCACCACTTTGCCTTAGTCTGTCATTTTACCCTACCTTTCTTTGTTTATGATAGAGGAGTGTGAGCGTTTCCCTAGGAAGGATGGGTTGGGATAGACAAGGTGGTAGGTAGAGATTATGATCATAGGTTGATTTGACTTTTTTGTATATAAATTATGTTTTTAAAATACTTTCTTGTTACAGGACAGTTTTGACATCTCATTATATATCAAACAAATGAAAGCATTCTATATAAAACCACTTGAGTCATTGTCTTTAAATTTAGGATCTCCAGATACAAAAGGAGAAACACTCAAAAAGCCTAGAAGTGGAAGAACTAGCGCCATAATGAAAAAGGCATTTTCCCTGGGCGGCTCAGAAGATCAGTCGGACCATTTCATTTGGGTCCCACTTCCAGAAAATCCTTTGGACAAGCAGTTCCACTGTCCAACTCATTGGTTCATTTTTGGAAGTCCCCTGGACGCCCATTCTTAGCTTAGGCACTCACAACCCAAAGTTTGGCTGACCATTTTGGGTCAAATTGACTTGACCTGCTTCTTTTCCATAAGTTGTAAAGCGTCTTATCCTTTCCATTTCCTCCCTTTCCTCCACTCCCTTCCTTGGATTGAAGGTGTTTTTTATTAAACATAACTATTTTCTCTTATTTGTAATTTGTAAGACAGCGATATATATATATATATATATATATATATAAATATATATATATATATAGTGAAAAAGGTGTTGAAGATGTATAGTATCCTGCCACAGCGTTATCTTACGAGCCCCACTCGCCTATGGTGGACGCGTACTTGCTCTCGAAAATTAAGAAGGTGGTGTAATGGAGGGACTGAAATTCCGACTTAGACTCAAAGGTCGAGCAGTCGCACTAAAGTGATGGGTCCTCTCCTGCGCAGTTTGAGTTTGCTCGTCACGGAGGAGGGTGTAACTCAAGGTCAGTTTGGGCACAACGGTACCGACTTTTCTCAGGCAGAGCTGACATGCCTAAACCTGTTGCATTTAAATCAACTGGTGAAGGTTGGTACATAAGGGCGTACCACAAATTTGCAGTTACGGGGATCGCCTACACCCACTAAATGTGAGGAGGTGGGCCTAGGCAATTAAATGACGGTACTAGTCTAAGGGTGGGCACTGGGTACCCCCGCCTTATCAACTTTCTGTTGGAACCTATAGATATGACTTTCTGGGGAGAAAGATCCTCACGGTCCTCCACCGGGATGTGCCGACGGACCATGGCAAAAATTGTGCGTTGGCGGCAGTTGATGAGTGGGTGCTGGTTCACTCATCAAGGAGAGTGTCTGTGCAACCAGCAAAACGGGACTTTTAATAGAAAAGACCTGTCCGAGTGTGGCCGGAAATCAGACCTCTCTATTGAGGTTTTTGCGTCGAAAAAAGTCGCTCGTGATTTGAGGGGAAGGAGGACGAGAGGGAAGATGGTCTCAGGACCAGAGGGAAAGGGAGAGCGAAGACTTATTTGAGAATAGGCGGTGCACGTCAGAGGTCGTTTGGGAATGTCGAGGGTGTGGATGGATGGTTCGAGGTAGGAAAGGGCGGGGAGATTGAGGAAGAGCAAGGCGATGGGGTGTGATTTTTTTTTTTTTAAAGAGCTCATCTGGGCATTAGTCATTAGTCGCCGTATTAAAAACTGACCTATAACTAGGCTACCTTAAGATAAAATTAGGATACCCCCCCCCCCCCAAAAAAAGGGAAAGGGAAGTGAGCAGTAAGCAAGCTCCTGCGTCGGGGGGAGGTCCTCCCCAGCGCAGGAGCGTGCGACCTATAAGAGGAAAAAAACAACAACAAAAAACAAACAAAAACAAAAGCAAAAAACACAACAAAAAAACCCTGGTTAAATAATAGGGAGAAGGCCGGCCTCCCCCAAGGCGACGGGGTGTGAGCGAGGGCTAGGGGTGGAAGGGCGTATGATTGATTGCCTCGCAGAGAGCAGCGCGATAGCATGGGCCGGGGGACATTGTTCAGTGACACTTGAATATACGAAAACCGAGAGGACTCTGGCCACGTTGACACTCATACATTAGTACCCGTCCCGTCAGGCTTCACCCAATAATCGGGTATTCGTATTCTGAGGTATTGCAGACCCCAAAAGGATGGGCACCCAACCTTCGGTCAAGCGGTGGCATTTTTCGGACAAAACACTCCGGTAAGAGCGAGCCCCAAATGACCAAGTTCTCATACTGAGCAGGACAAGAAAAACAGAACCAGTAGGAAGAGGGGAAGAAAAAATAAATAAAAGGGAGGGGAGAAAGAAAGGTATATCAAAAGTCATATTGTTCGCAGGCAAGAAAGAGAAATAAAAAGGAGAAAGAAAAAAAAAATAGCGTATGCTAACCCTTTAATCTCGGCATAAATGGCGGTGTCCACACATGAGAGAGGAAGCAACTGAGCTACGATGAGCAGAATCCCCATAAACGGGGAGCTGTTGCCCCAAAACAGCTCCAGCGCACCGGGCACCGCAGCCCAGTAAGTGCCAACCAGTGGAACGGCGCCAAATAAGGCACCAAGAACTGGAACAAAAGGGAGGAATTTGATTACTTCTATTTAACCCTTTCTTTCCCGAAGTATTGCTTTATGTAAAAAAAATGAGGGGGGGGGGGTTCAAACATATTCCATTTAGGTCATAAAACACACATATACAACCTTTTTTATTGAACACTGAAGGAAATGTATAAAAATAGAATGATTCCACATGGCATGTTTGGGAAGTGTTGATGCAAACATGAAAAAAGACTAAAAAATAAAATCATTGGGAAAATAACAAAGAAAATCTGGAATTTAGTAACTACATTTCCTAAAAATAAAATTTAAATCTTTTTTCATTAATTTAAATAAAATAATACACAATTTATTTTTTTAGGAAATGTAGTAAGACAATATTGCACTTGTTACACTTCATATGTGCGTAAGCTTTGATGCGGCATTTGCATCTTTGCCTTAGATTAGCCGGCCCAGGGAAAGGATCAAACCCATCCAAATCAACATCATTGACTGGCCTTTTTGCTGTCATTCTTTCTCATTCAACAGACTACCTTTTTGTACTTTTACCAGCATTAGTTAGTGAGAATTTCTCCTCAAATGTGTTTCTTATGAGGCATCTGAAGACTAAATGAATGAAAATTAGTTATTTTATTTTTTATGTAACTATAGGTTAGGATAGGTTATTGAGACAGGCCATGTACTCCCACTCAGGGGCCGAGACCACCCCGCCAGACTATTACCGACTTCGGTATAGCAATACTTCTAGCTAAATAGGCCCTATAGAACTAAAAACAATTATAGGTAGCTGGACTACTATAAAATATTATATATACATACATACACCGCCTCAGCTGGCGGGATAAACCATGTGAGGGGATGGTGTTTACACTGCACCATTAAGCTGGGCGGAGGAGATCTCGACTGATCCAAACGACCAAGTGTAGGGGAGTAAAACCTTCCAAATCAGGAGTGGAGCCCCGAAGGCGGACCAGTGCGCTATGCTCACTGACTCCGGCAGTTCCTGCAGCCAGCCCGGTGTCAAACGTACTGCTTTGCATTCCTTTGGATGACACCGGCGAGGCAGAGAGGGGGATCTTGACGACTGGGCAACCCAGGATCTTCATACACTTCCATGGCGCAATCTCCAGGCTTCCGAGACAGAAGGATGCCAACATACACTACACCACATATATATGTATGTATATATATATATATATATATATATATATATATATATATATATATATATATATATATAGTACAAAGAAAATAAGAATTGGACGCGAATGAGCAAAATGAGACAAGAAACCGGAGGTTTTTAAAGGCAAGAGAGAGGGACATTAGAAGGATCCAGAATCAAAGGGAGCAGAGGGCGGCACAGTGAAGGCGATCCTTTACCGAGAAGACAGAAAATAACGCCATTCTCTTCGAAAAGCAGGGGTGACACTTAAATACGCTAATCGAAAGATAGTTTTTTGGCTATCTAAGAGAACGCCTATTTTAAGTGCTACCTTTTCGTGTATGTCAGAAGAGCTCCTTCCGAAGGCTTTGAGGAAGACTGGTTTGCCAAAAATAGCCTTTTAACCGCATAATTAATTGCGTTACTGCAATAATTTTTCTTAATATATATATATATATATATATATATATATACATATATATATATATAGTGTAAGCAGTACTTATATCAAATAAAGTTTGTGCGGTTATAGACGATGTAGACCTAGCCTAACTCAGAAAATTGCATAAACTTTTTTCTTTATCGTAATACTTATGAAAAGTCCAATACCACATGGAATCACGTAAGTTAGAAACAATTGCGCATACAAATTATATATTAAAGGTATAACTAATATTCTAATCTAATCTATAAACTTTCTTCTATGTAATAAAATAGAAATGGAAAAGAAAAACTATGCTTTCCTTATCGTATTGATGTGCGTATAAGACAACAATCTACATGGCATTGTCAATCAAAACTGTTTCCTATCCCCAGCTGACAACTCGTTTGTGCAACGAAATCAAATCATGCCAAATGTCGCCATCGGCAACCCGTGAAAACATTTTGATGCCACACGAACTCATTGGACACATTAAAGGGTAAAATTATGAAGATGATAACTATTGATGATGCCATATGGAATCATTGGAGCGAAAGGAGTAAATAGGCTTTCTTCTCATTGTTTGTTAAATCCTTAAGGAGTGATTTGTAAAGTAACAGGTAAATATGGAGTGAAAATAAGCGTGATATATATGCCGCAGATTCACCTGAAAGTGCTGTCCTCCAGATGTCAGCCGCAGCAAGGTTGTCGATGCTACACCTGACACCCCTTTGCGGGGTATATAAGAAAGCAAAGGAAAATGGTGCAATCGACGGGGGACAATCATTTTCCTGGACGGCAAAAGGTCATTTTAAAGCGAAAACCAACGTAGGTATCTCCGGTCGGGACCAAAGTAGCGACGCTAGGGAAAGAGCGTGCAAGGAAACACATAGCCAAATACCCCAAAGAGGGGCCTTTTGGGGCCAGGAAGATTCGCAACTCTCCTACAGCACTCTTTCCATAACAAAGGTAGGACTAACTTTCCAATAAAAAAAAAAAAACCTGACACCAAAGGAACCACGTTCGGCCAATTCAAGGAGTCAATCGTCTACACTTACAAACATTACATCCCTCCCTCACTCGCCTATGGCTGTGCAGCCTGGGCACCCGATCTCTCATGAACACAAGACACAAAACAAAGCATCGCCACCGGATGCGCTCACAGCACCCCAACAAACAACCTACACTCAGAAGCTGCCACTAAGTCGCCATCTCCACCTCCTCAGTTTCACCATACTAACCCATACCACTACAAGCATGACCCGTACCGTCCTTCACGAACCAAGAACACACGGCACTGCTATACTCAACGGAATCCCACCAACCCGCAACAAGGTAACCATCATCCACAACACATTTTTGTTTTTTTGGACCCCATCTCGCGACTGCCTACCTGGTCATAAGTCGCCTACTACTAGGATATATTAAAACACAAATGACAAAAAAGTAACTATGTAAATAACAAATAAAAAAGGACAAAGGCTAAAAAAATAAGAAAAAGCAAAATGACAAGAAGGAAGCGCGCTCCGGCGTCGGGGGTAGGCCCACCTCCTACCGGCGCAGAACCGAGCAACCTAAATCCCCACCGAAAAACAAACAAACAAACAACAACAGTCTAATAAAGGGGAGGATGAAAAGTCGTATAGTCGACAAGTTAGTGTGCAGGCTAGATTAAAAAAAGATAAAATGTAAAAGACAGATAAAGATAAGAACAAAGACAAGCTAAAAAAACACCAACAAGTAAGAAAACAAGATAAGCAAAAAAGCAACAAGGAAACGCGTAGGAGCATGCGACCTACAACAAAGAGGGTAAAATAAAATGGAGGAGGCAAAAAGTCTTATAGTCTAAGTAGAAGGGCCGAGCGGTAGCAACCACGCTCGTCCCGGTACGGGGACAGGTAACGTGGGCGAAGATCACCAAGACTGGGACATGCAACAAGAATGCGCCGAACAGTCTGGGGAGGACAGCGCAGTCGTCGGAATAAGATGCGGGTGGGTACATCAAATGGCGGTGCGTCCCGCGTGTGTACAATTCGAAGAGGACAGAAAGCAGCCTGAAGCCGTCGCGGCATTCGGGGGTAGGTGCATGGTACCAGTCGCGGCGCAATGGCACTCAACTTAGTTGCGCTTTTGAGTCGCTATAAATCCCAATGCGGTCTCCGAAACGAGCAGGTCGCGTTATTTCCCGTACCGAGCGGTGTATTACAACCAGCTCAGCCGTGGAGAGAGAAGCAGCACCTGGCAGAGCAAATGATTTCAAAATGAGGGAGTGGATACTGCGTTGAAATCGACCCTCTCTTGGGACTTGGAACCATCCGTATACACTGGCAGGAAACTAGCGTGACACGAAGGGTGCTCCAAAAAGGCCGAACGTAATACTTCCGACGCTGTAGAAGCTTTGGGAGCAGAGGCATGGAGACAAATAGTCAAAGGAGGTATTCTACAGGATGGCGACGTGGGTAGAACATGAGGCGGCACCGGCAGGAGAGCTGCACCGAGCTCTCGAAGGCGTTTCCTAGCCATAAACCAAAAGGGCTGGCGTCTCTCGGAGGCAGAGCCAACTCGAGATCGGCTGCGGATGCAGTGAGATCTATTGGCAAGTGAGGTAGGCGCCGGGCTCGCGCGTACAGGCGAATAATGCACTGTACACGGCGTAGAGCGAGTAGCATCTTCCCAGCATCGAAAAGTAGGCCCTCAATGGAAGAAGTGCGGAAGGCACCGGTCGCCAGGCGAAGGCCGGTTTCGTGGAT
The DNA here is from genome assembly GCA_963969495.1 of Ceratothoa steindachneri. Taxonomy (NCBI): domain Eukaryota; kingdom Metazoa; phylum Arthropoda; class Malacostraca; order Isopoda; family Cymothoidae; genus Ceratothoa; species Ceratothoa steindachneri. The sequence continues at coordinate 2,957,428 of OZ018323.1, forward strand.
CGAGTCCACCTTCCGCAATACACGCTCAGCTGCGGATGCATAAAATTCACATTCGTAGTCGAGCTTCGAACAAATAAAGGATCGATAAAAAAAGTAACGCAATAGCCCTATCAGTGCTGCAAGCGCTGAACGTCACGGAACGCAGAATATCCATGGCGCGGGTACAAGATACCCTAAGGCTGCGAATATGAGTCTCCAGGGTGAGGCGTCGGTCAAATACAAGACCAAGGAAACGAGGCGAGTCCACCAATTCCAGGCGAACCCCATTGAGAAACAAGTCTGGGTCAGGGTGGAGATGTGGATGTCAGCAGAAGTGCAACACCTTAGTCTTGGCCAAGGAAAACCGAAACCTGTGCGCTTCGGCATACCGAGAGACGCGGTTCAATGCTTGTTGGAGTCGACGCTCCAGAATTGGCATCTGGGCCGCGCCAAAAGAGATCGAAAGGTCGTCCACGTAGAGCGTAGCGAGATTTTTTTTTTATGCCCACATGGGCATAAGTCGCCGGAATCATGACAGCCTAGCACTAGGCTACTTTAAAATAAGAACACGAAAACACAACAACGATAAAAAGGGAAGATCGTAACAATTAGGAAGCAATCTCCGGCGTCGGTTGAGGTCCCTCCCCGGCGCAGAAGCGTGCGACCTACAAAGAAAACAACAATAACAAAACAACAAAAACAAAACCTAGTTAAATAAAAGGGAGAAGGCCGGCCTCCCCCCAAAAGTCTACCAGCCCACCAGTCAAAGAGCACGCACTCGTCCCAAGTACAAGGCACAGGCGGTAGCGACCCCGCCCATCTCGGTACCGGGACAGGTAACGTGCGCGAAGATCGCCCAGCCTGGGACATTCAACAAGAATGTGCCGAACAGTCTGGGGGACAACGCAGTCCCCCCGCAGGCGAGCGGTCCATCAAATGGGAGAGAGGATGGGGAATGAACCTGATGCTCTCCACCACCGGAAGGAGCCTTTATGCTAAATAGACCGGTCTCAGCAAGATCGTCCTCTGAAATGGAGAAGGTCTTGAATGTCAAAGGGGTACCAGTCGGGGGAGGAGGTTCTTCCCTCCTTGTGAGTCTTGGGACCCGAGCCGTCTTAAGAGAAGCGTGCACAAGGGCTGACTGAGGTTCGGTGGTTGGCATCGAGCCCGGGTTCAACCCCATGCAAGATCGTAAAATCTGGGGTTGGGTCATCTCCGGGACTATGTCCATCTCAGGGAGTGCCTCCATGTGGCCATTGCCCTAAGACATTACGAATTACATTTGTCTTTTCTATAGCCCGAGAACCGGCATCCGTCGGGAAAGAGAGGGGGGGGGGGGGCAGCAACTCCGGTCAGTCAAGATACAGGACTGTAGGATTGTAGGGGCATGGACCGGCGGGCCGTGCTAACTCTTGGCCCCTTAAAGGGGTTGGCCATGTCGAGCCGGGAGCCGTCAATTTCTGGCCGCCTGCCAGCTCTCTTGGCAGTCTCCTGTAAAATTAAAGTACGGACTGCCGCTGTAAATGAGATGAAGTCGCCCAAGGGCGCCTCCAGGAGAAGGTGGTGAGGGGGTCCACCGCACCCTTAGGCCTAGAAGAAGAGTAAGCCTCCTCTCCGGTAGAAGAGGGTTGAAGGTTCACCTGCGAAAGCACAGGGAGGAGGGGACCTCCTTTTCTGATCTGAAGCTGCACGAGAGCGACTCTGACGATGGTAAAGGGAGGAAAAGGTTTTTTTTTTTAGTTAGCCATTGCCATTAAGCTAGATTTCGCCACCCCTACCTGTGACGGACAACACTGACCCCAACAAGTGAAAGGCACTACTGGGGGCCTTTCATTGGCCCCGGCCGCTATCACTGGGCGGGGTGGTATACGCCTTCTCCGCCACCCCTTGGCAAAGCCCAGACCAAATCTTACACGTGGCGTGGCAGGCAGATTCGGATGACTGATCTCGATTGGCGACCAGCTTCTAAGCGGTTACGGCCACCACGGCTAACATCTTGTAGGAGTGTTCGCTTCTGTGATCCAGATGAGAACCGGGTTGTGATCGAGGAGGTCTATGGGGGGAAGAAGAAAGGGCCAACAAAAGGGGGTAGAGAAAAGGTGATTGTAAAGGGATGACAAAAGGGCAGGGGCAAGATAAGGGAGAGGCGGTACAGGAGACTGAGATTAGGGGTTAGTGAAGGAAGAAGGAGGGGCTAAGCTGAGGTTGGTTGGACGGGGCGGAGTCTCGTCAGCAAGACGGACAGAGAAACACATCGCCGTACCCCTTACGGGGTGTCGCAACGGCAGCAGACCCGTCTGGAGAGGACGGCGAGGAATGAACTCGCTTCACTCCTCCCACTTAAAGGGCCGAAAATCCGGAAGGACCAGTCTCGGGTCAAATCTTTCCCCTCCTCGCTTTGTGAGTCTTCGAGGGCCTTGCACAGGGGGTCTTAGGTTTGGTGTCTGGCAACGAGTCAAGGTTCGCCCCCTTGGACAAGAATCTGCCATGTAAGGCAGGGTCACATCTCTGACCATCTAAAACCTACTGAGGGGCCTCAAATTGCCCATTACACGCAGGGAAGTGATTATTGGGGTAAAATCGCCATTCCCATTATTCCGCCCCAACTCCCAGCTCCCCTCAAGGCCTGTTCTCTAGCAACTTGGTGGCGTTGTTTTTAGAAATTCCAAAGACTCTCTTCTGACACGACATGAGGTAGCTGTAGAGCAAAAGGAGCAAGGAGGAATCGCTGCAACAACTTCCCAAGGCCCGCTCAAAGCGTTCAATTTAATCCAGTGACGGGGCGTCCTTAATTTGAACTTTGGTCGGGTGAGAACAGTTCCTTCTGGTACTAGGTGCAGGTAGACAAAAGGTTGAGGGGATAGTCGTATGGTAAAAAAAAAAGTAGCGCTGAGAAGAAGCGAGGGGAAAGAGCATCATGAACTTCTCCAGGCCCCACCAGGCTTTCCTAATTTGCACTCAGGCCGGGAGGACGTGCAGCTCTTCCAGTTACCAAGGGTGACAGGCTACACAGGGTCACCCTTTGAGGGTTTGCAAATAAACAAACAACTTTATCTCACACTTAACGGAGTCACCAGAAAAGCAGTCAGCATCGGCGCCATAATCGTTTCCCGAGAAATGGAAGAGAAAAAGTAATACAGACAAACAAAAGAGCCAAACTAATCCGTCCAAGGATGTTGGGGTGTAGATGACACATTCGAACACTTTCAGGGATAAAGTGACTTTCTAAAAGACGCACATAGGACATGGACAGAAGCTTGCTCGCTATGAGTAAGGATATGCATACTATAAAATAGAACAAACGAGTAATAGGAGGGTTTTAGCACTAACCTGCACTTTTGGAGGGTTTTTTTTTAGCACAGAAGTTCACTCATTTTGAGGCTTTCTATTTCTTAGGGGACACCTACAGTTTAACATAAAATCCCAAGCAAACAAGTACAAGATCTTACACAAGTGAAAATGATCACCTGAGGGTATGTAGACGATGTTGGTATCGAAGAGCGAATGTAGTAGCCAAGTCCACATCCCATAGAAGGCGCCCATTTTGAAGGATGCCATAAAGACGCCGTTCACAGAATCCTCCACTGCCGTGCCCAACCTGAGAGAGGGCGAGAGTTGGGACTCTCGCCAAACAGGGGGAAAACCAAAACCCTCCAACTGAAAGGAAGTACGAGGGGAAAGAGGGACCGCGCAGGGATGGCACATACAAATCCGGTGCTTTGAGCACCAAACAAGAGAGTAAACCTCGATACAAAGTCAATCAGGGAGGGACAGACACACCCAAATGATAAATAAATAGAGCAGGAATAACAGGCAAGTTAAAGATGAAGAAACCTACGATAAAAACAACAACACAGACTTATGTTGCCCGCGGCGGATCGGATGGGGTTTCTCCCAGAGATCCAACAGCTTTTGGTTCAGTTGTGCGTGTGCCGGGCATGTTGTGAAGTTGCGTTGAACTTTGTCTGGTTCCTGGTTTCAACAAGAGCCTATGTCTTTATTGGTTAGGCCAGTGCGGTATTTGGAAGATCAATTTTGAATGGTAACCACGCTGGAGCATAGTCAGGGTGACTCGTGCAGGGCATAGGAGGGATGTTTCTTTTGGGTCGAAATCTGGTGGGTATTGACGTGATTTGGACCTAGAATGGATGATATGGCGCGTTGTGTTTATGGGCACGACCTTTGATTTAGAATGGAAGTGGTGTCGAAAAGGTGCTGGGGGTGCCTCCTGTGGCGGGGTGGGGGCGCTTTGTTTTGTCTTTTGTACTGTGCTGAAGTGAGTGGATGCAGGAATAAGTGCTAGCTAGGTTGTAGAGGGAGGTATAGGCAAGAGAGGGACGGATGTAATGTTTCTAAGTGTGGAGGATGCATGGATGACTTTCGATTGCCCGAATGTGGTTCCCGTGAGTGTTAATTTGTGTCGCTTATGTCTTGTCAGAGAGTAATTCCCGTGTTCGATGTGACACCGAGCACACTAGGTGATTAAGGGGAGTGGGGCGGGAGGGGGGGGGGTAAATAGGGCAAGAGAGGATTATAAAGATGAGATGGTCATTAGGTTCTGCTGGGGCCAGAGTTAGAACACGAACGAACACCTTGGATATGGTGGCCTAAGCAACACCAGAGGAGGAAAGAAAGTGGAGAGGGGTCTCAGAGGCGCATCTTCAATTTCAGAAAGGTTTTTTAATCAAAGTCAAAACGCAATAACAACGAGGCCGTATCACACAGAAAGTTCGTAAAGAAAGTGGTGAAGATAGTGTGTGGAAGATATATAGCCGCAGATCCTCCTGCAGGCGCAATGGGATTGGGAGGGAACGCAAACCTCCAGATGTCAGCTGACATCATCGGCTTGCAGAAGCGAGGAACTCACGAATTCATCTGACCGGGCCCCAACCCGGAGAGGACCGCGACCGGCTTGTAGATGTGGTCGCTAATGCTGAGGATGTAGAAAAGAGACGAGAGGAACACCACCTGCGAACAAGTCAGACACACTGGTGAGACGCGAGACCATTGGGAGAGTTACAAGTTGAGGAACCATTTAATCAACCAACAATCTGTTCGTTAGTTTCACAAACCGCGGAAAATATCGACATCTGACAATGAAATTGGCATAAAGATCAGAATGACAATCACTGGGAAGTCTGAGGGCACCAGGGGCTTAGAATTTTCCTGGATCCGAAAGCTCTAACCAACCACCCCTCAACTTTCGGAGGAGGGGCGGTATTGTTACCCGTTACAAGTAAGAACCGGTGTGCGGCTTTGGAAATCCAGTGGGCAGGTTCATAAAGGAAGAGTGATGTGTTTTGCGTGCAAATGAAGGGGAGGAGACAACAATGTTGTGATTGGCTATGGGCATGATTTTTTTGTTTTAAACAGCCCACCTGGCGACTACCAACTAGGGCATAAGTCGCCATAATTAGCGGAAAGCCTAATACTATGCTATATTAAAAAACAAGAAAATAACAGGTAAAGAAAAAAAAGGAACATAGGCATGACAAAAACTAAAACTACAAATAAGAACAAAAGCAACAGCAAGGAAACTAGCTCCGGCCTCGGGGATATGCCCGCCTCTACCCGGTGCAGGAACATGCAACCTACAACAAAGTAAAATAAAATGGAGGAGGCCAGCCTCCTCCAAAAAGTCGTATAAATGTGCCGAGCAGTCTGGGGAACAACGCAGTCTTCACAGTATGGGGCAGGCGAGCGCTCCATCAAATGGCGGTGCGTCCCGAGAGTGTGCCCAATTCGGAGACGACAGAAAGCAACCTGAAGCCGTCGTGGCATTGGGGGGTAGGTGCATGGGAACAGTCACGGCGCAATAGCACGCAACTTTAGGTTCCCTTCGACCGTCTCCCATCTTCTTTGCCAAGCTGCCCGTATTCCTGCCATGTAGTCGGTGTGAGGAAGAGCGTAACGCTGGTCTGGTCGCCCAGACCTCGAAGACTCTTTGGCGCCCTCATTCCTCGCAATTCCTACATGTCCAGGAACCCAGGAGAAGATAATCTCGACATCAGCCCGGATCGCCATTTTTTTTTCATTGTGGCAGCCCATCTGACGACTGCCTACTTGGGCATAAATCGCCGTACATAAGCCCGGCTCGCCAAAACCATGGCGTGACGGATATCGCGGAGCAGAGGCTGCGGAGATTCAATGCACAGAGAGCAATTAGGGTGCTTTGTGAGGCGCTATAAATCACAATCCGGTCTTCGAACCGGGCACGTCGCGTTATTTCCCGTACCCAGCGGTGTATTACAACCAGCTCAGCCCTGAAGACGGACGCAGCGCATGCTAGAGTAGACTTCAAACAGTGGATACGGCGTGGAAGCCGACCCCCTCTTGGGACTTGGAGCCATCCGTCTACACTGGCACGGTTCCAGCGTGAAACAGAGTATTGCCGAATGCAATACTCCCGGCGCTGTACAAGATTTGGGAGCAGAGGGTGGTGTCCTGGGCAGAACCACAGGCACCACCGGCCCGAGAGTAATACCGAGATCTCGAAGGAGTTTCCTAGCCGTAAACCCAGGGTGCTTTGTGAGGCGCTATAAATTACAATCCGGTCTGTGAACCACATCATCCTGCCCGGACCCCATTCCGTGGTGGTGGGGTCGAAAAACACATACCCTGGGAGGGTGGGCAGGAGGCACGCGACCAGCATGGTGTCCTACAAAAAGATAGCCAAGGAAAAACGGGAGGAGACGAACCTCCGCAGCTCCTCACAGTTGGCCAGGAGTTCGCGGGAATTCCATTGAAGGAATATGCCCTCCAAGCCTAGCTCGGAGGAGATGCGGGGGCCCTCTTCGAAGAGAAGACCCTCACGGTAATGGCCGTACGCTTCCCGGAGGCAGAACTCCGGGCGCTGTTGGCCGGCAATGCGCTGTCGCCTTCGAGGACTTATGGGGGGAGGTTAGGCTTGCCATGCAAGTCTTTTCCCCCCTCCGCCTCGAAACCTTAGGTGCCGGAGGTCCCTCCTTTAGAGGGTCTACCGTCTTTAAGTCACCTACCCTAGCACTGGGTTTGGGCGTAGGAGACGAAGCTCACTTAGTGCTGTCCTTTCGGGAAGCAACTTTAGGAACCCCGGAAGATGGCCTCACGACCAACTTCAGGGGTGTTTTCTCATCACACTTTCGACCTTGACCGCTTTAAGGTTATGTCTTATATGGAGTATTCCACGAGTTCCCTCGCATAAAGTACTACTTTCACGAAGTTCATAGTAGAGTGCGGCGTCACATTCACCGGCGTGCCATCAGGTGTCCGAAAGGGATTAATCATGTCCACCTAGGAGAGATTCGACGCATTCGCCAGAAGTTTCCCCTCCAAGAAACGGGTCATCGTCGGCTCTCTGCCCATCAGCTAGCTAGTGCTCTCCTCTGATGGAACATGTTGCCCTTAGCCAACCCTCTGCCATCAAGAGCGAGAATAACTAGAAAGCGTTTGAAGCCATCGGGCTAGAAAACGCCAGGCATTCTGGCAAAAAGGCCCTGTCAGCGAACTTACGACTTGGTCTGCCCCCCTCCCCGAGGGTAACCAGGGGCCGGACGTACCAATCTTAGCCTGGTCGCTTGCCAAAACGGCAGCGGAGTCATCCGTCTCCGGGGCTCTCGCGGAGGGAGAGGAACCTTTAGTCTTCTTTTTCTTCTTCTTGTCTTTTTCATTTAGCAGGAGCGGGTGGGGAACGCACCCGTTTATCCCCACTCCGGGAAGGAGCACCTAGACCGTACGGAGCGGCCTCAGCAAAATCCTTCTCCGAGATGGATTTTTTGAGGGGGGAGGGGGGGGGGCAATCTCGTGACTGCCTACTTGGGCATAAATCGCTGTACACAACACAAATAAAAAAACCCACAAATAACGATAAAAAAGGACAAAGGCTAAATAAATACTGTAGGAACATTAGACTTACAAAAAATAAAAAACAACAGTCAAATAAAGTAAAGGATGCCAAACTCCTCCAAAAAGTCGTATAGTTCACAAGTCTGTGAGCACGAATCCGTCCCGAGTACAAGGGATAAGCGCTAGCGACCCCGCTCATCTCGGTACCGGGAAAGGTAACATGCGCGCGAAGATCACCCAGACTGGGTCATTCAACGAGAATGTGCCGAACAGTCTGGGGGACAACGAAGTCGTCGCAATAAGGCGCAGGCGAGCGATTCATCAAATGATGTTTTTTTTAAAAGGATTTTTAAGAGGCTATCTGGCGACTGGCAACGCAGTCTTCACAGTAGGGCGCTGGCGAGCGCTTCATCAATGGCGGTGAGTGCCGCGAGTGTGTCCAATTCGGAGACGAACGAAAGCAACCTGAAGCCTTCGCGGCATTGGGGGTAGGACAAGGGAACAGTAGCGGCACAATGACAGGCAACTTTAAGTTCCCTTCGACCGTCTCCCATCTTCTTTGCCAAGCAGCCCGGAGAGATGCCCGTATTCCTGCCATGTAGTAGGTGTGAGGAAGAGTGAAACGCTGGTCGGGTCAAAGAGTCCTCGCGGACTCTTTGGCGCCCTCATCGGCGCGTTCATTCTCCGCAATTCCTACATGTCCAAGAACCCAGCAGAAGATAATCTCGACATTCGCCTGGCTCGCCAAAGACGTGGCGTCACGGATATCGCGAACCAGGGAATGCGGAGATTCCAATGCCCCGAGAGCACTCAGGGCGCTTTGTGAGTCGCTATAGATCACAATCCGGTCTCCGAACCGGGCACGTCGCGTAATCTCCCGTACCATGTGATGTATTGCTACCAGCTCGGCCGTGAAGAAAGAGGAAGAGCCTGGCAGAGCCTCCATTGACTTCAAACAGAGGGAATACGGCGTGGAAGCCGACCCCCTTTTGGGACTTGGAGCCATCCATATGCACTGGCACGGTTCCAGCGTGACACGAAGTGTGCTCCAAAAAGGCCAAACAAAATACTCCCGGCGCTGGACAAGCTTTGGGAGCAGAGGCGTGGAGACAAATAGCCAAAGGTAGTACCCTCCAGGGTGGCGTCCTGTGCAGAACCAGGGGCGCCACCGGCCCGAGAGCTATACCTAGCTCTCAAAGTAGTTTCCTGACCCTAAACCCAAAGGGCTTAGAGTATGACTGGCAACTCTCGGTGGCATAGGCACCGTCGAAATAAGCTGCGGATGCAGCGAGAACAGTTGACGACTGAGGGAGGCGCCGGGCTCGCGCGTACAGGCGAGTGATGCACTGCACGCGGCGTAGAGCGAGTGGAATCTCCCCAGCATCGACCAACAGGCTCTCAATGGGGGAAGTGAGGAAGGCACCGGTCGCAAGGCGAAGGCCGTTGTGGTGGATCGAGTTCACCTTCCGCAATAGACGTTCGACTGCGGATGCATAAAATTGGCATCGGTAGTAGAGCTTCGAACGGATAAAGGATCGATAAAAAAGTAGGGCAGTAGCCCTATCAGCGCCCCAAGCGCTAAACGTCACGGAGCGGAGAATATCCATGGCGCGGGTACAAGAGACCCTAAGGCTGTGAATGAGGCTCCCAGGCGAGGCGTCGGTCGAATACAAGACCAAGGAAACGGTGCGATTCATCCACTTCCAGGCGCACCCCATTAAGAAACAAATCTGGGTCGGGGTGGAGCTGTGGATGGCGGCAGAAGTGCACCACCTTAGTTTTTGCCAAGGAAAACCGAAACCTGTGCGCTTCGGCATAGCGAGAGACGCGGTTCAATACCTGTTGGAGTCGACGCTCCAGAGTTGGCATCTGGGCCGCGCCAAAAGAGATCGAAAGGTCGTCCACGTAGAGCGTAGCGAAAACATGTTCCGGCAGCACCGAGGTGATGCCGTTGATGCTCAGGGCAAAGAGTGTAACACTGAGGACACCCTCTTCCTGATCCATTTGGCCGGAGAGGGCTGACCACACCCGTAAGTGGAATCGAAGATCTCGCAAAAATTCAGATATAAACATTGGTAGGCGTCCCCTCGCCCACATCGTGTGGAGAGTCTCCATGATACCGTATCGCCATACAGTATCATAGGCCTTGCGCAAGCCGCACTGTGCAGAAGACAGATGGCCTCCGCTGTCCAGTAAAAAGGCTAATCTAACGTTTACCAATTTCTCCATCAATTTAGGTTAGAGATAGGGCGGAAACCGGCCGGAGTAGAGTGATCTCTCCCCGGTTTGCGAAAGGCGAGCACAGTGGCGATTCGCCAGGAATCCGGGAGAAGACCCTCCACCCAGACCCTGTTGAACAAATCTAACAGAAAAGCCATGCCTCGCTCACCCTGGTGTCGAAGCAAGGCGTACGGGACATCGTCTAGACCATAGGAGGTGTCCGCGCACGAAGCGAGAGCGGAACGCAACTCACTCACAGTAAACTTGTCGTTGAAGGGTTCTCCGCCTCTGGAGGTAAAGTCCAGTCGGCGACCTTCCGCGACATCACGAAGTAAATTGAATGCTGGCGGAGCAGCATCCCGGCTAGAGAATGCGGAAAAAGCAGTCGCAAAGGATTCCGCCACGGACGCGGGGTCCGAGATTGCGGTCCCATTTTCCTGGAGAACGGCAGGAGGGTCCTGCGAGAACTTGCCAAGAATCCTTTAAACTCGTTTCCACACCTCTGCTAGAGGGGTTTTCCCGTTAAGTGAAGACACGTATGCCCGCCAAGAAGAGCGGCGGCGTGCTTCGAAATATAACAGAACCTAGCCCTAGCCCGACGAAATTCAACGACAGTGAAATCGTTCGAGCGGCGCTTATAGCGCATGTAGGCATAACGCTTCTGTTTGAGGGCCGTATCACACTCGGCCGACCACCACGGGAGTGGTTAGCGTGCAAAACGGCCAGACGTTCTGGGAATAGTAGTCATCCCCGCGGCGATGAGGTTGGCGGAGAAGAACTCAACGGCCTCATCTACCGACCTAAAATCCTCGACTGAGATAGAGAATTCAGTCATTTCCTGAAATGCAGGCCACCGCGCCAGAGCCAAGCACCACCGAGGTGGGCTCTCAGGCGGCAGTTGCCCTGAAAATGATATTTGAATGAGAAAGTGATCTCTACCATGAATGTCATCGACCACCCCCCAATCAAAATCAGGATGTGCATCCAAAGAGCACCAAGATAGATCAAGGCAGGAAAATGAAGCGGTTTCCGGGCAGTGATGCGTAAACTCATCCACATTTAGGACACTTATCTCAAGCTCTTCGATCAGATCGCAAGGACTTGTCCCCGGGGATTTATGGAGTAATCTCCCCAGAGAGGATGCCCGCCGTTCAGATCTCCAAGCAAGAGAAAGGGCCTCAGCAACCGTGCCACGACGCGGCGGAAGTCCCCCGCGTCGAAGTCAGCTGACGGTGGGATGTACGCGGAAATAACAGTATACTTCCTATCCAGGTTCAGCTGCACAGCTACTGCCTGAAAGGAGGTATCTAAAGCGAAGAGAAAAACGGAGACATCGTGGCGGGTGTAAATCGCGCATCCTCCTGCCCGGCCCCCATCCCGTACTGGTGGGGTCGCAAAACCCCTATACCCCGGGAGAGTGGGCAGGAACACGGGAGGAGACGAGCCTATGCAGCTCCTCCCAGCTGGCCCGAAGTCTGCGGCAATTCCATTGAAGGAATATGCCCTCCAGGCCTGCCTCGGAGGAGATGCTGGGGCTCTCTTCAAAGAGAACACTCTCACCGGAATGGCCATACGCTTCCCGGGGGGGCAGAACTCCGGGCGCTATTCGAGGACTTATCGTGGGAGGGTGGGCTCGCCATGCGAGTCTTTTCCTCCCTCCGGATCGAAACCTTAGGCGGGCGTTGTGGCTTCGGAGGCGGGGGGCCCTCTTTTCGAGGAACCACCGTCTCCGAGCCACTCACTCCACAAGTTGGCGTGGGCAAAGGGGCCGAAGCTCCTTTGTTGCTGTCCTCCTTTCAGGGGACAGCTTTAGGAACCCCGGAAGATGGCCTAGCGACCATCTTCAGGGGTGTTGCCTCCTGTGAGTCTAACGACTCGGTGGAGGCACGTGGCCGTTTCGCCTTATGGGAAACGGTCACGCTGGGGAAAGGGGAGGGGGGAGCCCTGGTTTTAGCCGGGGCTGGGTGTGAACCCTTTTTGCTGCCAGCTTTACCAGGGCAGCACCCGGGTTGAGTAGAGCCCGCAGAAAGGCTCCGAATGGGCGCGGAAACAACCGTGCTCGTTGGCCTGGATGGGCCAGGAGCAGAGGGTGTCTTTCTAACTATTGAGGCATATGACGTCCCAGGCAGAGCCGAACGCGCCAGGACCAAGTCCTTAGCCTCGCGGAATGAGAGTCGATCCTGGGCCTAAATGGCCAGGATTTCATTCTCAAGGAGATATGCACCACATTGCTTCGAAGAAGCTGGGTGCAGCTCTCCGCAATTGACACACTTGGCCACACACGATTTAGACGTATCGTGTACGGCCTTGGAGCAATTTACACAAACTTCGGGTGACCCCGACTTTGCACGTGTACATGAACGATTTGTATGGCCGAAGCGGTGACAGATTTGCCGAACGCGCCAGGACCAAGTCCTTAGCCTCGCCGAATGAGAGTCGATCCTGGGCCTAAATGGCCAGGATTTCATTCTCAAGGAGATATGCACCACATTGCTTCGAAGAAGCTGGGTGCAGCTCTCCGCAATTGACACACTTGGCCACACACGATTTAGACGTATCGTGTACGGCCTTGGAGCAATTTACACAAACTTCGGGTGACCCCGACTTTGCACGTGTACATGAACGATTTGTATGGCCGAAGCGGTGACAGTAATAGCACCGCCGCGGCAGTGGCACGAATGCCTTCACGCGGTAGCGGTACCAAGCGGCACGCACCGACTCAGGGAGCTTGTCACAGTCGAACGTGACGAAGAGTGTAGGGGTGGGTCTCGAGGCCCCTTTCTGTTTTCTCATCACACGTTCGACCTTGACCGCCCCATGGTCGGCCAGCTCTAAGATGATGTCCTCAATGGAGTAGTCAACGAGTTCCCTCGCATACACTACTCCTTTCACAAAGTTCATGGTAGAGTGCGGCGTGACACTCACCGGGGTGCCATCAAGTGTCCGAAGAGCACTTATCTTGGCCGCCTCGGCTGGATTCGCCAGAAGGCTCCCGTCCGAGAAACGGGTCACCTTCAGCTCTCAACCAATTGCACTAGCTAATCCTCTCCTCTGATGGATAATGTTGCCCTTGGCCAACATGCTGCCATCAGTGGAGCGAATAACGAGGAAGCGTGTGAAGCCAACGGGCTCGAAAACGCCAGGTAACCTCTGAATCAGGGGCCCCAATGTCATCGAGGCTAAGCCCTGTGCACTTTTGGTCTTAGTCAAGGGCTCCGCAACCGGGATAGCAGAGTGGCCGGATGTGCCGATCTTGGCGTGTCGCTTGCCAAAGTGGACGCAGACCCATCCGTCCCCGTAGCCCCCGCGGATGGAGATGAGCCCCGAGTCTTCCTAGTCTTTTTCGTCGTTTGCTTTTTTGGAGAGGAGGGCGGGGAATAAACCCGCTTCTCACCAACGCCGATAGGAGTCCCTAGGCCAGATGGACCGGCCTCAGCCAGGTCCTTCTCCAAAATGGAGAAGGTCCTGGTGGTCGCAGGGGCACCGGTTGGAGGAGATCCCTCCCCTCCTTGTACTGCCTCGGAGCCCTCTGCCGTTTGAGGACCTTGCATAGTGGCGATTTCGGGTTCTGTGCTTGGCGCCCAGCCCGGATTCGCCCCCATGGATGGCCCTACCATCTGAGGCTGGGTTTCCTCAAGAACATGTCTATCACAGGAGGGGTCCTCGAGTTGGCCATCCCCTCCCAGGACATCGCAGGTCCCCTTGGCAGCGTCACCATTCTTGTGTGTGGAGGCACAGGCCTTGACCCCGACAAGGTTTAATATTCTTGCCAGCAGGTCTTTTGAGGGAAGCGACCGAAGGGGCCTGGCTTCCCTCTCCCCCCTAAGGGGGTTTGCCCTACCGAGCCGCTTACACGAGGGGCGGTCGGCAATGGGCTGCCTGCTGGCTTTCTTGGCAGTCCCCTTAGAAACAAAAAGGAGGCACTGCCGCTGGTAATAGGAAGGCGCCCGAGAGCACCTCCAGAGAAGGGGGGGAGGGGGAGTCCCCTTCACTCGTAGGCGTAGGAGTAAGCCTCCTCTCCGGTTAAAGAAATATGGAGGGTCCCCTGTGCAAGCACAGGGAGGAGGACCTCCATTTTTTCGGTGGAGCTGCCCGAATGCGGCTTCGTCGATGGAACAGGGGAAGTTGAGGGTTTTTTTTATGTGTAAACGGGTTACCTTCGGCGCTCTACCAATTGCACTAGCTAATCCTCTCCCCTGATGGATCATGTTGCCCTTGGCCAACATGCTGCCATCAGTGGAGCGAATAACGAGGAGGCGTTTGAAGCCAGCGGGCCCGAAAACGCCAGGTAATCTCTGAATGAAGGGCCCCGATATTATCGAGGCTCCGCCCTGCGCACTTTTGGTCTTAGTCATAGTCAGGGGCTCTGCACCCGGGGGTCAGAAGAGCCGGATGTGCCAATCTTGGCTTGGTCGCTTACCCAAGTGGCAGCAGACCCATCCGTTCCCGCAGCCCTTGGGAATTTCTCCGTTTACAGGAAAAATGCTAATCTAGCATTTATAAATTTCTCCATAAACTTGCAAACGCAGGAGGTTAGAGCGATTGGGCGAAACCAGCCGGGGTAGTGATATCTCTCCCCGGTTTGCGAAAAACAAGCAGAGTAGCGATTCCCCAGGAATCTGGGAGGATACCCTCTACCCAGATCCTGTTGAACAAATCTAACAGAAAGGCCATGCCTCACTCACCCAAGTGTCGAAGCATGGCGTACGTGACATCGTCCGGACTAGTGGCGGTGTCCGCGCACAAAGCGAGAGCGGAACGCAACTTACTCAAGAGTAAACCTGTTGTTGAAGGGTTCTCCACGAAGTGAATGCTGGCGGAACAGCACCCAGGCTAGAGAATGCAGAGAAAGCGGTCGCGGGATCCGAGATTGCGGTCCCATTCTCCTGGAGAACGGCAGGGAGGTCCTGGGAGAACTTGCCCTGAATCTTTTTGACTCGCTTCGACACCTCTGCCAGAGGGGTCTCCCCGTTGAGTGAAGACCCGTATGCCCGCCAAGAAGAGTAGCGGGTATGCTTCGAAATATACCGGAACCTAGCCCTAGCTCGACGAAGTTCACAGACAGTGAAATTGTTCGGGCGGCGCTTGTAGCGCAAGTAGGGATAACGCTTCTGTTTGAGGACCGACGTTCTAGGAATGGTAGTTAGACCCATGGTGATGAGGTTGCCGGAGAACTCAACGGCCTTATCTACCGACCTAAACTCGACTGAGACATCAGTCATTTCCTGAAATGAAGACCACCGCGCCAAGCACCACCGGGGTGGGCTCTCGGGCGGCAGCGGCCCAGAAAATTATATTTGAATGGGAAAGTGATCACTACCATGTTAGTCATCAACCAGCACCCACACAAAATTAGGCCGTGTATCCGGAGTGCACAAAGATAGGTCGAGACAGGAAAACGAAACGGTTCCCGGGCAGTGATGCCTAAACTCATCCACATTTAGGACCCTATCTCAAGCTCGGCAAGGACTTAACCCCTTGGATTAATCAAGTAGTCTCCCCAGAAGGTGTGTCTACCTTTCAGATCTCAGAGCAAGAGAAAGGGCCTCGGCAACCGTGCCACGACGCGGCGGAAGTCCCCCGCGTCGAAGTCAGCTGACGGTGGGATGTACGCGGAAATAACAGTATACTTCCTATCCAGGTTCAGCTGCACAGCTACTGCCTGAAAGGAGGTATCTAAAGCGAAGAGAAGAACGGAGACATCATAGCGGGTGTAAATCGCTCATCCTCCTGCCCGGCCCCCATCCCGTGGTGGTGGGGTCGCAAAACCCCTATCCCCCGGGAGGGTGGGCAGGGGGCACGCGCCCAGCATGGTCTACTGCAAAAAAGATAGCTAACAGAACACGGGAGGAGACGAGCCTATGCAGCTCCTCTCAGCTGGCCCGGAGTCCGCGGCAATTCCATTGAAGGAATATGCCCTCCAGGCCTGCCTCGGAGGAGATGCTGGGGGAGTGCCATTATATTATGTGATTGTGTTATATGTGTGACAAACAACATATAGGAAGTATTTATTGCGCATGACCAACTTGTATGTTATTTGGTACCAGAGTGCAAATTCTCACATATCCAGGCATCCAGCAGAAGAAAATCTGCATCCACCAAGCCCAGGTTCGACCCAATGAGGCTGGGTCGCCTCAGTGACCAAGTCCATCTCGAGGGGGACCTATATGTGAACCCCCACCCCAAGTCACCACAGATTCCATTCAAGGTTCTTTTTTTTATCTTGTAATGCCGGCGAACCGGCATCCATCGAGGAAGAGAGGGGGGGCAGGTACAATGACCCCCTGCAGGACATTAAGGGGCACGGGACGACGAGCCCCCCCGTCTTTGCTTCCCTAATGGGGTTGGCTCTATCGAGTCGCCCCAAACGGGAGCGGTCAATTATGAGCCGCCTGCCTGCTTTCTTGGAAGTCCACTTGGAAAGTAAAGGGAAGACTGCCGCTGGAAGAAGTGACAGAGAAGGGGGTGAGGGGGAGTCCCCTGCACCCATAGGCAAAGGAGAGAAGTAAGCCTCCTCTCCGGTAAAGAGATTTGGCGGGTCCCCTGAGAGTGTACAGGGTGGGGGGAGGACCTCCATTCTCTTCAGTGGAGCTGCCCGAGGGGAAGTCAAAGGGAGGGAATTTTTTTTATTGGGCATGGGGACCAATGCACACGCTCATCACCTCCGCAGTAGCCCGCTCTGCAAGGGGTGAATACAGGGGTGGTAGAACCAGCTACCGCAATTTGAGGCCAATTCGACCGCCTAGTGACCTGGCAACCCATTGGAATGGCGTAAAAAATGATAGATAGTGAAAGGAGAAAGAAGAAAGAAAGTGGGTGTGAAGAAGGTGAAGGTGGGGGTGAAGCAGGTTGTTAAAAACCCACCATCCCAAACCGGAGCTCAGCGGTGAGGAAACGATGTCCCCTCCCGCGCCAGCCCCGATCTGGGATAGTTGGTTGAGAGGAAGCTGGTCGGCGTCTATCCTGTGAAATTAGAGGCCAACCAGAGAAGGTTGTGGGAGAGGTTGTAAGGAGAGTGAGGAAGTAGGGTAAGAAGATGGGGTGTCAGAAAGAAGAGTCTAAGCCGGGGCCGGATGGGGCGCTGAGTCTCGTCAGCACGGTGGCCACGAAGTGAAATTGCCACGCCCCTTACGGGTAAGGTAGGAGGGTATGTAATAAAGAGAAGTAGAGATAGACGGATCCCCTAACGAGTAGGGTGCGTGATTACTTATTATTATCATACCCAGTGCAGTAGAAGTAGTGGTCGACGAAACGGTACCGAAAGTGACGGAGTAAAAAGGGGAAATGGAAGGACGATGCAGGGAGAAAGAGAGTTAGTTCAGAAGAGGAGGTAGAGATTACAGGAAGCAGAAGAGGCAGGCTCTCACTTGGGGCCGGTCAGCGCAGGGGCCACAAATACACATCGGCGTGCCCCTAAAACAAAAAGGCGATGACAATGGTACTAAATAACCTGGTCGCGACAGACACAAGACTTTAATACAGAACGTGTGGGCGATAAATGCCAAGGCTGTGTAGTTGTTGTTGTTGTTACTTAAAACTAGGAAGCGAATACTAACGAGGGAATCTCCATTACGAAGTTTGTAAGGAAGATATCAGTAAAAAAAGTGGCGAAGGAGGAAATATAAATGTGCAGTAGTTAGAGCCGCGGGACCACCTGAACACGTTGAGGCAGGGATGGCACACAATCCTCCAGATGTCAGCTGCACTAGGTGGTCTATGCTGAACCTGATACCTTTCCTGGTATTATCTTATTTCAATGTATAGGAATTGAAAGCAACATTTCCAAATTTGCTGATGATTCCAAAATAATCAACCACTTCCCCAAAGAGGAGTTCCGCGCATCAACGATACCCTTTATGTATCGCGTTGAGTGCGTGTCTTCCTACGCCAGCGGCCCCATATCTCGGCTTAGTTGCATTTTATGACATGCGTTGGAGGACGGTATGGGTATTCTTCCTTCATCACATACAGGTAGCCCACTAGTACAAATAGAGCTACATAAGTTTGCAGGATGGGCAGATACGTGGGAGATTATTTAGAATGCTCAACGCTCTCTTTTACCCTTTGTTGGGGTTAAGCAGATGGCAGATTTAAAAGCGGCCCCGAGACGGAGCCCGTTTCTCTTTGGGCACCGGGATGGGAGGGCATGGCATTCTTCCTGGATCAGCTGGAGCGGGGGGCAATACCCCTGTAACCCCATCCCTCCACCCTTTGCGGGCTGGAAAGATGGCAACATGGAATCAGCTAAATACCCAAACTCTAGTTGTTCAAACTTAGTTGCTGGCTCCCTTGCCTCTCTTCTGGGAGGTAGCACCCCCTAGGAAGGCCAACAATCTCCCTGGGTCGGTCCACAGGTCCCTATGAGATATATTGTGTGTAGTGATGTAGTAGTTTGGTTGTCCGCCTCCCCTCCCCTATGTCTAATCTTTTTCTTCTATGCAGAATGTGTGTGTGTGGATCGTGTGATCACCGTCTTTGCTTTGTGTGGGGGGACTCGATGGATCTCTATCGTGCTCCCCCATTCATCTCCTGTTTTCTTTTTAGGCGGATTCTTTCAGCTAATATTTTTCTTTAGAAATAGTTTGGAAGTCATTAGTTGTGACTGAAGAAGGAAGAGCCGCCTAGATGGAAGATAGGTGAGTGAAGATTGTGTGAGAGTGGATATGGTTGAATGAGTTAGGAGTAAAGATGTTTGAGTGTGGCAGTCAATAGGTGACTGAATGTGCCTTCTCTTTTCCAGTTCTGTGGTACCGATTGTCGCCGACATCTGGCTTTCAGAGACGGCTGAAGCCAATCCTGACCCTCGCAAGTGCGCCTACCTTTTGGGGCAATTTTCTAAGGTGTGGACCTTGGAGAGCACCTCCCAGTCTCCAGGGAGTAATTGGAGTAGCGCCCAACCGACTGTGACCCAGAAGTTGGGACCAACAAGCATCCCAGCTACCTGAAATCCTTCGCTTTGCCGAGCCTGGGGCCCCTTTAGAATCCCGCAGAAAGTGAGCCACCTCCCACTTTCTCCAACACGTCTCAATCCATTAGTTAGATAAGGGTGCACCCGTCTTTCGCGATATCTTGGTTTTATTATTCGTTTGCGTGGCCAAGATCTTATGTAAGGCCTTTTGTAAATATATACGTGTGGTGGTTGGCCAGAGTATTGTAAGGCCAACTGTATATATATATATATATATATATATATATATATATATATATATATATATATATATATATATATATATATATATATATATATATATATATATATATATATATATATATATATATATATATATATATATATATATATATATATGTAATGTATTTTGGTTTAGGTTGAGGGTTATATAATATTTGGGGTTGATTATTTTGCTATAATTACGGTTTCTAAATTAAATTTAGAAAATACTCTCTCTCCTCAATACCCTCTTCTTGAACCACCGAGCGGACCTTGTCAAGGCGGCGGAAATCTTTGGCTGGGGAATCGCGATCCCGCCGCTACAGTGTGTGCTTATGTGAGGTTTGGACAGTCTATGAGTAGGTGTGTGATGTTGTGTGGGCTTTGGTTCCATGTTGGTGTCGGGGCAAGGTTTATCCTATTGTTGTTGTTTCTTTTTGTATTCTGAATATGGCGAGTGAGATTCGGACGGGTCTTTATATTAAGCTCAGGTTGGTACTCTACCGCTACAGATTCCTCGGCATCAGTTGAAACAAGACTTACCAAGTTGAGGATGGCATTGAGTAGAGAGAGCGACCCTCCGAGGAGGAGCGAACATGAAGTGCTCAGGGCAGACAAGACAAGATTCAGGTTGCTCAGAAGGATGCTCCAGATGCTCTCCAATACACTCATCACAGTGCCGAGGTTGTCCCGGATCACGTCCGAGAAGGTGGACAAACTGATCAGACCTGGAGGATGTCAATGCAGAGGTAATCATAAGAGGAGCTAGAGATCGCATCATCGGCAGTAAAGGGGTGCTATTCTTTTAGCACCCATCCTTTTTTCCAGGCCAAATTGGCGACCTACATAGCATGGTACCCTATGTGCGGTAGCATCTCGTTTATGGTTTAAATAGTCATCTACAGACCAAAGTGGCATGAGGAAAACAAACAATAACCAGATTAGTAGGTAAGAGAGGAAATATGTTAAATCAGCACATCTAGAGCATCCATACAACCACACTTCTAGTTCAAGGATGGGGCAAGATCAACAAAGGGACAAATATAAAGTCGCCTATACCTCACTCATTCACTGCTTCATCATTATCTTGGAGACATCCATCCACTGGTGTGCACAACAAATCCAAAAACAAGTTGAGAACTTTTATTTAGTCAATGGTCTATTTAATTCATCAGCCACCACAAGCATATATGGTAGCTGGGAGAAGAGCAAAGAGAGATTCAAACAAATTAGGTTGGATCACACAGAAAGTTTGTATGGAGATCTGTAAAGAACTGGTGAAGATGGAGAAAGTGAAAATATGTGTAAGATATACAGATGCATGCATAAATATAGGCAACATCAGACATGAAGTCTGATGTAGGGCTCCATTGTATATTCAAATTTGAATCGGCCGGGGGGAGGGGGGGGGATGTAGTACTTATATTGTAGCAGGAACATTCTGTTTCTTGCTTGGTATATTCAAATCATTTAGAGCAGAAGATTATAGTAAATAAATGCTGGTTTAATATGAGGCAATATTATGTGAGTGCAAAAGTATATACAACATGGATAGCTTTTGTGTATTAATCATTAGATATGCATTTTTTTTCATATAAATCAACACTCTTAAAAGTTACTTAAATGAGTCTAGACCAAACTAGAATATTCAAGAAGGATAGG
This sequence comes from Ceratothoa steindachneri, assembly GCA_963969495.1. Classification (NCBI taxonomy): domain Eukaryota; kingdom Metazoa; phylum Arthropoda; class Malacostraca; order Isopoda; family Cymothoidae; genus Ceratothoa; species Ceratothoa steindachneri. Next base: position 2,978,282 of record OZ018323.1, read on the forward strand.
TTACTGCTAATTTACATGCAGATTTATAATTCATTGTCACAACTTTGTCAAAGGATTCCGCCACGGACGCGGGGTCCGAGATTGCGGTCCCATTCTCCTGGAAAACGGGAGGGGGGGGTCCTGCGAAAACTTGCCAAGAATCCTTTTGACTCGCCTCCACACCTCTGCTAAAGGGGTCTTTCCGTTAAGTGAAGACACGTATGCCCGCCAAGAAGAGCGGCGGGCGTGCTTCGAAATATACCGGAACCTAGCCCTAGCCCGACGAAATTCAGCGACAGTGAAATCGTTCGAGCGGCGCTTATAGCGCATTTAGGCATAACGCTTCTGTTTGAGGGTCGTATGACACTCGGCCGACCACCACGGGAGTGGTTAGCGTGCAAAACGGCCAGACGTTCTGGGAATAGTAGTCATTCCCGCGGCGATGAGGTTGGCGGAGAAGAACTCAACGGCCTCATCTACCGACCTAAACTCCTCAAATGAGATAGAGAATTCCATCATTTCCTGAAATGCAGGCCACCGCGCCCGCGCCAAGCCCCACCGAGGTGGGCTCTCAGACTGCAGTTGCCCTGAAAATGATATTTGAATGGGAAAGTGATCACTACCATGGAGGTCATAGACCACCCCCCAATCAAAATCAAGCTGTGCATCCGAAGAGCAGAAAGATAGGTCAAGGCAAGAAAATGAGCGGTTCTCGGACAGTGATGCGTAAACTCATCCACGTTTAGGACACCCATCTCAAGCTCTTCGATCAGATCGCAAGGACTTGTCCCCTGGGTTTTATTGAGTAGTCTACCCAGAGAGGATGTCTGCCGTTCAGATCTCCAAGCAAGAGAAAGGGACTCAGCAACCGTGCAACGACGCGGCGGAAGTTCCCCGCGTCGAAGTCAGCTGACGGTGGAATGTACGCGGAAATAACAGTATACCTCCTATCCAGGTTCAGCTGCACAGCTACTGCCTGAAAGGAGGTATCTAAAGCGAAGAGAAAAATGGAGACATCATAGCGGGTGTAAATCGCGCATCCTCCTGCCCGGCCCCCATCCCGTGGTGGTGGGGTCGCAAAACCCCTATCCCCCGGGAGGGTGGGCAGGGGGCACGCGGCCAGCATGGTCTACTGCAAAAAAGATAGAAAACAGAACACGGGAGGAGACGAGCCTATGCAGCTCCTCTCAGCTGGCCCGGAGTCCGCGGCAATTCCATTGAAGGAATATGCCCTCCAGGCCTGCCTCGGAGGAGATGCTGGGGGAGTGCCATTATATTATGTGATTGTGTTATATGTGTGACAAACAACATATAGGAAGTATTTATTGCGCATGATCAACTTGTATGTTATTTGGTACCAGAGTGCAAATTCTCACATACCAAGGCATCCAGCAGAAGAAAATCTGCTTTCACCCGGCTCGAGGCAAACGTGGCATAAGGATACCGCGAACCAGGAGGTGTGGAGATGCCAATGCCCAGAAAGTACTCAGGGCGCTTTGTGAGAAGCTAAAGATCCCAATCTAGAGTCCGAACCGGGCACGACGTGATGTATCCCGTACAGAGAGTTGTATTACAACCAGCTCCGCTATGAAGACAAACGCAATGCCTGGACATGCCAAACTGACTTCAGAAAGGATACGGCGAGAAGCCGACCCCTTCTTGGGCCTAGGAGCCATATGTATACGCTGGCACGGTTCCAGCTTGATACGAGGTGTGCTCCAAAAAAAGTCGAACGCAATACTCCCGGCGCTGTACAAGCTTTGGGAGCAGAGGCGTGACGACAAATAGCCAAAGGGGGTACCCTCCAGGGTGGCGTCCTGGGCAGAACCAGGGGCGCCACCGGCCCGAGAGCTATATCTAGCTCTCGAACGAGTTTCCTGGCCCTAAACCCAAAGAGCTTAGGGTAGGACTGACGTCTCTCGGCGGCATAGGCACCGTCGAGATCAGCTGCAGATGCAGTTAAAGCTGTTGGCGACTGAGGGAGGCGCCGATCTCGCGCGTACAGGCGAGTGATGCATTGCACGCGGCGCAGAGCGAGTGGCATCTCACCAGCATCGACTAACAGGCTCGCAATGGGAGGAGTGCGGAAGGCACCGGTAGCAAGACGAAGGCCGGTGTGGTGGATCGAATCCACCTTCCGCAATAAACGCTCGGCTGCGGAGGCATAAAACTCACATCGGTAGTCGAGCTTCGAACGAACAAAGGCTCGATAAAAAAGTAGGGCAGTAGCCCTATTAGCGCCCTAAGCGCTGGACGTCACGAAACGGAGAATATCCATGGCGCGGGTACATTTTTTTATTTTTAAGGGGCTATCTGGCGACTGCCCACTTAGTCGCCGTAAACAAACAGCCTAGTTCTAGGCTACTTTAAAAAAATGAACAGAAAACAACAATAAAAAGAAATAACAATTAGGAAGCAATAACAAAACAATAACAAAAATAACAACTAAACCTAGTTAAATGAAAGGGAGAAGGCCGGCCTCCCCCCAAAAGTCAACAAGTCCACAAGTCAATGTGCACGCACTCGTCCCGAGTACAAAGGACAGGCGGTAGCGACCCCGCCAATCCCGGTACCGTGACAGGTAACGTGCGCGAAGATCACCCAGACTTGGACATTCGACAAGAATGTGCCGAACAATCTGAAGGACGACGCAGTCGTTGCAAGAGAGCGCAGGCGAGCGCTCCATCAAATAGCGATGCGTAACACGAGTGTTTCCGATTCGGACACCACAGAAAGCGAATCTTTGCCGTCGCGGCATTGGGGGATAGGTCCATGGGAACAGACGCGGCGCAATGGCACACAACTTTAAGTTCCCTTCGACCGTCTCCCATCTTCTTGCCAAGCAGGCCGAAAAGCTGCCCGTATTCCTGGCATGTAGTCGGTGTGAGGAAGAGCGAAACGCTGGTCCGGTCAAAGAGTCCTCGCGGACTCCTGTGTGCCCTCATCGGCGCGCTCATTCCCCGCAATTCCTACATGTCCAGGAACCAAGCAGAAGATAATCTCGACATCTGCCCGGCTCGCCAAAACCGTGGCGTCACGGATATCGCGAACCAGGGAAGGCGGAGATTCCAATGCCCGAGAACACTCGGCGCTTTGTGAGTCGCTATAGATCACAATCCGGTCTCCAAACCAGGCACGTCGCGTAACCTCCCGCTGACTTCAAACAGAGGGGATACGGCGTGGAAGCCGACCCCCTCTTGGGACTTGGAGCCATACGTATACACTGGCACGGTTCCAGCGTGACACGAGGTGTGCTCCAAGCTTTGGGAGCAGAGGCGTGGCGACAAATAGCTAAATGTGGTACCCTCCAGGGTGGCGTCCTGGGCAGAACCAGGGGCGCCACCGGCCCGAGAGCTATATCTAGCTCTCGAAGGAGTTTCCTGGCCCTAAACGCAAAGGGCTTAAGGTATGACTGGCGTATCTCGGCGGCATAGGCACCGTCGAGATCAGCTGCGGATGCAGTTAAAGCTGTTGGCGACTGAAGGAGGCGCCGATCTCGCGCGTACAGGCGAGTGATGCACTGCACGCGGCGCAGAGCGAGTGGCATCTCACCAGCATCGACTAACAGGCTCTCAATGGGGGAAGTGCGGAAGGCACCGGTCGCAAGACGAAGGCCGGTGTGGTGGATCGAATCCACCTTCCGCAATAAACGCTCGGCGGCGGAGGCATAAAACTCACATCGGTAGTCGAGCTTCGAACGAACAAAGGCTCGATAAAAAAGTAGGGCAGTAGCCATATCAGCGCCCCAAGCGCTAAACGTCACGGAACGGAGAATATCCATGGCGCAGGTACAAGACACCCTAAGGCTGCGAATATCAGCCTCCCAGGTGAGGTGTCGTTCGAATACAAGACCAAGGAAACGGTGCGACACAACCACATCCAGGCGCACCACATTAAGAAACAAATCTGGGTCGGGATGGAGCCGTGGATGGCGGCCGAAGTGCACCACCTTAGTCTTGGCCAAAGAAAACCGAAACCTGTGCGCTTCGGCATAGCGAGAGACGTGGTTCAATGCCTGTTGGAGTCGACGCTCTAGAGTTGGCATCTGGGACGCGCCAAAAGAGATCGAAAGGTCGTCCACGTAGAGGGTAGCGAGAACATCTTCTGGCAGCATCGAGGTGATGCGGTTGATGCTCAGGGCAAAGAGTGTGACATTGAGGACACTTCCCTGCGGGACACCCTCTTCCTGCTCCTTTGGGCCAAGAGAGGACCCCCCACCCGTAAGCGGAATCGACGATCTCGCAAAAATTCAGATATAAAGACTGGGAGGCGTCCCCTCACCCCCATCGTGTGGAGAGTCTCCATGATACCGTATCGCCATGCGGTATCATAGGCCTTCTCCAGATCGAAAAAGACCGTGGCGTAGTGCTGTCTACAAAGGAAAGACTCGCAGACGTTATTTTCCAGTCGGAGCATGGGCGCGGAAACAACCGTGCTCGTTAGCCTGGATGGGCCAGAAGCAGAAGGTGCCTTTCTAACTATTGAGGCATATGACGTCCCAGGCAGAGCCGGGCGCGCCAGGACCAAGTCCTTAACCTCGCGGAATGAGAGTCGATCCTGGGCCCGAACGGACAGGATTTCTTTCTCAAGGAGATATGCACCACATTGCTTCGAAGAAGCAGGGTGCGTCTCTCCGCAATTGACACACTTGGCCACACACGATTTGGACTTATCGTGTGCGACCTTGGAGCAATTTACACAGACTTCGGGTGACCCCGATTTTGCACGTCTACATGCTCGATTCGTGTGGCCGAAGCGGTGACAGTAATAGCACCGCCGCGGCAGTGGCACTAATGCCTTCACGCGGTAGCGGTACCAACCGGCACGCAACGACTCAAGGAGCTTGTCACAGTAGAACGTGATGAAGAGTGTAGGGGTGGGTCTCGAGGCCCCTCCGTTTTCTCATCACACGTTCGACCTTGACCTCCCCATGGTCAGCTAGCTCTAAGGTGATGTCCTCAATGGAGTAGTCAACGAGTTACCTCGCATAAACTACTCCTTTCACAAAGTTCATGGTAGAGTGCGGCGTCACAGTCACCGAGGTGCCATCAAGCGTCCGAAGAGCACTTATCTTGGCCGCCTCGGCGGGATTCGCCGCATTCGCCAGAAGGCTCCCGTCCCAGAAACGGGTCACCTTCGGCTCTCTACCAATTGCACTAGCTAATCCTCTCCTCTGATGGATCATGTTGCCCTTGGCCAACATGCTGCCATCAGTGGAGCGAATAACGAGGAAGCGTTGAAACCAGCTGGCTCGAAAACGCCAGGTAACCTCTGAATAAGGGGCCCCGATGTTATCGAGGCTCCGCCCTGTGCACTTTTGGTCTTAGTCGGGGGCTCCGGACCCGGTGGGGCAGAGGGGCCGGATGTGCCAATCTTGGCATGGTCACTAGCCAAAGTGGCAGCAGACCCATGCGTCGGAGAGAGGAGCCCCGAGTCTTCTTAGTCTTTTTCTTTTTCTTTTATGGAGAGGAGGGCGGGGAATGAACCCACTTCTCACCTCCGCCGGAAGGAGCCCCCAGGCCAGATGGACCGGCCTCAGCCAGGTTCTTCTCCGAAATGGAGAAGGTCCTGGTTGTCGTGGGGGCACCAGTCGGAGGAGATCCCTCACCTCCTTGTACTGCCTCGGAAACCCTAGCCGTTTGAGTAGGGCCTTGCATAGGGGCGGATTCGGGTTCGGTGCTTGGAAATGAGCCAGGATTCCCCACCATGGAAGGCCCTACCGTCTGAGGCTGGGTTGCCTCAAGGACCATGTCTACCTCAGGAAGGGCCTCCAGTTGGCCATCTACCTCCAAGACATCGCAGGTCAGGTTGGCAGTATCGTCACTAGTCTTGTGTGGGAAGGCACAGGCCTTCACCCCAGCAAGGTTCAATATTCTTGCCAGCAAGTCTTTTGCAGGAAGCGACCGAAGGGGCCTGGCTTTCCTCTCCCCGCTGAGGGGGTTTGCCCTACCGATCCGCTTCGATGTGGAGCGGGTGGCTAAGGGCTGCCTGCTGGCTTTCTTGTCAGTCCCCTTGGAAAGAACAGAGGGGACTGTCGCTGGAAAAAGGGAGGTGCCCGAAAGTACCTCCAGAGAAGGGGGTGAGGGAAAGTCCCCTACACCCGTAGGCGAAGGAGAGGAGTAAGCCTCCACTCCGGTTAGAGAAATTTGAAGGGTCCCCTGCGCAAGCACAGGGGGAAGGGGGACCTCCATTTTTCGGTGGAGCTGCCCGAGGGCGGCTCCGTTGGTGACACAGGGGGAATTAAGGGAAGATTTTGAGTTTTCTCATCAATGAGCATGGTGACCCTATTTGTTTCACGGGATGCAATCGCTCATCACCTCTCGCAGTTGCTCGCACTGCAAGAGGTGCTTACAGGCCTGGCACAGCCAGGCGCCGCCATTTCAGACCACCCCTCCCGCCTGGTGGCCTGGCAGTCCATCGGCATGGCGGCTCCACCTTATACGCGGCGTAAAAAGATAGATTGTGAAGAGGAGAGGAAAAGGGATGTGAGGAAGATATGGGTGTGGATGAAGCAGGTTGTTAAAATACCCCCATCCCTAAACGGAGCTCAGGGGTTATGGAACGTTGTCCCCTCCCCCCTCAACACCGATCCGGGACGGTTGGCTTGAGAAGGAGGTCAGCATGTATCCTGTGAAATTAGAGGCTGACCAGAGAAAGTTGTGGGAGAGGTTGTATGAATAGCGACGAAGTAGGGGAGAAATACAGGCTATCTGAAGGAAGGAAGGCGTGGGCGAAAAGGCCGAAGCTCCTTTCTTGCTGTCCTCCTTTCGGGGGACAGCTTTAGGAACCCTCGCCCCTCAGCCCCGATCCGGGACGGTGGGCTGATAGGAAGGTCAGCATCTACCCTGTAAAATTAGAGGCTGACAAGAGAAAGTTGTGGGAGAGGTTGTATGAAAAGCGACGAAGTAGGAGAGAAATACAGGCTGTCTGAAAGGATAAGAGGCTAAGCTGGGGTCGGACGGGGTGCTGAGTCCCGTCAGCACGGCGGCCAGGATGGCAAATCTACGCGCCCCTTACGGGAGCTGAATCGACGATTTCATAAATTCAGATATAAAGATTGAGAGGCGTCCCCTCACTCACATCGTGTGGAGAGTCTCCATGATACGGTATCGCCATGCGGTATCATAAACCTTCTCCAGATCGAAAAACACCGTGGATTAGTGCTCTCTACGATGGAAGTCCTCGCAGACGGCATTTTCCAGTCGGAGGAGAGCACCCAACGGGGAGTGGAACTTGAGGAAGCCAGGTGGCCTCCGCTGTCCAAATAAAAAGCTAATCTAACATTTACAAATTTCTCCATCCACTTGCATACATTGTGAGAAAGATTGAACGGAAACCTGCCGGGATAGAGTGATAGCTCTCCGGTTTGCAAAAAGCGAACACAGTAGCGATTCCCCAGGAATCTGGGAGGAAACCCTCTACCCAGATCCTGTTGAACAAATCTGACAGAAAGGACATGCCTCGCTCACCCAGGTGTCGAAGCATGGCGTACGAAAAATCGTCCGGGCCGGGGGCGCACACTAAGCTAGAGTGGAACGCAACTCACTCACTGTAAATCTGTCATTGAAGGGTTCTCCGCTTCTGTAGGCAAAGTCCAGATGACGACGTTCCGCGACATCACGACGCGCATTGAATGCTGGCGGAGCATCATCCCGGCTAGAGAAGGCGGTGGCGAAGGAATCCCCCACGGTCTCATTTTCATCGAGAACCGGAAGGGGGTCCTGCGATAACTTGCCCCAAATCCTTTTCACTCTCTTCCACACCTCTGCTAGAGGGGTCTTCCCCTTAAGTGAAGACACATATGCCAACCAGGAAGAGCGGCGGGCGTGCTTCGTTCGGGCGGCGCTTATAGCGCATGTAGGGCCGCCTCACACTCGGTTGACCGCCACGGAAGCGGTGGCAAAGTATAACGGTCAGACGTTCCGGGAATAGTAGTTAGGCCCACAGCAATGAGGTTGCCAGAGTAAAACTCCTTGACAGCAACAGCAAAATCAGTCATTTCGTGAAATGAAGACCACCGCGCCAAGCACCACTGTGTGAATGTGTGTGTCTGGGGAAGTGGGGAGGGGTTCTCAGGAGGCAGCGGTCACGAAATTGATATTTGAATGGGAAAGTAATCACAACCATGGAGGACATCGACTACAACCCACCCCAAATCAGGCTATGCGTTCGGAGAGAACAAAGATAGATCAGGATAGAATAATGAAGCGGTTCTCGGGCAGTGATGCGTAAACACATCCATCAGGTCGCAAAAACCCGGCCCCATTGGATTGATTGAGTAGTCTCCCCAGAGGGGCTTTCTACTGTTCAAATCCCCAAGCAGTAGAAAAGGCCTCGGCAACCATGCCACGACGAAGCGGAAGTCCCTTGCGTCGAAGTCGGCTGACGGTGGAATGTATGCAGAAATATCAGTATACCTCCTATCCAGGTGCCTTTACACAGCTACTGCCTGGAAGGATTTATTAAAAGCAAAGAGAATAACGGAGACATCATGCGGGGTGGAAATGCTGCATCTACTTGCTCAGCACCCATCTGGTGCTGGTGGGGTCGTAAAACCTTTATACCACAGGAGGATGGGAAGGGGGTACGTGCCCAGCATGGTCTCCTGGTGGGAGCGGGAGGAGACGATCCTCCCAGCTGGTACGGAGTTCGCGGCAATTCCATTTTAGGAATATACCCTCCAGACATAGGTGGGAGATGTGGGGCCCCTATTCAAAGAGACGGCCCTCACGGGAATGGCTGTACGTTCACGTAGGAAAAATACCGGGCGCTGTTGGCCGAACAATGCAATGAAGGCGCTGTCGCCTTCGAGAACTTATTTTGGGAGGTTGGGCTCACCGTGCGAGTCTTTTCCTCCCTCCACTTCGATACCTTAGGCAGGCGAGGGTCCCTCCTTTGTAGGATCTACCGTCTTCGAGTCCCTAGCACTGGGTGTGGGCGTTGGAGCCGCAGCTCCTTTAGTCCTGTTCTGCTTTAGGAACTCCATAAGACTGCCTCACGACCACCTTCAGGGGTGTTGCCTCCTGTGAGTCCAACGACTCGGTGGAGGCGCGTGGCCGTTTGGCCTTGCGGGAAACGGTAACGCTGGTGAACCTTTGTTTTAGCCGTGTCTGGGTGTGAACTATTTGTGCCGCCAGCTCTAACAGGGAAGCGCCCTGGGTGGGAAGAACGCACAGAAGGGTTCCGAATGGCTGCGAAAACGACCGTACAGGAAACGTGGTGCGCGCAAGGACCAAGTCATTATCCTCGTGAAATGAGAGACGATCCGTAGCCTGAATGGCTAAGATTAACTTCTCCAAGATATATACACCACATTGCTTCAAAGAAGCGGTATGCGGCTCTGGGCAATTGACACACTTGGCCATAGACGATTTGGACTTATCGTGTGCGGCCTTAGAGCAACTTACGCAGACTTCGGGTAACTCCGACTTTGCACGTCTACAGGAGATATTCCCATGGCCGAAGTGGTGGCAGTAGTAGCACTTCAGGGGCAGTGGCACGAATACCTTCACACGGTAGCGATACCAACAGGTAGGCAGGGATTCTGTCACAGTCAAACGTGACGAAGAGTGTAGGGGTGGGTCTAGATGCCCCTCCCTCTTTTCTCATCGCACATTCGACCTTGACCGCTCCTTGGTCGGTCAGTTCTAAGGTGGTCTCCTATAGAGTAGGTCATGAGTTCCCTCGCATAAACTACTTTCACCAAGTTCATATGAGTGTGGCGTCACACTCACCGGCGTGCCATCAAATGTCCCAAAGGGTCCGACGCATTTGACACAAAGCTCCCGTCCGAGAAACTGGTCACCTTCAGCTCAATATCAATCACGCTGGCTAGTGCTCTCCTCTGATGAACCATGTTGCCCTTGGGCAACATGCTGCCATTAGTGAAGTTAGTAATAGAAAGCGTTTAAAGCCAGCGGGCTCGAAAACGCCATGTAGTCTTTGAATGAGGGACCACGACGTAATCGAGGCTCCACTCAGCGCACTTGCGAATTTTGTTTTAGTCTGGGACTACCCACCCGGTAGAGAATCGGGGCCGGACGTGCCTATCTTGGTCTGGTCGCTCGCCAAAACTGCAGTGTACCCCTCCGTTCACGGCGCTGCCGTGGAGGGAGAGGAACTCTTAGTCCTCTCCTTTTATTTTGGGGATGCGAGGGTGGGGAATGAGCACGCTTCTCTCCACCGCCGGAAGGAGCCCTTAGGCCAGATGGACCGGCCTCAGCAAGATCCTTCTCCTAAATGGAGGTCGGTTGGTTGTCAAAGGGGCACCAGCCAGGGAAATAGGTCCCTCCTCTCCTTGTGAGTCATCGAGAAGAAGCTTGCAATGGGGCGGACTCGGGTTCGATTCTTGGCAACGAGTCCGGGTTCGACCTCATGGAAGATCCTGCTGTCAGGGGCTGTGTCACCTAAGGGATCATGTTTATCTCCGTGGGGTCCTCAATGTGCTCCTCCCCCCCCCCCCTCACAAGTTATCACAGATCAATTTGAGCTACCTTTTGTCTTGTCTCAGGCCGCCGAGCCAGCATACATCGGGGAAAAGAGGGAGGCGGATATGCTGGCCCCCTGTAGTCTGAGAATACAGGCCTGCAGGACGTCAGGGGGCAGGAAAAGACAGGTGCTGACATCCCTTGCCCCCCTAAGGGGGTTGGCCCTATCGATCCGCTACCGTAAATCTTGGACCGTCTGCTTGCTCTCTTGGAAGTCCTCATGGAAAGTAAATGGGGTATTGCCGCTGGGAAGGAGATGGAGACGCCCAAGGGCGCCTCCAGAAAAGGGGTTGAGGGGGAGTCCACAGCACCTGTAAGGCCTAGAAGAGTAAGCCTCCTCCTCTCCGGTAGAAGAGGGTTGGAGCGACCCCTGAGAATGCACAGCGGGGGGAGGGGGGGTTCTGTTGTGGAGCTATCTAAGAGGGGCGGGTAAAATGGGGTTTTGTTTTGGCATTATCCATGGCCGTAAGCAAGATTTCAACACTCCTGTGTGTGACGGCCAACACTGACAAGGGAATGGCACTACTGGGCGCCCCTGATTGGCCTCGCCGCTATCACTGGGCGGGGTGGTATACGCATTCTTCGCCACCCTTTCGGAAAACACGGACCAAATCCTACATGTGACGTGGTAAGCAGGTTGGTGACCGGCTTCTGAGAGGTTAGGGTCACCACGCCTAACATTTTTAGGTCAGAGTGATCGGTTGCATGATGCAAATGAGCGCCGGGTCGTGATCGAGGAATTCCATGGGTAGGAGAAAAAGGGGCACACAAAAAGGTAGAAAAAAGGTTAATGGAATGGGGCGACGGAAGGGCAGGGGCAAGATGAGGGAGAGATGGTACAGGAGACGGAGATTACGGGTTAGGGAAGGGAAGGAAGAAGAGGCTAAGCTTGGGCCGGACGAGGCGCTGAGTCCCGTCAGAACGGCGGCGAGGAAAGCAAATCGCTTATGGGGGAATTTGTGACCAATGTGAAAAGAAAAAAAGGGGTGAGTGGGATGTATCCCGCGTCCAGCACCTCTCATTTACCTCATGAAGGTTTTCAGGTCTCTATCCTGTTTGTGTAAGATTTTTGTTCGCACCTGTGCACCAATGCACACTGACCAGAAGTTACCCAGTTGACTTGTCAATCCCCAAGGGCCACAGCTTCCAAATGAGCAGATAGAGATGCAGGGTGACAGGGTATATTTCCTTAGTAGTTTGTACTAATCATCGACAGGATGGCCAGGATCTGGATGTAGTGGTAGACCCAGAGACTTTTCATTGGCTTGGCAGGCAACATAACAGTAAATCTCACCCACAATAAGCAGTACAGCATTATACACCGAAGAATGGCAACTGGGAGGTCGTCAACCCATTACACACAAGGAAAAGATTATTGGGGCGGCAAAACCGATCTTCCCATTAATCATGTCCCAATGCCCAGTACCCCTCAAGTTCTGGTCTCTTCCAATGTGCGCGTGTTGTTAGGAAGGTTCCAAAGCCTCTTTTGACATGGCATGAGGTGTCAGGGTCTTATACCAAGACAAATATTTGAGGGGATAGTCATAAAAAAAGAAAGAATCCTGAGAGGAAGCACACCTACAACTTACACACGGCTGGTCAGAGTTCAATTTAACCCAGTGATGTGGTTTTCTCTCTGTCTTGTAGAGAACAGCTCCTCCTATTACCAAGTGCAGGTATGCTAAAGGTTAAGGGGATGGTTGTAGAGGAAAAAATAATTAAGTAGCGCTGAGAAGGAAGCGCACCAATAACCTCCATAGGCCCCATCAAGGATTTCAAGTCAACTTAGAAATGGGGCTTCTCAAATTTGCACTCAGACTGGGAGGACATGAGGCTCCTCCGGGTACCAAGTGTAACAGGCTACACAGGGTACCCTCCTGCAGGGTCATTACATTAGAAATAGTGTAAACTCTCTCACCTCACCCACCCTAAACCAACTTCATTTCACTTACCACTCTATCCAGCCACTTTCAAACAGCCCCCTAACATCCACCCTTCCTCATGAGGAGAGAGCTCACCTAACCAGGCTGCACAAAGGACATCATCCAGCCTTCCTAAACCACCAGAAGAGTGGAGTGGATGTGACCATCGTGGGTGCCTGCCCAGAATGCAACATGCCTCCCACACACACAAAGACAATGGAAGATTGCATGGCACACAATCACACACACCAACAACCCAACACACACCCTGAGGGCTGTAGAGGAAAACCCAGAACAGACCATATCTTTCCTCAGGGTCTCTGGGCTGGGCTGCTCTGCCAGATAGATTGAGGATCAACAACAACAGGAGTAAAGGCACTTCTAAGTACAAAATTTGACCGGCTAGCAAGATCAAAGGATGAGAGTAAATAGAGGAATACAGAGTATTTAATAGTATGAGTAATAATAGATTGGAAATATGCCATGGAAATACAAGCTTGTATATGTTTTGTCCAATGAATAAACACACTGTTGATATTATGAGGTTTCTATGGCAAAAGAAACTTAGTTGATTAATTTAATGCTTCATAGTGAACAAAATTTTGTATACAATCCTGTAAACTAGGGTGGGTATAACATGCCTTTCATATGTTGTGCAGGATGAGCATAATCTCTAAGAAACAGTACAGAAGAGCATATCACTGAAGGATCCAATAGAATTCATGCCGCCCCACTGTCTACAAAATTCTACATGCTATGAATGGGCAGTGTTCACACCATTAAGGGAATTCAACTGACCATACAGCTACATTGAGGCCAAGATCTTACATACCTGCATAATTTCTCCCAACTCCTGGTTCCAGACCTCAAAAATATTAGAGTTCTCTTAAATTCAATCAAATAGAATACAGGTAAGTATGAGCTTAAATTTAGTATAATGGAAGCAATCTGTAATGAGACTAGTTTTCAATCGAAACTTTCTAAATGAATTTCAACCGACAGGAAAAGAAGTAAAACTATGAAAAGTAAGAAAGCTTAAATTTAAGAAGCCTATCTGGCGACTACCCACTTGGGCACAAGTCGCCGCACTCACGAAGGCTTAGCACTAGCCTACTACAAAATAAGAATATGCAAAAAACAACAATAAAAAAGGGAAAATGGCAACAAAGAGGAAGCAGGCTACGGCGTCGGGGGAAGGTCCGCCTCCCCCCGGTACCTGGACAGGTAACGTGCGCGAAGATCGCCCAGACTGGGACATTCAATGAGAATGTGCCAAACAGTCTGGCGGACAACGCAGTGTTTACAGTAGGTCGCTGGCGAGCGCTCCATCGAATGGCGGTGCGTCCCGCGAGTGTGTCTAATTCGGAGACGACAGAAAGCGACCTGAAGCCTTCGCGGCATTGGGAGATAGGTCTATGGGAACAGTCGCGGCGCAATGGAACGCAACTTTAAGTTCCCTTCGACCGACTCCCATGTTCTTTGCCAAGCAGTCCGAAGAGATGCCCGTATTCCTGCCATGTCGTGGGTGTGAGGAAAGAGCGAAACACTGGTCCAATCGCCAAGCCCTCGCGGACTCTTTGCGCCATCATTCCCCGTAAATTCCTACATATCCAGGAACCCAGCAGAAGATAATCTCGACATCTACCCGGCTTGCCAAAACCGTGAAGTCACGGATATCGCGAACCAGGGGATGCGGAGATTCCAATGCTCCGAGAGCACTCAGGGCGCTTTATTCATAGCTATAAACCACAATGGGGTCTCCGAACCGGGCACGTCGCGTAGTCTCCCGTACCGAGTGGTGTATTGCCACCAGCTCGGCCGTGAAGACAGAAGCAAGAGCCTGGCAGAGCCCAACTGACTTCAAGCAGAGGGGATAGGGCGTTGAAGCCGACCCCATCTTCGGACTTGGAGACATCCGTCTACACTGGCACGGTTCCAGCGCGACACGAGATGTGCTCCAAAAGGTCCAACGCAATACTCCCGGCGCTGTAAAAGCTTTGGGAGCAGAGGCGTGGCGACAAATAGCCAAAGGTGGTACCCTCCAGGATGGCGTCATGGGCAGACACAGGAGCGCCACCGGCCCGGGAGCTATACCTAGCTCTCGAAGGAGTTTTCTAGCCGTAAACCCAAAGAGCTTAAGGTATGACTTGCGTCTCTCGGCAGCATAGGCACCGTCGAAATCAGCTGCGGATGCTTTGAGAGCCGTTGGCGACAAACGAAGACGCCGGGCTCGTGCGTACAGGCGAATAATGCACTTTGCACGGCATAGAGCGAGTGGCATCTCCCCAGCATCGACTAGTAGGCTCTCAATAGGGAAAGTGAGGAAGGCACCGGTCGCAAGACGAAGGCCGGTGTGGTGGATCGAGTTCCCCTTCCGCAATAGACGTTCGACTGTGGATGCATAAAACTCACATCAGTAGTCGAGCTTCGAACGGACAAAGGATTGATAAAAAAGTAGGGCAGTAGCCCTATAAGCGCCCCAAGCGCTAAACGTCACGGAACGGAGAATATCCATGGCGCGAGGACAAGAGACTCTAAGGATGGGAATATGAGTCTCCCAGGTGAGGTGTTGGCCAAATACAAGACCAAGGAAATGGTGAGATTCAACCACCTCCAGGCGCATCCCATTAAGAAACAAATCTGGGTCGGGGTGGAGCCGTGGATGGCAGCAGAAGTGCACCACCTTAGTCTTGGCCAAAGAAAACCGAAACCTGTGCGCTTCGGCATAGCGAGTCGACGCCCCAGAGTTGGCATCTGGGCCGCACCAAAAGAGATCGATAGGTCGTCCACGTAGAGCGTAGAAGAACATTTTCTGGCAGCACTGAGGCAATGCCGTTGATTATCAAGGCAAAGAGTGTAACGCTGAGGACACTTGCTTGCGGGATACCCTCTTCCTGCTCCATTAGGTCGGAGAGGGCTCCCCCCACAAGTACGCGGAATCGGCGATCTCGCAAAAATTGATATAAAGACCAGGAGGAGTCCCCTCGCCCCCATCATTTCGAGGGTCTGCATGATATCGTATCGCGATGCAGTATCATAAGCCTTCTCCAGATCGAACAACACTGAGGAAGTGCTGTCTACGAAGGAAGGCCTCGCAGACAGCATTTTTCAGTCGAAGCAGAGCATCCGATGTGGAATGGAACTTGCAGAAGCCGCACTGCGCAGAACACAAATGGCCTCCGCTGTCCAAAAAAAAGGCTAATCTAACATTTACCAATTTCTCCCATAAGCTTGCACACGCAGGAGGTTAGAGAAATTGGGCGGAAACCGGCCAGGGTAGAATGATCTCTTCCGTTTGTGAAAAGCTAGCACAGTGGCGATTCGCTAGGAGTCTGGGAGGTTACCCTCTACACAGATCCTGTTGAACAAATCTAACTGAAAGGCCACGCCTCGCTCACCCAGGTGTCGAAGCATGGCGTACGGAACTTCGTCCGGACAATGGGTGGTGACCGCGCACGTAGCAAGAGCGGAACGCAACTCACTCGTAGTTAACCTGTCATTGAAGGGTTATCCGCCTCTGGAGGTAAAAGTCCAGTCGGCGGCCTTCCGCGACATCACGACGTGCATTGAATGCTGGCGGAGCACCATCCCGGCTACAGAATGCTAAGAAAGCGGTCGCGAAGGATTGAGCCACGGACGCGGGGTCCGAGATTGCGGTCCCATTCTTCTGGAAAACGGGAGGGGGCGGTCCTGCAAGAACTTGCCCAGAATCCTTTTCACTCGCCTCCACACCTCAGCTAAAGGGGTCTTCCCGTTAAGTGAAGACATGTATGCCCGCCAAGAAGAGCGGCGGGCGTGCTTCGAAATATACTGGAATTTAGCCCTAGCACGACCCGATGAAATTCACCGACGGTTAAATCGTTCGGGCGGCGCTTATAGCGCATGTAGGCATAACGCTTCTGTTTGAGGGTCGTCTCACACTCAGCCAACCACCACGGGAGTGGTCTGCGTGCAAAACGGCCAGACGTTCTGGAAATAGTAGTCAGGCCCGCGGCGATAAGGCTACATGAGAAGCACTCAACGGCCTCATCTACCGACCTAAACTCCTCGAATGAGATAGAGAATTCAGTCATTTCCTGAAATGCAGGCCACCGCGCCCGCGCCAAGCACCACCGAGGTGGGCTCTCAGGCGGCAGTTGCCCTGAAAATAATATTTGAATGGGAAAGTGATCACTACCATGGAGGTCATCAACCACCCCCAATCAAAATCAGGCTGTGCATCCGAAGAGCACAAGGATAGATCAAGGCAAGAAAATGAAGCGGTTCTCGGGCAAGTGATGCGTAAACTCATCCACATTTAGGACCCCTATCTAAAGCTCTTTGATCAGATCGGCAAGGACTTGTCCCCTGGGTTTTATTGAGTAGTCTACCCAGAGAGGATGTCTGCCGTTCAGATCCCCAAGCAAGAGAAAGGGCCTCGGCAACCGTGCCACGTCGCAGCGGAAGTCCCCCGCGTCGTGGCACAGTTGCCCCATCCGCCCCCGCAGCCCCTGCGGATGGAGAGGAGCCCCGAGTCTTAGAAGAGGAGGGCGGGAAATGAACCTGTTTCTCCCTTCCACCGACAGGAGCCCGCAGGCCTCAGCAAGGTCCTTCTCCGAGATGGAGGTGGTCCATGCACAGTCGCAGTGACACCTGGTGGAGGAAGAGATCCCTCCCCTCCTTGTACTGCCTTGGTGACCCAAGCCGTTTGAGGAGGACCTTGCAAAGGGGCGGACTCGAGTTCGGTGCTTGGCGCCAAACCCGGATTAACTCCTATGCAAGGCCCTACCATCCATGGTTAGCAAATAAAGAAAAAACATGCCTAAAAAACCCGAGTTTTATTTTTGTGGGGGCTTTTTCAAATGAAATTTGAAAAAAACCTGAGTTTGGGTTGTTTTTTGTTTTTTTCAAAAATTTCTCTTTTCTTTTCAAGAAATGAATGCTACTTATTATTATTATTTCATTTAAAACTAATATTCATGTTTATGATTTCAATAAATATGTATAAAATTAAGATTATTTTTCTCTTTCTACAGGTTATGGCTATCATGGGTACCCACAATTCTCAATCAGTGATGTGTTACTGTGATCTTTTCTTACTATAATATAACTATAAATATTACATAAAAATAAAGATAGCTATTCTTTTTCTGTGTTATTCTGATGCTTGTAGCATTTGTTTTTTGAAAAAACCCAAGCTGGCCTCAAGGATCACGTCTATCTTAGGGGAGGGGGGCTCCATTTGGCCTTCCTCCTCCAGGACATCACAGGTTCCATCGGCAGCAATTTCCTAAGTTGAATATGGGCAGGCACAGGTTTTGACCCCTGCTAGGTTTAAGATTCGAGCCAGCAAGTCTTTTGAGGGAAGCGACCAATGAGGCCATCTTCCCTCTCCTCCCCTAAGGGGGTTTACCAAGCTGCTTCAATGGGGGAGCAATCAGCTATGGATGCCTGATGTCCTTCTTAGCGGTCCCTTTGGAAAGCAAAGAGGGGACTGCTGGAAAGAAGGAGGCGCCCTAAAGCACCTCCAGACAAGGGGGTGAGGGGGAATCCCCTACACCCATAGGCAAAGGAGAAGAGTAAGCCTCCTCTCCGATTAAAGAGATTTGGATGGTCCCCTGCAAGAGCACAAGGGGGGGGGGAGACCTCCATTTTTTCAGTGGAGCTGGCCAAAGGTGGCTCCGTCAATCGTAAGGGCGAAAGGGAAAGAGTTTTATTTTTGAGTTTTATATCATCGGGCATGGGGACCTTATTCTTTCTGCGGGAAGCAAATGCTAATCACCCCTTGCAGTGGCCCGCTCTGTGAGGGGTAAATATGGGACTGGCGGAGCCAGGTGCCGCCATTTTAGGCCACTCCTCTCGCCTGGTGACCTGGCAGCCCTTCGGCATGGAGTAAAAAATGTAGATAGTGAAGTGAGAAGGAAAGGGGAAGTGAGAAAGGTATGGGTGGGGATGAAGCAAGTTGTTAAAAATCCACCATCCCAAACCGGAGCTCAGGGGTTAGGGAACATTGTCCTCTCTCCTCTCAGCCCCAATCAGGGATAGTTGGCTGAGAAGGTCAGCATCTACCCTATGAAAATAGAGGCCAAGCAGACAAAGTTGTGGGAGAGGTTGTAGGGGAAGTGAGGAAGTAGGGGAGAAACACAGGCTGTCTGAAAAAAGAAGAGGCTAAGCTGGGGCCGGATGGGGCGCTGAGTCCCGTCAGCACGGCGGCCAGGAAGGCAAATCGCCGTGCCCCTTACAGGATCTCCAGTTAGAGATGGAAAATATGCAGGAGGGAGCATATGTGACCCATGACCCAACCTAGTAGTAGTTAGGTAGGAGTCCGCCTTCCCAAACCACTCCAAATGCCTGATCTCTTTCTTCTTTTCCAGGGTGGGTGGGATGACCAAGAACTAGGTGATCATAATCCGAGTGTGAGACCTGATGGAGTTCCATTGTGCCTCCCATTCATCTCGGTCTCCTTCCACAAGTAAATTTTGGAGCACAATTTTCACTTAATATATTAATAGTATAGAGATTAAAAGATTGATTGCAAATGACTCTTGAAGATTATTGCACTAAGAATACTGGTGTGAATAAGAAAAGGGAGCTGGATAAAAGCTTCTTGGGATTGGCTAGACCAAGGACTTGACAAGTGGTAGTGGAACAGTTGGACCTCCCAGTTCATCGAAAGCTCTGAGCATTCCACCCAAGTCCCATTCACTGAACTGTATGGAGTGACCTTGGAATTCACCAAGTCCCTCCCCCACTCTTTTTGCATATTATTGGTACCAATTCTTGTATATAGTCCTTCTTAGTTTGGGGGTGTGCACCATTTAATATTTTTCTTTGCGTTTAAGGATTCTTATATATCTATATTTATCTATCTATATATCTCTATCTATCATATATATATATATATATATATATATATATATATATATGTTTTTAATTTTGCCTGTTGATTTATTTCTATTTCTACATTGGCAGATATTTATATATTGTAAAGCTGTAAATATATACTTTGGATTTTTGCTTTGTGTGATTAATTTATATTTTCCTGTTGGCCGATATTCTATATTCTAAGAGTGTATATATTATTGTGACTGGTTTTTGTATATATATTATTTGCAATAGTTCGGGTTGTCATTTTCTGTTCCCCGTTTGCTAGGTATAAGTAAAGTTGGAATTAAATTACCACTCATTGTCTTCCTTTCCAACACCCAAGCAGCTCTACTAGAGTGGCAGGCAGTCTAGAGCCTGCCGGCACTTTACATATAGTTCCTATTTGAAGAGGGCGCGATTACAATGGCAACTTCCAAATGCAGTGGAAAGGATAATAAATTCCATCATCGCTAATTTGGGGTTTCATCTTTACTTTAGGAGGTAAAGAAAAATAGGATAAAGAAACCAAAAGAGAAATGAATGCAAAGTAAACCACACCGACAATTTTATCCTACTGCATCAGAGAGAACAAGTTTATTCTCTAATCAAAAGACAAATTTCAGAAGTGACTGTTCTCAGAATGATGATGGAAGCGAATGCTCATTCACTCATCAAGAAGCTTGATAGGGAGTAAACAACTTTTACTTGTTAATCATCCTCACCTGGTGTCTTCATAAGTCCTTCGACCAAGGAATCAAAGGTGACTGCAACAGCAGCACTGGTGACTTTGGGTCCATGAAAAGGAGGCTGCGGGTGGGAGACGACCCACGCCTGGTAGATGTGATCCCACAACTCAATCACCTGCAGGTAAACAACCAATTATTGTGGGAGTATATGCATTTTTATGATTAGCAAACACACATATGATACAACAAGGGAAGGTAGACCAAGAGGTAGAGGGGGGAGGGACCAAACTCCTGCAACTCTAAATGATGGGGGTGGGAAAATGCATTTGAAATTGAATCCTCCCCTACTTAACAAGTGGGTGCCTTGTGAGGACCAGGAACTTTGGTGAACACAATGAGGTTCTCACAACCAAAGGTGATCCTTGCTTACCTGTTTCTCGAGGATGAGTGCCTTCTCATCATTTGTCTCACCAAGCATGTTCCGGATCTGGCGGAGGCAGAAGAAGGGGTAATTAATTGGTTTGGGTAAAGTGCTCATTAATGAGGGCATCAGATGCAAGAAAGGAAGTAACAAAAATAAGAAAGATGAGTCAAAAAGTGTGGAAATAACACATCTACAAATGGGTCCCCTCCCTCATAGTCTTGATATTTACTCATCATAGCTTTTCCCGCAATAAAGTCGACACATAACACAACTAAAAACTACCTACTCCTTTATGCCACAATAGGTCTAAAAATATTTTAAATATCTAATATACTGATCAACTTAACATTCATTCTAGCCCTCTCACTCTTCCATTAAAAAAGTGACTTCTGCAACCCCTAAATCATGACTGAGGGAAAAAAAAAGTGACAAACATTCCAGAGTGACATCGGAACTACAACATCTATGGAAGAAGACAAGGAGCCAGGATCCTACAAGAAAGATAATGACCAAAGAGTACAGAACCCAACCTTAACCCAAGAGAACTGAAGATTCTCAAAGGCACAAACTTCTTGAATACCTTACAGAGGAAATAGTTGAAATTTACATCGCATTTCCAATTTTAAAGGTTTCAAGAAATGCCTCTATAAACCATCACCACTGAGGAATATTGGGAGGACATGCAACTCTCCCAAGCCTGCCCAGGTGCTGCAATGACAGTGGATTCCTTTGAGATGTATCCCACAAGAAAGAGGAAAGAGTAGGCATTTACCTCAAGGAAGTTCATTTTGGCTCCAAGCCTTAATTAATAGGGGTTCCAAAGAAACATTCTCTTATCTGGGCACAAGAATGGTTCTCAAACTTTTAATTACACTTTGCCATTCTCCCTTGAAACCTGGTAAGGAACATGAAAAAGTGAGGCAGGATGCAAGGTTGATCCCAGTATTAGGTGAATCTAGCCCTCAAGAGGCATCAGGCTTCCCACCTACCACTCATGAGTGGCCAATGGGTTCTCTAGGGATTTTGAGAGTGCCAAATGAGTGAAAAAAAAGAAGCTAAGAATGACTCCAGGCTAAATGCAGTCTCAATAATGGCAAAAACCTTAACAAATACAATTTTAAGAAATAAAAAAAAAACAAAAAAAAAAAAAACCCTCAATCCGAAATATGAGTGTAAAGGAATGTGGAAAATATGAAACGAAACAAGTAAAAAAGAAAATCACAAGTATGAAAAGTGAGGGAAGGACTCAACACTGTTGTCTTACCATCAAGATACCCACAAAACAAAGAAGCACATACACATACCCAAAAAAAGGGGTAACAAAAATTGCTCTAAAAATATTTTATTGTTTATATAAAAACTTAAGTCCTATGCAGTTATTCAGAGTACCCTAATTATGCACCTGACTAGTGGAATTTAAATACACAGAAGCTAAACATTATTTACTTGTCATTGGTCCTATAATTTTTGAATAAATACATTTGTGCATAAATGCATTCTATGGCAAGCACAAGTTAGTAGAGAACACACAACAGCACAGTGCAGATCACTCTAATGCAGGAGTTGTTAACTTGCTCACTACGAAGAGCTAAAAAAAATTTTTTACATCTAAATATGGTCATTAAATATATAGCAAATATTTTAATTTTAGGTAATTTAATAGAGTATAAAGTATATAATAGTTTTAGGAAAAATAATTTAACCTAATATTCAAATATTATCCTGAGGTGGAATGGACATTAAGAAGAATGGATTGATTGTTTTTTGTTTTGTTTTAAGAGCTCATCTGGCAACTGCCTACTTGGGCATTAGTCGCCGTATTAAAACTGGCCTAGTTCTAGGCTACTTTAAAATAAAATTAAAGAGACAAAAAAAACACCCCAAAAG
Source organism: Ceratothoa steindachneri (assembly GCA_963969495.1). Taxonomy (NCBI): domain Eukaryota; kingdom Metazoa; phylum Arthropoda; class Malacostraca; order Isopoda; family Cymothoidae; genus Ceratothoa; species Ceratothoa steindachneri. The sequence continues at coordinate 3,000,513 of OZ018323.1, forward strand.
GGAAAAAGGAAGCAAGCTGGTGCGTCGGGGGGAGGTCCCCCCGGCACAGGAGCGTGCAACCTATTTTTATTTTATTTTTTTTAGAGCTCATCTGGCGACTGCCTACATGGGCATTAGTCGCCGTATTAAAACTGGCCTAGTTCTAGGCTAATTTAAAATAAAATTAAATGAAAAAAAACAAAAAAAACACCCCAAATGGGGGAAAGGAAGCAAGCTCCTGCATCAGGGGGAGGTCCCCCCGGCTCGGGAGCGTGCAACCTAAAGGAAAAAAACAACAAAAAAACAAAAACAAATGCAAAACAGAAACAAACAAACTCTGCTTAAATAATAAGAAGGCCGGCCTCCCCCCAAAGTCAATAAGTCCACCAGTCGATGTGCACGCACTCATCCCGAGTACAAGGGACAGGCAGCAGCGACCCTGCCCATCCCGGTAGCGGGACAGGTAACGTGCGCGAAGATCACCCAGACTGGGACATTCGACAAGAATGAGCCGAACAGTCTGGGGGACGACGCAGTCGTCGCAATAGGGCGCTGGCAAGCGCTCCATCAGATAGCGATGCGTCACACGAGTATGTCCGATTCGGAGACGACAGAAAGCGACCTGAAGCCATCGCGGCATTGGGAGATAGGTCCATGGGAACAGTCGCGGCGCAATGGCACGCAACTTTTAAGTTCCCTTCGACCGTCTCCCATCTTCTTTGCCAAGCAGTCCGAAGAGCTGCCCGTATTCCTGCCATGGGGTCGGTGAGAGGAAGAGCGAAACGCTGGTCCGGTCGCAGAGTCCTCGCGGACTCTTCGGCGCGCTCATTCCCCGCACTTCCTACATGTCCAGGAACTCAGCAGAAGATAATCTCGACATCTGCCCGGCTCGCCAAAACCGTGGCGTCACGGATATCGCGAACCAGGGAATGCGGAGATTCCAATGCCCCGAGAGCATTCAGGGCACTTTGTGAGTCGCTATAGATCACAATCTGGTCTCCGAACAGGGCATGTCGCGTAATCTCCCGTACCGAGTGGTGTATTGCCACCAGCTCGGCCGTGAAGACAGACGCAGCGCCTGGTTAGAGCCCCGCTGACTTCAAACAGGGGAAATACGGCGTGGAAGCCGACCCCCTCTTGGGACTTGGAGCCATCCGTATACACTGGCACGGTTCCAGCGTGACACGATGTGTGCTCCAAAAAGGTCAAACGCAATACTCCCGGCGCAGTACAAGCTTTGGGAGCAGAGGCGTGGCGACAAATAGCCAAATGTGGTACCCTCCAGGGTGGCGTCCTGGGCAGAACCAGGGGCGCCACCGGCCCGAGAGCTATATCTACCTCTCGAAGGAGTTTCCTCGGCGGCATAGGCACCATCGAGATCAGCTGCGGATGCAGTGAGAGCTGTTGGCGACTGAGGAAGGGGCCGGGCTCGCGTGTACAGGCGTGTGATGCACTGAACGCGGCGCAGAGCGAGTGGCATCTCCCCAGCATCGACCAACAGGCTCTCAATGGGGGAAGTGCGGAAGGCACCGGTCGCAAGACGAAGGCCGGTGTGGTGGATCGAATCCACCTTCCGCAATAAACGCTCGGCTGCGGATGCATAAAACTCGCATCCGTAGTCGAGCTTCGAACGAACAAAGGATAAATAAAAAAGTAGGGCAGTAGCCCTATCAGCGCCCCAAGCGCTGAACGTCACGGAACGGAGAATGTCCATGGCGCGGGAACAAGAGACCCTAAGGCTGCGAATATGAGCCTCCCAGGTGAGGCGTCGGTCGAATACAAGACCAAGGAAACGGTGCGACTCAACCACATCCAGGCGCACCCAATTAAGAAACAAATCTGGGTCGGGGTGAAGCCGTGGATGGCGGCACAAGTGCACCACCTTAGTCTTGGCCAAAGAAAACCGAAACCTGTGCGCTTCGGCATAGCGAGAGACGCGGTTCAATGCCTGTTGGAGTCGACGCTCCAGAGTTGGCATCTGGGCCGCGCCAAAAGAGATCAAAAGGTCGTCCACGTAGAGCGTAGCGAGAACATCTTCCGGAAGCACCGAGGTGATGCCGTTGATGCTCAGGGCAAAGAGTGTGACACTGAGGACACTTCTCTGCGGGATACCCTCTTCCTGCTCCTTTGGGCCGGAGAGGGCTCCCCCCACCGTTACGCGGAATCGACGATCTCGCAAAAATTCAGATATAAACATTGGGAGGCGTCCCCTCGCCCCCATCATACCGTATCGCCATGCGGTATCATAGGCCTTCTCCAGATCGAAAAACACCGTGGCGTAGTGCTGTCTACGAAGGAAAGCCTCGCAGACGGCATTTTCCAGTCGGAGCAGAGCATCCGACGTGGAGTGGAACTTGCGGAAGACGCACTGTGCGCAAGACAGATGGCCTCCGCTGTCCAGGCAAAAGGCTAATCTAACGTTTACCACTTTCTCCATCAACTTGCACACGCAAGAGGTTAGAGAGATTGGGCGGAAACCGGTCGGAGTAGAGTGATCTCTCCCCGGTTTTCGAAAGGCAAGCACAGAAGCGATTCGCCAGGAGTCTGGGAGAAGACCTTCCACCCAGATCCTGTTTAACAAATCTAACAGAAAGGCCATGCCTCGCTCACCTAGGTGTCGAAGGCTGGCGGAGCCGCATCACGGCTAGAGAATGCGGAAAAAGCGGTCGCGAAGGATTCCGCCACGGACGCGGGTTCGAGATTGCGGTCCCGTTTTCCTGGAGAACGGGAGGGGGGTCCTGCGAGAACTTGCCAAGAATCCTTTTGACTCACTTCCACACCTCAGCTAAAGGGGTCTCCCCGTTAAGTGAAGACACGTAGACCAGCCAAGAAGAGCGGCGGGCGAGCTTTGAAATATACCGGAACCTAGCCCTAGCCCGACGAAATTCAGCGACAGTGAAATCGTTTGGGCGGCGCTTATAGCACATTTAGGCATAACGCTTCTGTTTGAGGGCCGTCTCACACTCGGCCGACCACCATGGGAGTGGTCGGCGCGCAAAACGGCCAGACGTCCTAGGAATAGTAGTCAGGCCCACGGCGATGAGGTTGCCGGAGAAGAACTCAACGGCCTCAGATAGAGTATTCAGTCACTTCCTGAAATGCAGGCCACCGTGCCCGCGCCAAAAACCACCGAGGTGGGCTCTCAGGCGGCAGTTGCCCTGAAAATGATATTTGAATGGGAAAGTGATCACTACCATGGAGGTCATCGACCACCCCCCAATCAAAATCAGGCTATGCATCCGACGAGCACAAAGATAGGTCAAGGCAAGAAAATGAAGCGGTTCTCGGGCAGTGATGCGTAAACTCATCCACGTTTAGGACACCCATCTCAAGCTCTTCGATCAGATCGGCAAGGACTTGTCCCCTGGGATTTATGGAGTAATCTCCCCAGAGAGGATGCCTGCCGTTCAGATCTCCAAGCAAGAGATAGGGCCTCGGCAACCGTGCCACGACGCGGCGGAAGTCCCCCGCGTCGAAGTAAGCTGACGGTGGAATGTACGCAGAAATGATGGTATAGCTCCTATCCAGGTGCAGCTGCACAGCCACTTTCATGAAAGGAGGTAGCTAAAGAGAAAGGAAGAACGGAGACATCATGCCGGGTGTAAACCACGCATCCCCCAGCCCGGCCATCCCGCGGTGGTGGGTTCGCAAGACCCTTATACCCCGGGAGGGCAGGCAGGGGTTACGCGCCTAGCATGGTCTCCTGCAAAAAGATAGCTAACGGGGAACGGGACGAGACGAGCCTCCGCAACTCCTCCCAGTTGGCCCGGAGTCCACGGCAATTCCATTGAAGGAATATGCCCTCCAGGCCTAGCTCGGAGGAGACGCGGGGGCCCGCCTTGAACTGAAGACCCTCACGGGAATGGCAGTACGCTTCCCGGGGGCAGAAGCCCGGGCGTTGTTGGCCGGACAAAGCGCTGTCGCCTTCGAGGACTTATTGGGCGAGGTTGGGCTCGCCATGCAAGTCTTTTCCTCCCTCCGCCTCGAAACCTTAGGCGGGCGTTGCAGCTTCGGCGGCGGGGGGGCCTCTTTTCGAGGAACCACCGTCTCCGAGCCTCTCACTCCACAACTAGGCGTGGGCGAAGGAGCCGAACCTCCATGTTGCTGTCCTCCTTTCGAGGGACAGCTTTAGGAACCCCGGAAAATGGCCTAGCGACCATCTTCAGGGGTGTTGCCTCCTGTGAGTCCAACGACTCGGTGGAGGCGCGTGGCCGTTTCGCCTTACGGGAAACGGTCACGCTGGGGAAAGAGGGGGCAGCCCTGGTTTTAGCCGGGGCTGGGTGTGAACCCTTTTTGCCACCAGCTTTACCAGGGAAGCGCCTGGGTTGAGTAGATCCCGCAGAAGGGCTCCGAATGGGCGCGGAAAAAAACGTGCTCGTTGGCCTGGATGGGCAAGGAGCAGAGGGTGTCTTTCTAACTATTGAGGCATATGACCGCACCAGGACCAAGTCCTTAGCCTCGCGGAATGAGAGTCGATCCTGGGCCCCTATACAACTTTGTGCAAATTGGTAGATTTTGAGGTGTTGAAATATCTCTCAAGAGCCACAGTGTAGCCATCATTGCTATGTGTGTTATTTTTTCTTACTCAGGAAACCTCCTCTGTCTGGTGACTGCCAATAAGACATAGCCTATCTTTAGGCTAATTTAATAACCCCCCACCAATAAGGACAGAAAAAAGGCATGGTAAGTGGGGTCGAAATTTTGAATGCTCATTCCACATAGTGCACCGGGTTACTATTAGGGTCTGAAACACACTATACTCAAAGTCAAAAGTTGCACCCCTCTCTCCCATTGGATATTAAAATTAATGTCTATTCTTAGACTAAATTTTTAAAAAAATCAATTTATATTCAAAATGAAATAAATATATGGAAATACAAAAAATAGTATTTAGAAAATAAAATATAACCTTATTCAAATAATTATAAGTTGTTTAAATTAATTTCCAATTAAGATTTCCACTGAAAAAAGGCATTTGCTTTCTTGATTCTTGAACATTCAAAATATATTGATGCCTATTTTCAAAGCCAGTATGATCTTGAGGAGCTTTTGTTACTAAATCAACTTCCCTTTCAGCTCTATGGTTGTGGCAAGGAATGGGGGGGATGGGGTCAAGAGCTTTCTTTCAAAAGTGAACTGTTGAAAGAGTGGTGATGAAGTGATAATTTCTTTGTCACAATTAATCATGTTCATATAATCATTGGCTTAAATATTTGGGGTCTTTGGTAGTTCAAAGTTCTCACTCAAATGATCTTTTGAAGGGCTCTTTCTCTCATCTTCCTTTCAAGATTTGTTATCATAGAGTAATATATTCTCAGGTTGGGTGAAGTAGAGTTATTCTTAAGCACTTTTTGCATAATCAGCTGATGTTTAACTTCCAAACCTCTTAGTAGGTTCATTAGATACAAGAAATTGGAGCACATTTAGTAGCCATTGGGTGGCATTTAATCTAACACCAGCTTGAAGGAGACTGAAGCATGGACTTGAAATAAAATTTTTATGGTCTTTGAATTTTTTGTCAGGATTTCGCATTGAGAAGTTTAAGTGCATAATCTGTCAGTTCACATGAGCCATCTTGCATGATGAATAACTCCTGGAGATTTTAAGGCCAACTGTTACAAAATTTCAATAACTTTGCATTGAATTGGTTAGAAATTGATGATTTTCATTTTTCTCAAGTTCTCACAGATCTTATTGCTAATAGAACATTTAGAAAGCTTAGGTCCTGTTGTTTTACCAACAGAAGGCCAGCCTCCCCCCAAAAGTCTATAAGTCCACCAGTCAATGTGCACGAACTCGTCCCGAGTACAAGGGACAGGCGGTAGTGCCGATACTGGGACAGGTAACGTGCGCAAAGATCGCCCAGACTGGGACATTCAACAAGAATGTGCCGAACAGTCTGGGGAACAATGCAGTCTTCGAAGTAGGGCACTGGTGAGCGCTCCATCAAATGGTGGTGCAGCCCACGAGTGTGTCCAATTCGGGGATGACAGAAAGCAACCTGAAACCTTTGCGGCATTGGTGGGTAGGTCCATGGGAACAGTCGCGGCGCAATGGCATGGAACTTCGACCGTCTCACATCTTCTTTGACAAGCAGCCCGAAGAGGTGCCCGTAGGTCCATTGAGCCAAAGCTCCATGACAGACATTTGAAGGAATGGAACTTAGATTAGACATACCAAGCTTACCTAAATTTACATAGTTTTACATAAAATATGAGTGGACCGAGACTGAAGACAAATCTTTATAGGTAATTTAGTTGGACTAGGAAAACACAAATTTTGTTGATAAATTAAATAGTTATGTATTTCCTTTTTGTACCAATTACAATTGGTAGTTTGAAGAAGTTTCTTATCCATAAGCATTTTGATGAAAAATTTTGGACCAAAAGAAATTACACTGTTGATAAATAATTTTGTTCTAGAGATTGGACAAATAAGGTTAATATTATCTCCTGGTGTTTGTACTATTTTCAATTACCTTGAATATTGAACTTCCCCAACTTTTATAGATTAAAAGTAATGTGAAGTATTGGTGTATAAAAGAAAATTTTAGAATTCTCCAATCAGAGTAGACATTGGCAGGAGAATCAAACTTTTAAGAAAAAATATACATCGCATGACTTTATTTTGCAAAATTGTAAATTTATTTAAGATATTGGGCCACGTACTTGCCCATATGGATACACAGTAGGTGAGGTGAGGGTACCACAGGGTGTAGTATGCTAATCATTGCCTCTGTAGTCAGGTTATGTCTGATTCTGTAGAGAATATCTATGATTTAAGACAGCTTTGTGCATGTTCGGTTAATATGGTACTTCTAATTTAAGTTTTCATAAACAGTAACAATAAATTTAGTATGATTAACTTATTTATTTTTTTATTATTTTTTTGGAGCCCATTTGGCAACTGCCTACTGGGTCATTATAAGTCACCGTGCTTACTAGAACCTAAACAAAGCAAAAAGCTAAGAAGGAAAAGCACGCTCTAGTGGGGGGGTAGGCTGGCCTCCCCCGGCGCAGGGGCATATGATCCATAACAAACAGTCAAATAAAGTGGAGGAGGCCAGCCTCCTCCAAAAAGTTGTATAGTCTGCTAGTTGGTGTGCACATGCACTCATCCCGAGTACAAGGCAGGCGGTAGCGCCCCCGCCCATCCCGGTACCGGGACAGGTAACGTGCGCGAAGATCGCCCGGACTGGGACATTACACAAAAATGTGCCGAACAGTCTTCGTAGTAGGGCGCAGGCGAGCGCTCCATCAAATGGCGGTGCCCCCCGCGACTGTGTCCAATTCGGAGATGACAGAAAGCAACCTGAAGCCATTGCGGCATTGTTGGGTAGGTCCATGAGAACAGTTGCGGCGCAATGGCAGCAAACTTTAAGTTATCCTCGACCATCTCCCATCTTCTTTGCTAGGCCACCCAAACTTGTTTAATTACTTCACCATTTAAGGTTACTGGTGGAATAGTTTTTTACAGAATGATTTTGAAATATTGAGTAATAGTTTGTTAAAATTAATCCATAAAATAACTTTGTTTAACTCAGAGATTAAGTTTGTATGCAAAGAATTCAAGTTTTTATCCTTGAGTAAGAGGGTTGTATCATCAGCGTATACCACAAAACTAAACTTGTTACTAACATTTACAAGGTCATTAATGTATAAAAGAAAAAGTATTGGACCTAAAACAAGACCCTCTGGTACACCTTTAAGAATTTCTTTAAACAAAGTTAATATTATTACAAAACACACTTTGTTTTCTGTTGCTAAGGTATCTGCAAAACAATTTCAATGCTACACTCCTATTCTAATTTATGAAGTAAAATTTTATGGTCTAAAACAGAGATTCCTAACCAGTGTGTTGTGGCAGATGAGGAAAGTTGATTCTCCCTCAAATAAGAAAGAGCAATGAACAAATTTCAGTACTGTACGAATGTATGATAAAAATTTTGTACTTGTGACACAATAAAGTGTCCTGCCGTAATAGTGTGTCCTACCACAGCTATTGTTGCAAGGAATTATTATTATTATAGTAGGTGTTTTACCACCATAGACAACATAGTGTTACATTTGATTCTCTAGTGTCTTGGGTAGTAGTGGGCGGAGCCACTGCCTAAGCATTGGTATGTCATTTGGGAACCTCCCTAAAGCCTTTATTGTCATTTTCATTTATAGTTTCAGCATGGTTGTCTCTATTGTTGTCCTCTGTGGAAACCAACGTAGTGCATTTAGTAGGTTCTGCTGCAATATTCTGCATAGAACTGTGCAGTGTGAAGTTTTTAGATTTGTCAGCAGCAAGACCCGATGAGTGAGGAGCAACCACTGCATTTGGCTTGTCTGCTGTAGCTCCGCTATTAGTAATAGCAGGAGCTGAAGGAGCATACAAATCAAAATCCTTAAGATGGTCCAGGTTAGTCAGAGACAATCCCTGTGCCAGAGAGATCAGTCCGAAAATGAGATTTAGGTTTTTAAAGATTTTCATTGGTGGTCATAGGGACCCTGTTGTGAGTGCGGGATGCAAACACTAATCACTCCCTGTAGTAGCCCGCTTTGCGAGGGGTGAATAAAATGCTGGCTGCCACCATTCAAGGCCACACCTCCCAAGGCTCCACTTTGGGCTCAGCGTAAAATGAATAGGCTATAGAAATGAAGAAAAGAGATGCAAAGAGGATGAAGGTGGGGGAAGAAGCAGGTAGTTAAAACTCACCGCCCCAAACTGGATCTCAGGGGTGAGGGGACAACGCCCCCTCACCCGTCAGCCTCGATCTGGGATGGTTGAGTGAGAGATAGCTGGTCAGCATCTACCCTGTGAAATTAGAGGCCCCAGGGAAAGTTTGTAGGGAAAGTGAGGAAGCAGGGTGTCAGACAGGGCGCTGAGTCCCATCAGCATGGCAGCTAGGAAGGCAAATCGCTGCACCCCTTACAGGGTATAGTTGCAAGGAAAGAAGGAAAACATTCTTATACAGACAAAATTGGCTTATTTAAGGAAAAACTAACATTGTGGGGATCTAGAAAAAAAAAGAACAAAGTTGAAATGTTTGAATTAACAAAAGATTGCAGATTGGACAAAAATTTTCTTACTTTAATTCTACAAAGCTTGTCACTACTGAGTAAGAACATTGCAAAGTATTTTCCATCATTTGAAACATCATCCTTGGAGTGGCTGAGAAATCTGTTTGTGGCAAGTGCTTGTGAGTCAGCTGAGTTAACTGTTACTGAAGAGGATGAGCTGACAGAAATTAGGTATTACAGAGGACTAAAACTGAAGCATGAATCTACAAATATGACTGCTTTGCGGTTGTCCATTCAAGACAAACACGCCGCAATTACAATTGATCTCTTCTTCCTTTCTCAAATTCATATCTGTGTGAGGCTGGATTCTCTGCAATGAACACAGTAAAAAATAAGAAGAGGTCGCGGCTTCAGACAATGGAGGAGGACTTGCGGGTATACCTATCCACCATTCAACCTCAGATAAGGAAAATTATGAAGCAATGCGAAGGAAAAATTTCTCATTGATATTTTTAGGTATGTATGATAAGGCTTTTAATTTTTACTCATGTTTGTACTATAATACGTTTGGCCACTAAATTAATAAATGATTAGCATTCCTAACTTATGAACATTTATTATTATATGATTAAATAGATTCTTAAATACTGATGGCGTGCCTCGACCATATTACATCCTGGCTTGATCTCCCATGAGATAAAAAAAGGTTGAAAAACTCTGGTCTAAAGCCTTTGATAAATCTATGAAAATTCCCACTACGTACATATTTTCCTCTAAACATGAATAAACATCATTAACAAAATGTAGTATTGCAATTCAGCAGAGGGCTGTGCCCTAAAGTCATGTTGTTGTTCAGTTATTAGGTTGTTCTTTTCAAGATAATTAATTAATCTAAAGGAAATAATTTTTTCCAATATTTTACTAAATGCTGGAAGTATGGAAATGGGATAGTAATTGTTTGGATCAGCTCTGTCACCTGATTTCAATAGGGGAATTACTTTGGCTTTTTTAAGTTGGTCTGGAAAAATTACGGATTTTAGTGATAGGTTGATTATGTGAGTCAGAGGGGTAGATATAGCTGAAGAAGAGCAATTTAATATTTTCGGGGAAATGTTGTCATAACCAGGTGTGTGTTTTTAAATTATTAGGAATAGTTTCAACTTCAGGTTTGTTAGCTGCCACTAAGTACATGGGGAGGTTAGGTGGGTCTCTTAAATACTTTAAGTAATTGCAATCATACTCATTGACTGTAAAATTATTTTGAAGAAATGTTCATTAAACTTTTCTGACACATCTGTAGTCGGTGGATTTAATTCAATAGTATGCTTGTGTACATTATTAGTTCTGCCCAGAAGAGAGTTTATGGTTTTCCACTGTTTTTTTTTAGGGTTTCATCGATTCTCATTCAGTTGGGTTTTGTAATACAAGTCCCTCGCTACTCTTAACAATGATGTTAGAGCATTCCTATATTATTTATAAGTGCATTCATACATTACTGGCTTTCAATTAGAAATATTTCTACACATATTTCTAATCTGTTTTTCTCTTATGCTGTTTTTTCAGACTGGTGTAATATATGGGCTGCATTTATTTTTCTTATTTAAACTAATTTTTTTTAATTGGAAAGTGTTTCGTAAAAGAGACTGTAAGCTTAGTCCCAACAATTTGAATTTAGTATATTTTTCCAATTTACAATAGAAAAATTAGAAGAAAATTTTTCCATTGAAAATTTTGTAACAGCTCTTTAATAAATAATTAAGAGGTTCCTTAAACCGAGATAATGCGGGATAATTGTCCAAGATATCAGTTTCAATTATATAGTTGCCAATATTTTCATCCAACTGAGTTGCCCATATATGATCTATGAAAATTATTAACATTCCCATTTGGAGGCCAGTAAATACATAAAAATAAATACTCTTTCATTCCAACAGTTGCCTCTACACCAATTGTTTCAATAAAAGATATGAAATGGTAAAGTGATTCGGAACAGAGCAGTCATATTCGTTTGCCACATATAAAGCCACACCACCACCACCAAGAACTGGTTTACATCTAAATCACTTATGTTTAGAGTCATCTATATACAGCCACAGCAAAATGACTTGAGACCTACCACATTTTTAAGGAAAAATAAAACTTCAGCCTGAAAATTAGAGTATTGTACTAAAAAATACATAGTAACCACATAGTTTGGTATTTAGTCATGTTGCCTTTATTCTTGATGACCATGTTGAGGCATTTTGGCATTGAACCGCTTAGGTTCATGAAGTAATCCAAGGACATCTCTGTGCACCACATCTTCATCAGTTCTGCTCGGAGGGGATCCAGGTTTAGAGTCTTCTCCCCACACATGGTTTTCTTCATTTTCTGCCAACAATTCTCTATGGGGTTGAGGTCGGGACTATTCCCAGGCCACTCTAACACCTCAATCTGTCTCTCCTGGAGCCACTTCATGACCTTGGCTGTATGGCAGGGAGCACTGCCATGCATAAAGATTTCACACTCGCAAATGGTGAACATTTTCAACATATGGTCATTCAGAACGTTAATATACCGATTAGCGTTCATCTTTTGGTTCTTTGGAAGGAAAGTAAAGGCCCGCCCTTCCCTTCTCATCAGAAAAAGAACCCCAAACCATCACTGAATCAGGGTGTTTAACTGTTGGAACAGTGTATCTTGGGTTGTACCGATCGGAAGACGACGGGCGTCGAACTGTGATAGATCCCATCCGAAACACTTGGAAATTGCTTTCGTTGGAAAACATCACCTTACTCCACTGTGCCAATGTCCATATTTCTTTGTGAATACAAGACATTGCTTCTTCATGCAGTCATTTATAAGCATTTTTGCAGCGGCATTACGGCATGGAAGCCCCAAGTCCTTCTGCAGCCGATGCTGAATGGTTCGAACAGCATGGTTTTGTAGAAGTCCCGGATGCAATTCCTTCATTCGGGTGCTGTCAGTTGAGAGTCCTTCTCCAATTCTCTCTTCATGAGGACACCTGTAGCAGCAGAAATCTTCCTTCGCCTTCAACCACCGAATTTGTGCTCTGGAATGGCGTTGGGTGGGAGTCCCTGGGCTGTTGCCAACAGCCTCAATATGGTTGCTTTTGCTTTTCCTGTACATTCACAAATCTTCTTAATCAGGAAGTTTTCTTGTCTCCATGCAAGAATACAGGCTTTCTCCTCAGCTGTACAGTACTTTCCAGGCATTTCGAAATGACTGTAGGAAAATACTGAGCAGGAACCACTAACAACAAAAAGCTGCAGATTATTGATGTGGTATAGAAGAGACAACATTCCCCACTCACGTCTAACATAGCACTGAGTGTCATTGGCAGCACAGCACATGCAGCACAGACCATTTCCGAAGATGCCAGATACTTCTAGAAGAAAAATTTATATGCACTGTGACTGCATCATGCTAACACAATACACATTAATAGGCTTAAAAAATGTGGTAGGTCTCAAGTCATTTTGCCGTGGGTGTATATAAGGGATCAAGTTCTAAACTTCTATAATGACCTCCGTTGCCAAAGGATGCAAGAACAGACAATAGTGATTCATCACATAATAATCCTCTAGATACCATCAGAGCTATTAGAAAAAACAAAATGGGGAACTGATCTGGGGAAGTTCATCCATTCTTACGGTTTCGTATATTTTTTGCACAACACCACTACCGACTTGAATGTCACCAAGGGATAAGGCCACAGCATCCACCCCAGCAGGAGACATGACCACAACACCAGTGGGAGACACTGCCGCAGCACCAGCAGTAGCCCTATCACTGGCACCCACAGGAGCAGCTGAAGAAACGTCTCTGCCCCTTTCAGCTCCAGCATCACTGCATGCAGGCTGGCCACCACCAGCCCTCCTCGTCAGTTCATTAGTGGCAGTCTCAGGTCGTTGAGTTATTTGTTCCTTGATCATAGTTTTGTGTATTTGAAGAAAGCAATCTTCCCTTGGTTTCAGGCCTCCTTCAGTAAGGAAAGTTGTTTATTCCTGATATCCTGTGAAGCCTGGCATGGATGGGTCTTCTTTCATGTAGATTCCTGTGCCATTAAGTTTTCTTGGGTTCCTAAGTACTGTTTCTCAATCACAAAACTTCTCAGATTTTGCAATAACAGTTCTACATAGGTCATGAGGGGTTAGCTTGGCCTGTCCGGTGTGCTCTTTCTAGTTTTATGGGTGCTATTTGGAGCTTATCATCGAGTAGCTTTGTTACAATTTGAGCTCTCTTCCCATGATTCACCACTGGGTTGTTCTTGAATCCCGGTGAAACGAAAGTTGTTGCGCTGGTTATAATGCTCTTGGAAATTTGTTCTTCTTTCTAACTCCTCAATCTGAGATTTCATATATTCTATAGTTATATTATTATCATTATTTGTTTTTTATAGTGCCAACACTTCATACTGTAGCTCCTTCACTTCCACTTGTGTAAACTAAAGGCTCTTCACCAAGTCTGTTATGGTTTCCTCTGAATGGTGAATTCTTGACCTCAGTTGTTCCACAATAATGTCCAAGGGAGTCTTGAAGGTTTTGTCCTGTGCCTCAAGGAGCACCTTAACAGCTTCAAGGTCCATGGGGAGGGTATTCTAGGTATAGAAACACTTGACTGTTAGAGTATCTGGAGCACTGCTTAGCCACATCTGCTCGCTAGCCATGTCTGAAAGAGAGCCAGGTGCCAGAGGGAGGCAGGATGAGAAACATTGGCCATATATACTTAATGTATAGAACCAAAATACATAAGAAACATGTGGAGAAAATATTGGTAAAAAGAAAAGCTAGAAAAAGGACTGAAATGACCAATATTAACTGCAATATTAGAGGAGGGAATGAAGAAATTCACATAAAGATCAGAATGCCAATCACTGGCAAGCCAGTTGAAAGTAAAAGGTGCAGTAAAAGCAGTATTACTGTGTTTTGCCACCAACTAGAGTAAGGAACCTTTCAAGGACAATGAGAGGGCCACCCATTCCATGACAGTGGTATGGATATAAACCCCTTTAGAAGGAAGTGATGTGCTGCGTGGAGTTAGAGAGGATTACATTCCCTTACATTTTAAGTGCAATAGCAATGATGCAGTATCACACAGAAAGTCTGTACAGAAAGTAGTGGAGGTAGAAAGTCAAAATGTGTGGTCTAGAGAGGAAGAAGAAACAGTGGTGTTATGATTAACTATATACGTGATGATGTGTATGGATGGTCAAACATGAGTTGAGAGAGAAAAGCATAAATGCTCCTTTTTTGTAACTTAGATCTATAAGATCCATTTCTACACATATAAAAAGTTCACATGTTGATTTAATTTGTATTTCAAGTGAATATTGCCCTAAATAACCTTTATTTACAGGTTGTGAACTTATAGTGATGGTTAAATGTGATGCACTATTGTGCAACAAACTTTAACTCCTAATACCGATGCTATACTATATCTAGGTTGCACCATTCAATTATTACCAATGCTACTGTTATTTTCCATGAAGCAAAACTAAATTATACATTAATTTTTCAGAAAGCAAATTATGAAGCAATTAAAATCAATTCATAGACATCTACAAGTCACTTCAAAATGTTAATTGGATGAACAAAAAAGCCATTCATGTGTTAATGACAGTTTTCAACTTACAATTTTGGTTGCATTTATAAGGGGTTTTCCGTTCTCATCTTCATAAATGAACTAGAGACAGTGGGTAAAATAAATACCTCAGGACATTATAGGAGGATGTTAAAACTTCTTTATCATAACTCTACAGCCCCAAAACAGGGCATTGGCATAAATCAATGCCAAGGATGGAGAAATAAAAGTGATATAATTTAAAACAATAGGAAAGATAGGAGAGGGTGAGCCAACTAATGGTAAATTGAGTTGTTAAATCCTTATTTAAAGGCCACTAAGGTACAGTACCCAATCCCAGCCACAATGAACTTCAGAGGATGAAAAATTGGCCAAGTGGAGTGCCCTGAGCTACAACAAGATATGGCAACTGCCGCAAATGAATATATGAATATATGGTCAATTGTGTCCAGTTCCTGGGGTTAGTTGCAGTATTTGTATCTAGTTTTGGGTGGTGACTGCACCTGAGCCATGCCAAGGAAACACACGTGTGAGGTAGTACCGTTCAAAACTAGAGAAGAAATTTACCTCTGATTATGTCCAAGTTTCATTTCATAGAACTGTAGATTAAAAGGTTTGTGGAAAGTTGTGCGTGCAAAGATCGCAAGGACTGGGACATTCAACAAAAACTGCCAAACAGTCATTTGGGTGACAATGCAGTCGTCGCGAATGCTCAATCAAATGGCGGTGCTCCAGTGAGTGTTTACAACTCAGAAACGAAATAGAACAACCTGAAGCCATCGCGGCATTAGGGAGTAGGTCCATGGAAAGAGTCACAACTCAATGGCACACAAATTTAAGTTCCCCTCAGCCATCTCCCACTGTCTTTGCCAAGCAGCCCGAAGGGCTGCCTGTATTCCTGCCATGTAATCGGTTTGAGTAAGAGAGAAACGCAGGTCAGGTTGCCATGCCCTCACAGTCTCTTTGACGCCCTCATTCCCAGCAATTTCTACATGTCCAAGAACCCGGTAGAAGATAATCTCAACATCCGCCTGGCTCGCCCTGGATAATGCAAACCAGGGGATGTGGAGATTCCAATGCCCCAAGAACAATCAGGGTGCTTTATGAGTTGCTATAAATCACAATCCAGTCTCCGAACAGGGCACATTGCATAATCTCCCGTACCGAGTGGAACATTGCCACCAGCTCGACTGTGAAGAGAGACGCAGCGCCTGGCAGAACCCCGCTG
This sequence comes from Ceratothoa steindachneri, assembly GCA_963969495.1. NCBI lineage: Eukaryota > Metazoa > Arthropoda > Malacostraca > Isopoda > Cymothoidae > Ceratothoa > Ceratothoa steindachneri. Next base: position 3,016,311 of record OZ018323.1, read on the forward strand.
ACTTCAAAGAGAGGGCATATAGCGTGGAAGCTAACCCCTTCTTGGGACTTGGAGCCATCTGTATACACTGGCAGGGTTCCAGCGAGACAAAAAGTGTGCTCCAAAAAGGTTGAATGCAATACTATGTGCTGGAGAAGGTTTTTGAGGCAGAGGTGTGGTACCCTCCAGGGTAGCATCTTAGACAGAAGCAGGGGCGCCACAGGCCCGAGAGCAATAACATAACATAACATAATTTCACGGATGACAAAAGCCACAAGGTCTCATCATAGGTCATCCAAGTCAAACGGCCTCTTTTTTACGGCACCCAAACTCCTAAGAAAACTTCATCAGAGGATAGCGTCCAGAAACAAGGGATCACCAATCAAGGCTTGTCAAGAACTAAAACATGCAGCTATAGATATATACAAACAATATTAATATATACAAAACTTAGGAACCATCACAACCTTCCCTTCCCATAAACTCATCCAACCTACTCTTAAATAAATTTAATTTTGGACTACATACTACCCTCCGCGGCAATTTGTTCCAGAAGTCTACCACTCTATTGGTGAAAAAATATGTTCTTAAATCCAACCTACACCCTTGCTTTTTAATTTTCAAGGGGTGACCTCTAGTCCGATTTCCATCATCTAACTCAAAAAACTTGCTAACATCCAATTTATCTATCCCAGAAAATTTTTTAAAGAGCTCAATCATATCCCCTCACACACACCTCCTTTCGAACGAGAACATATTTAATAACCTCAGTCTATCTATATATTCAAGGTGCCTCAGGGAAGGAAAGATCTTTGTTGCCCTCCGTTGCACTGACTCGAGAGGTTAATATCGTGTCTAAAATGTGGGGACCATGCCTGTATACAGTACTCTAGATGTGGCTAACATAAGAGTTTAAGAATAACCTCCTTACTTTTCTAACTGACATTTCTCTTAATGAAACCTAGCACCTATTTGCCCTATTTCTTGCTTCAATACACTGCTTAGAAAACCTTAATGACTAATCTATTACTACTCCTAGATCTTTCTCATTCTCTACAGAGCTCAACCAATGCCCATCTATTTCATAGTTAAATTCTCTATTATCTTTTCCCATGTTAATAACTTTGCACTTATCAAGGTTGAAAGTCATTTGCCACTTATGTGCCCAGGATAACAATTTATTTAAATCCCCCTGCACTTTAAAATTATCATCAATATCTTTAACTACAGGTGCTAATCCGATATCATCTGCAAAAATTGACACTTTATTATTAACTGCCTCCCCAAGATCGTTTATATAGATGAAAAATAATAATTGACCAAGAACTGATCCCTGAGGAACCCCGCTGATAACATCCCCCCCACTCTGACTTTACACCATTTAGCACTACCCTTTGCTTCCTGTCTTTCAGCCACTCAGCTATCCAATTGAAACACCCCCACATATCCCAATCATTTTTAATTTATGAACTAGTCTCCTATGTGGTAACTTATCAAATGCTTTACTAAAATCTAAGTAAATTACATCTACATTCTCTCCCTTATCTACTTGATTTGTTACGAACTCCAGAAAGTCTAGTAAATTAGTCAAACATGATCTACCTGATCTAAACCCATGCTGAGCATCGCTGATTAACCCCTCCATCTCTAGATGTTGGCAAATCCCTTTTTTAACTATTTTCTCAAGAATTTTACAGACTACAGGAGTTAGGCTAACCGGTCTAAAGTTATTTGGATCCTCTTTACTACCCTTCTTGAAAATGGGGACTACATCTGCTCTCTTCCAATCATTGGGTATTTCTCCATATTCCAGTGACCTAGTATACAACTTCTCCAGAGCTATTGAGATACTTTCTACCCCTTCTTTAAGTATCCTAGAATGAATATTATCAGGCCCGGAGGCCTTGGTAGTATCTAACTCACCTATTAGTCCTTTTATCATCCTCCGATCCACACTAATGTTAGTAAACACCTCTTTCCCTGACCCATGAGTACTATACATAAGACTATTTAGTTTCTCCTTTGTAAATACTAATGCAAAATGACCATTTAGTACCTCAACTATTTCCTCATCAGTTTCTCTCACAACCCCTTCATATTTGATGCATCCTATTTTAACTCTGCCAGACTTGTTACTAATTTTATAGTAACTAAAGAACTTTGTAGGATTTTTGTTGCTATCCTGAGCTAATTTAATTTCTGACACCCTTTTGTTATTCTTTATAATCTTATTTAACTCATTCCTAGCCATTCTATAATCACTTAAATTTTGAATATTATTTTCTACCTGTAATTTTGTGTATGCCCTTTTCTTCTATGAAATTTTTCTAGCTATCTCCTGATTCCACCATAATGGTTTCCTACTTTTGTTCCTAATGGCCTTCATTGGGATACATTGTTCTTGGACTACATTTATTATATGCTTGAAAGTATCCCACATCCCATAAGCATTTTTACCTCTGAATTCTACTTCCCAGTCTACAAAATTTAGCAAGCTTCGGAGTTTTACATAATCTCCCTTATGAAAATTTGGAACTTTTACAGCATTCTCGGTTATTTCACCCTTCTTAATTCCCAAGTTAAAATGAACTATCTGATGGTCACTATTTCCCAATGCTTCCCCAACAGTCAATTCTTGAACTAAATGATCACTGTTAGAAAGTACTAAATCTAATATATTGTCCCCCTTCGTTGGCTCATTAACAAATTGATTCAAAAAATGATCCTCAAAGCATTCTATGAACCTGCCACTTGTTCTATCCCTACCTATCATATTTTCCCAGTCAGTCCACAGAGTTTAAGTTGATGTCCCCAATAATAACTGCATCTGTTTCAAATCCCTTACTTATTTCCCTTATCATTAGTTCATCTATATCATCAGTCTGCACAGGTGGTCTGTAAAAAGCTCCCAAATGCACCATTCTATTTTTACTGAACCTAATATCTATCCAAAGTGACTCGACTCCATCCTGCTTTATTGAGTATTTAAACTTGAAACAATGTTGTTTTTTATAGAGATAATTATTCCTCCACCAATCCTACCTGTCCTTTGACTAATGTACATATTATAGCCCTGTAAATCAAATTCACTTATAGTGTCACTAAATTCTATTTCTTTAACCCATGATTCAGTAACACATAATATATCTATATCCTCATTGATAATATAACTAAATAGCTCATCCTTCTTGTTTCTAAGAATACGAGCATTTGTATAGAAACCATTTAATCCCCCTATCCCTGAAGCACCTCTTCCAACCTAAATGACCTCACCTCTATCGCCTTGGAACCTATTTCTGTTATCTGCCAAGTCCATTCTACTTTCAGTACTATAATGTCCTCTCATAATTCCCTGACCACTATTACTATCTAGTTTCCCGCCTGCAAAGACCTAATAACACGATCATACTCCTCCCACAACACATCTACCCCACTCCTACTCAAATGCAGTCCATCCATCGCATACATTTCTTTCATTCCAACAAACCTATCCCACACATCCACAAACATGACACCTTCCATCTCACACATCCTCCTCACATAATCATTCAGCCCAATCGCACAAGACATCCATTCTACCCCAACATCCATTTTTGGAAGCACACCTGTTACAACACCTTTCATTCTACCTTCTTTCACCTTTTCAATCAACCTTTGGTACCTCTCACGTAACTCACATGCACCCACTTTCTTCACATCATTCACTCCTACATGTGTAATCACAACCGCATCCCTTGCACAGCCAGACACCAGCTCCTCATACCTATCAGACAGATCTCTCACTCCAGCACCCGGTAAACACACCCTCAAACCATTCAATCTACTTGCATTCAACTTCCTATCTAAATATCTAACTCACGAATCACCCATCACAAGCACTTCAGTCAGACTCCTATTCCTAACCCCCACAGACCTAACTCCATCCCCACTCCTATTCTCATTCAAACTACCAGTCACTTTACCTCCACCCTCACCCCCATCAGTCATATCACTTCCAGTTACTTCCTCTCTTAGGGCACTGAATCTATTAGTCAAGCTAATAGGTTCTGTGTCCCTCTGACTCACACACCTATTCTCCCCCTGGCTAACCACCTCAACAGAGGTAACCCTATTCTCACAAAGAACAGGAGAAGCCTCCCTAGCTTCATGTTTCCTAACCACTCTCCACTGTCCCCCATCCTCACTAGGCCTATTTCTAACTAATCTAAGGGGGTTAACTTCACTATCCCTAGAACTATCATATCCTACCTCCTCCACCAGCCCTCTACCTTCACCTGAAACATCTATCTGGTGAACAAGACTGTAGAAAAATCTGAAAAATAAATCAACAGACCGAAACGAGATTTAAGGCACAACACAAGCCCAAATCAGTCACTAATTAAACCATCAACCTAGAAACGAGGTTTCAAAACAATAATTTAATTTAGCTACTACGTAAACAAAAGAACCTGGCTGAAAAATTAACAATACTAAACAACTTTGTTATATTAACCAAATAGACAATCTAATAACTTAATATTTATGTTTACTATGTCACTAGACTATACGTAATACTATTTTGCGTAAAAACTTCTATCAAACACCAAAGTATAGCAAATAATCGATATATTCCGAGAGCTCTATGAAACACATGCTGCATGTTTCGTAGTTGTATTAGACTAGTTCTAGAAGGACTTTCCTAGCCCTAAACCCAAAGGACTTAAGGCCTGACTGGAGTCTCTCAGCGGCATAGGCACCGTCCAGATCAACTGCAGTGTGCGAAGATCGCCCAGACTGGGACATTCAATAAGAATGTGCCAAACAGTCTGGGGCACAATGCAGTCTTCACAGTAAGGCACAGGCGAGCGCTCCATCAAATGGCAGTGCGTCCCGCGAGTGTGTCCAATTCGGAGACGACAGAAAGCAACCTGAAGCCTTTGTGGCATTGGAGGGTAGGTTCATGGGAACAGTCCCGGGGCAATGACGCACAACTTTAACTTCCCATCGACCGTCTATCATCTTCAATGCCAAGCAGCCCGTATTCCTGCCATGTAGTCAGTGTGAGGAAGAGCAAAACGCTGGTCCGGTTGCCCAAGCCTCGCGAACTCTTTGATCCCTCATTCCCCGCAATTCCTACATGTCCAGGAATCCAGCAGAAGATAATCTCGACTTCCGCCCAGCTTGCCAAAACCGTGGCATGACGGATATCGCGAAACAAAGGATACGGCATGGAAGCCGACCCCCTATTGGGACTTGGAACTATTCGTATACACAGGCACGGTTCCAGCGTGACACGAGGTGTGCTCCAAAAAGGTCGAACGCAATACTTCCAATGTTGTAAAAGCTTTGGGAGCAGAGGCATGGCAACAAATAGCCAACGGTGGTACCCTCCAGGGTGGCGTCCTGGGCAGAACTAGGAGCGCCACCGGGCCAAGAGATATACTCAGCTCTCGAAGAAGTTTCTTAGCCCTAAAACCAAAGGACTTAGGGTACGACCGGCGTCTCTCGGCGGTATAGACACCGTCGAAATCAGTTGCGGATGCAGTGAGAGCTGTTAGACTGAAGGAGGTGCCGGGCTCGCGCGAACAGGCGAATAATGCACTATGCACGGCGTAGAGCGAGTAGCATCTCCCCAGCATCGACAAGTAGGCCCTCAATGGGCGAAGTGCGGAAGGCACCGGTCGCAAGGCGAAGGCCGGTGTGATGGAGCGAGTCCACCTTCCGCAATACATGCTTAGCTGCGGATGCATAAAACTTGCATCCGTAGTAGAGCTTCGTAAGAACAAAGGATCGATAAAAAAGTAAGGCAGTAGCCCTATCAGCGCCCCAAGCGCTTAACGTCACGGAACGGAGAATATCCATGGCGCGGGTACAAGAGACACTAAGGCTAAGAATATGAGTCTCCTAGGTGAGGCGTCGGTCAAATACAAGACCAAGGAAACGGTGCGATCAACCACTTACAGGCGTACCCCATTGAGAAACAACAAGTCTGGGTCAGGGTGGGGCCATGGATAGCAGCACAAGTGCACCACCTTAGTCTTGGCCAAGGAAAACCGAAACCTGTGCGCTTCGGCATAGCGAGACGCGGTTCAATGACTGTTGGAGTCGACGCTCCAGAGTTGGCATCTGGGCCGTGCCAAAAGAGATCGAAAGGTCGTCCACGTAGAGTGTAATGAGAACAGCTTCGAGCAGCACCGAGGTGATGCCGTTGATGCTCAGAGCAAAGAGTGTGAAACTGAGGACACTTGCCTGTGGGACACCCTCTTGCTGCTCCATTAGGCCTGAAATGGCTCCCCCAACCTTTATGCGGAATCAACGATCTTGCAAAAATTCAGATATAAAGACTGGGAGGTGGCCCCTCGCCCCCATCGTGTGAAGAATCTTCATGATACCGTATCGCCATGCGGTATCATAGGCCTTCTCCAGATCGAAAAACACTGTGGCGTAGTGCTGTCTACGAAGAAGGCCTCGCAGACAGCATTTTCCAGTCAGAGCAGTGCATCCAACATGAAATGGAACTAGCGAAAGCCGCACTGTGCAGAAGACAGATGGCCTCCGCTGTCCACAAAAAAGGTTAATCTAACATTTACCAATTCCTCCATCAACTAGCACATGCAAGAGGTTAGAGAGATTGCCTCGCTCACCCAGGAGTCGAAGCATGGCGTACGGGACATCGTCCGGACCATGGGCTGTGTCGGCGCACGAAGCGAGAGCGGAAGGCAGCTCACTCAGAGTAAACCTGCCGTTGAAGGGTTCTTCGCTTCTGGAGGTAAAGTCCAGTCGGCGACCTTACCTGACATCACGACACGCATTGAATGCTGGAGGAGCAGCATTCCAGCTAGAGAATGCGGAGAAAGCGGTCGCGAAGGATTGGGCCACGGACGCAGACTCCGAGATTGCAGGCCCATTCTCCTGGAGAACGGCAGAGGGGTCCTGCAAGAACTTACCTCGAATCCTTTAGACTCACTTCCACACCTCTGCTAGAGGGGTCTTCCCGTTAAGTGAAGGTATGTATGCCCGCCAAGAAGAGCAGCGGGCGTGCTTCGAAATATACCGTGCCCTAGCACGACGAAATTCACCGACAGTGACGTTGTTATGGCGGCGCTTATAGCGCATGTAGGCACAACCTTCTGTTTGGCGGCCGTGTCACACTCGGATGACCACCACGGAAGCAGTAGACGTGCAAAACGGCCAGACATTCTAGGAATAGTAGCTAGGCCCACGGCGATGAAGTTGCCAGAGAACTCAACGGCCTCATCTACGGACTGAAATGCGGAGCCCCGCGCCAAGCACTAACGGGGCGGGTTCTCGGGGGGCAGCGGCCCAGAAAATGATATTTGAACGTGAAAGTTATCACTACCATAGAGGTCATCGAACACCCCCATCCCAAAATCAGGCTGTGCATCAGGAGAGCATAAAGATAAATCGAGGCCGGAAAATAAAGCGGTTCTCGGACAGTGATGCGTAAACCCATCCATATTTAGGACACCTAAATCCAGCTCGTCGATCAGATCGGCAAGAATTTGACCCCTGGGATTAACCGAGTAGTCTCCCCAGAGGGGGTGTCTACCGTTCAGATCTCCAAGCAAGAGAAAGGGCCTCGGCAACCAGGCCACGACGAGGCGGAAGTGCTCCGCAAGTCGGCTGACGGTGAAATGTACGCGGAGCCTCCGAAGTTGGCCTGGAGTCCGCGGAAATTCCAATGAAGGAATGTGCCCTCCAGGCCTAGCTCGGAGGAGATGCGGTGGCTTCTAGGAAGAGAAGACACAGACGGAAATGGCCGTACTCTTCCCAGAGGCAGAACTCTAGGCGCTGTTGGCCGGACAATGCGCTGAAGGCGCTGTCGCCTTCGAGGACTTATCGGGGGAGGTTGGGCTTGTCATGCGAGTCTTTTCCTCCCTACCACTCGAAACCTTAGGCGAGCGGGGCGGCTTCGGGGGCGGGAGGGCCCTCTTTTCGAGGATTCACCGTCTCTGAGCCACCCAGCCTACCTTTAGTGGTCTTCCGTTCAGGTGGCAGCTTTAGGAACCTGGGAAGATGGCCTCACGATCCTCTTCAGGGGTGTATGTTGCCTCCTGTGTCTAACGACTCGGTGGAGGGCACGGCGGTTTCGCCTTACGCGAAACGGTCAAGCTGGGGGAAGGTAGGAGAGCCCTAGTATTAGCCATGGTTGGGTGTGCCGCTAGCTCTACCAGGAAAACGCCCGGTCTAGGTATAACCCGCAGATGCGTTCCGAATGGGCGTAGAAACGACTGTGCTCGTAGGCCTGAAGGGGAAAAGAGCAAGGGTGTCTTTCTTAATATTTAGTCATAGGATGTACCAGGCAGCGCCGGTCGCGCCAGGACCAAATCTTTAGCCTCACGAAATGAGACACGATCCTCAGACTGAACGGCCAGGATTTCCTTCTCAATGAAATACGCACCACATTGCTTCGAAGAAGCGGGGTGTGGCTGTCCGAAATTGACACACTTGGCAGCACGTGTGCAGCCTTGGAGCAACTTACACAGAATTCGAGTAACCCAGACTTTGCACACATACAGGAGCGATTCGTATGGCCGAAGTGGTGACAGTAATAGCACATCCGCGGCAGTGGCACGAATGCCTTCACGCGGTAGCGATACTAACCGGCACGCACCGACTCTGGAAGCTTGTCACAGTCGAACGTGACGAAGCGTGTAGGGGTCTTCCGAGGACCCTCCCCGTTTTCTTATCACACGTTCGACCTTGATAGCCCCATGGTCGGCGAACTCTAAGTGAGTCTTCTATGGAGTAGTCCACGAGTTCCCTCGCATAAACTACTCCTTTCACAAAGTTCATGGTAGAGTGCGGCGTCACACTCACAGGTGTGCCATCAAGTGCCTAAAGGGCACTAATCATGGCCGCCTTGGGATGGGGGGGGGGGGGATTCGATGTATTCGCCAAAAGGTTCCCGTCCGAGAAACGGATCACCTTCGGCTCTCTACCAATCACACTAGTTAGAGCTCTCCTCTGATGGATCATGTTGCCTTTAGCCAACATGCTGCCATCATTGGAGCAAATAACAAGGAAACGTTTGAAGCCAACAGGCTCGAAAACGCCTTGTAGCGTCTGAATTAGGGGCCCCGACATAATTGAAACTCCGCTCTGCGCAGTTCTGGTCTTCGTCTGGGACTCCCCTCACGGGGGAGCAACGGGACAGGACGTGCCGATCTTGGCTTGGTCGCTTACCGAAACGGCAGCGGCCCCGCCCGTCCCCGCGGAAGGAGAGGAGCCTCGAGTCTTTTTTGTCTTCTTTTTCTTTTACGAGAGGAGGGTGGGGAATAAACCTGCTTTTTTCCCCCCGTGGCCTGAGAACCTAGGCCAGATAGGCCGGCCTCAGCAAGATCCTTCTCCGAAATGAAAAAAGTCCGGGCAGTCACAGGGGCAGAAGATCCCTCCTCCCCTTGTAAGTCCCCGGGCGCCCGTGCCCTCTGAGGAGCTCTCACAGGGGCGGACTCGGGTTCTGTGCTTAGCACCGAGCCGGTGTTCGACCCCATGGAAGATCCTACCCTCTGGGCCTGCTCAGTGACCAAGTCAATCTCAGGGGGGACCTCCATGCCCCCCTCCCCACCCCACCAAGAAATCACAGGTCCCATTTGAAGTGCCTTTGGTCATTTTGTCTTTGGCTGGTGAAAAGAGGGGGCAGATATACAGACCCCCGGCAAGTTGGACGCGCAAAGTACACAGGACATTAGGGGACAGGGGACAATGGGCTCTGCCAAACCCACCAGGAGCGGTGAATTATGGGCCACCTGCCTTCTTGACAGTCTCCTTAGAAAGTAAAGGGGGGAGACTGCCGTTGGAGAAGGGGTCGCCCAAGGGCGGCTCCAGAGAAGAGGGTGAGGGTGAATCCCCTACACTGCCAGGCAAAGGAGAGGAGTAAGCCTCTTCACTGGTTGAAGAGTTTTGGAAGAGTCCCCTGCGAAACCACAGGGGAGGGGCCCGAAGGCGGCTCCGTCGATGGTACAGGAAAAATATTTTTTGTTTCATGGGGATCCTATTATTAACACTGGAAGCAAATGTTCATCACCCCATGCAGTAGCCCGCTTTGCAAGGGGTGAACATGGGGCCGGCATAACCAGCTGCTGCCATTTGGGGCCACTCCTCCCGCCTAGTGACCTGGTATCCCATCAGTATGGCGGCTCCACCTTGAGTACGGCGTAAAAATTGATAGAGATAGAAGGGTGATGTGAGGAAGATGTGGGTGGGGATTAAGCAGGTTGTTAAAAACTAAGCACTCCACAACAGAGCTCAGGAGTGAGGGGACGTTGTCCCCTCCCCTCTCAGCCCCAATCCGGGATAGTTGGGTGAAAGGAAGCTGGTCGGCGTCTACCCTGTGAAATTAGAGGCCGACCAGAGAAAGTTGCAGGAGGTTGTAGGGAAAGTGAGGAAGTAGGGTAGAAATGCAGGCTGTCAGAAAGGAGAAGAGGCTAAGCTGGGGCCGGACGGGGCGCTGGGTCCCGTCAGCACGGCGGCCAGGAAGGCAAATCGCCACTACCCTTACGGGGGGCCTGAAAGGAGGTATCTAAGGAAAAGGAAAGACGGAGACGTCGTGCCAGTGTAAATGCCGCATCCTCCTGCCCAGGCCCCATCCCGAGGGGGGTGACAGGGGACACACGGCCGACATGGTCTCCCACAAAAAGTTAGCCAAGTGAGAACGGCATAAGATGAGCCTTCGCAGCTCCTCCCAGTTAGCGGTAATTCTATTGAAGAAATATGCCCTCCAGGGCTAGCTCGGAGATGCGGGGGGCACTCTTCAAGAAGAAGACCCTCATAGGAATGGCCGTACGCTTCCCGGAGGCAGAACTCTGGGCGATGTAGGCTGAACAATAAACTTAAGGTGCTGTTGCCTTTGAGGACTTATCGGGGGAGGTTGGGCTCGCCATGCGAGTCTTTTCCTCCCTCCACCTCAAAACCTTAGGCCAGTGAGGTGGCATTGGAGGATCCATCGTCTTCAAGCAACTAAGTTTAGCACTGGATATTGACAATATTTACATGATGAACTTGCCTGTCCAGAGAGAGCCCTTAATTGAACCTCGATAGAATACCTATGCAAGGTACTCAGTGAGAAGTTTATGGCTCAGAAACTGTGGGATGTTAAAAATCTCTGGTAATGCTTGGAAGAATGGAATAAAATTGTACCTGAAGAGCAAACAATACAACAAATTGGTGATGTCCTTCAGTCAAAGGTGTGCTCACATCATTCAGAACAAGGCCTGCATACTATTTAATAGTTTTTCAATTGTCTATGAGCAGGTTTTCTGGGTATGGTTGCAGTTAGTTATACCTATTGTTCGCTAGTTTGTGCCAAATCCTTTCTTCAAATACACATTACTTTCCTCACTTTTTTTTAGGCTTTGTTTTATGAACATTGAACATTATCAGGCAAATTAAGAAGAATATTCTGTGCAATTTTCACAGAAATTAAAACAAGTATTTCAAGAAAATATAGATTTTGATATTTTCTTCTCTAGTTTAGGATGCTACTGTAGGAGGGATGTTTCTATGTTTCTTCAGGGTTGATATCCTTTAGAATGCTTTTGAGGTGATTTGAACCCAGAGATCAAATGCCTTACTATGTATAACATTAGATCTTTGCATATGGGGTGTGGAAGTGTGTTCTCACCCTTTCTCCTCCACATTTTACACTATCCACCATTCACATTTTAGATAACTGCAATATCATCAATAAAAAAGTCATTAAGGTGGTAGAGAGAGAAATCAATACTCATGATTTATCAAAGCTGCTGAGTTCTTTATGTTAGGTATCCATTGCTTAGATGTTTCATGAGACCATTGTTCATAATACTGGCAACAATTAAATTTCATACACGAAACATAAGTACTTAAATGTAAAATTTAAAACACATGAGTGGAAAGATAGTGGGGAAAGTAGAACATGACATGAACTAAAAAAAGGTATAGATCCAAGAGGAGTTGAATAAGAACAGAATAAAGTACAAAGTCTCAAACATTTCAACTCCGAACTTGCGGCTAGGTTTCACTATAGCCAACTAAATTATTTTCAGGTTCTCATCTGTGAAAACGTCTTTAAAGTGGCAATGTTTCAGGCCATCCTAAGTGGTCAATGTTTTAATAGATTTGACTACACCCACCCACCCCTACATTGACCAGTTTAGGAAGCAAAGGATGAGAGGGGGTTGAATAGTTGACACTGTTTCTATGTCAATGAGTCAAAGTATAATTATTTTTAGTCGCGTGCGGCTCTATATCTCACTATGTCAGTGGGACCCCATTATTATTTTTTGTAATAACATTGTAACTATTCGGCTGATTCTAAAGAAATTTGAAACCCTTATGCTGTTTTACATTCTCTTTTGAATGATATAATTACCAAGGTCCTCCCAAGGTTAGCCGGGAAATTATTTTGTTTTGGCAATAACATCATAACTATTCAACCGATTATAAGAACTTTGAAACCCTTATGTTGTTTTATATTATCTATCGAATGATATAATTGCCAAAGTCCTCCCAAGGTTAGCTGGGGAATTATTTGGCAATAACATAACTATTCACTTAATTCTAACAAAATTTGAAACCCTTATGTTGTTTTACCTCTTCTTTTGAATGATATAATTACCAATGTCCTCCCAAGGTTAGCCCGTTAATTATTGAAAGTTTTGAAGGTTGTAAGTTCATAAATCAGAATAGGTGAGAGCACAAGACTTTGGTCAGCAGACCTTGTTTAAAGACAAACCTATGAACATCCAAGTCCTAAAACTTGAACATAGCTAAAAAAAAATTTTAAAATCCATCACCATTTTACTTTGCAAAATGCAAATAATTTGCACTTGTGAAAAGTTAGGTTAGGTTGTTAGGAATTGTTAAAGGCTCACCATATTGCCAATCCATTCTCGTCCATAGAGATAGCCATTGTCCAAAGCTGATCCAAAAACTTCATTTAATCCATCTGGGAGAAGTTCATGAAGTTGGGGGTTGTTCACAATGGTTGCGTTGATTGCTTGACTGGCCATAGTTATAAGTTGCATCCCCTCCCCTTGAATCTGTAAAGGGGAAGTTCTATTCCATAATTTTTTCAATGAAATATTCGTATTAATTCTGGAAATAAACACTGTAGTATACTGAAGCTTTATCGCGGGACTAGTACCTGAATAACAATTTCTCCAGTACACTACAGTATTTATTCCCAATGATAAAGCCTCTTAATAGTTCTCAAGTCAAAAACTTGGGTACTTAAAATTGGAGTAAAGATGAGTGAAGGTTGAATGAGAATAAACATTGTGCGCTATTCCAGGAAAATCTCAATATTCAGGATAAAGAGAAAGTCATCTGGGAATAAGTTTAATTTTGCTTTTGGCACAGACTGATGTACCACCCAAAATTCACTGCTTCAATTCCCACATAGGCATGTTCAGAATGAATCAGGGAATTCAGGGACTATTTAATTCTGGAGCAAGAATCTGAGTACTCATTGCAAATATTGAACATGTGGTCCCTAATACCGGTAACCTGGCATAGTTCAAAGGGAATTTTCTCAGAGTTATACCCTATAGTTGGCCCTGTAGCACTAACCTGTACAGCGAGGAAAATTGAGAAGATAAGGACAAACACTAGGCATCCCAACATAAGTAGAATTGTGACTACTGCGTCCACAGAAGACCCTAGCACTTTTACAATGCGTCTGTCGGATCTCTTCATCAGCTTTTAAAGAAAATGAAATATGAACTAAAACATTTTTTTCAATTTCTAAAATTTTATGCAAGTTTATTTTTTATTTTTGTCATCTCATCTCATCTCTTCTATATACTTGATATCAAATTAAAAAAAAAATGGATGCACACAATGTTGGAAACTAAGCCTTCCTTCTAAACTGAATAAAACTTACTTTGAACACTCCGTGTAAGGGAGGTATGAGGAGGACCTTCTTCCTTGATTCATACCAAGCATGCAGTTTTGTATGAGCCTTGTCTTGAAGACTCATTATCTTTCCTTTCAAGATGCCATCACCAAAGACATGATAAGAAGCTGAAAAAGAATTTTTGTTTTTATCCTTGCAGCCCCTTGAGAAAGCTGGGGTGTAACTTCCTACCTGGATATGGTGTGGTTAGAGTGGAAGCCTTAGAATCATAGCATTCATCTTTGAATGCTTCACTTCTCCAACACACAGAAATGAAAAGCATAATGCCTCTGACACTAGGAACATGTAGAGAGGGGCTGGACAAAATATTGGAAAGCTTGTTAGATGCAGGTTATATTTGATATGAAGTTGTCCCTTCTTAATGGGCACTCTACTTCAATGTATTGAGAAATTGACTGATACATCTTTTTAACAGTGGTTACTGGAATTTTGAACCATTCTTGAATTAAAGCCTGTTTCAATTCCTTTAATGATGCTGGTGGAGGAAAATGCTACTACATATTTTACTTCAATATAAACCAAAGATGCTCCCTAATGTTAACATCATCAGGCAATTAGAAGACAATCCATGTTCTTCTTCTCTTTCTTGCCATCAGGTCCATGCTTTATCAATTCCAGCCATGTTGGCCAATGCATTCATTATCCTCTTGGAAGGCTGCCCTAAAAGTTGGGACAATTTTAGTAGTGTAGAATGGCCCAGTTACTAAACACTGACAATTCTCCTCAGTGTTAAACCTACTATGTACCATTATAGGATGAGAAATTCCATGATATGGCTGCCCAAATCATCCCAGCTTTACTTCCATGCTTCGCTTGAGAGTGGAAGGTCAGGTAGTGAGAATTAAAAGCTTCTTTGGGCTGCCTCCATAGGTAAATACATCCTGAGGATTTAAAAAGCATGAACCAGGATTCTTTTGACTAAATGACAATATCTCATTGTTCAATGTTCAGTTCTGGTTATCAATGCACCATTATTTTCACTTCCTATCCAGTAGCATGAAGCTTTGACACTGTTCTTGGTCGACACTGAGTTGGCAAGGTACTGTTTAGTCCTGCAATCACTCCTTCAGCTGTGGTTTTATGCTTTTTCAATGCTCTGCAATCTTGATCACTGAATTTCACCTTCTGTTGAGATGTACTCTGAACCAGAACTGTTTTTACCCTGATTTTAGTATACAAACATTATTTCACACACACCCTCTCAAATCAAGGCACAACAATAATTTTCATGACTAAGATTCCAGCTAGCTATTGGCTCACCAACAATTCACCCTTTTGAAAATCTAAAGGGTCTCTCTCTTATTTTGCCATCTACATAAATCATCAAAAGGGTATACATTTTGAATTTAATAACATGAGGGTGTCTCCAAAGCATGTAAACACAATTTATTGACAATGAGTTTTTATTTCCGTATAATTGCTGACAAAAACATGACAGTAGACAGCTGGTGTTTTCATTATTTTATCAAACTCCTGTATATGCAAAACAGATTGAATTATAAAAACAAACCAGAAAAAGATTTAAAAGACCATAAATACTTAGTCCATTTTGAATTGGTTTTTACCACTGATTTGTCAAAGAATCTTACTGCCATATAAGAACCTCCCTGCCCCTCTACATCACTTACAAACTACCCACTTTAAGGGTTTGTAGAATCTAAGACTATTCTAATGGATATCAACCAATGAAGAGCATCCCTCGCTATTTCATGCATGGATTGCCCTGGCAAGGTCCCAGCGCAGTCACCAAAACTAAACACAACATATTAACAACGCACCAGCTTGACTGACACAGACATTTCACTCACTTGACAATAGGAACCAGACACAGCTCTACACATCCACACATATCCAACATTCCAACAAAATTAACAGATACACAGAGTAGATATTTTTTATTTGTCTTTTCTTTGGCAGTTACTAGCAAGAGTAGAGCCGTTGAAACCACAAAAAGCCCATCTCTAGGCAATTTGAATCCAAACTAAAACAAAAAGTTTTTTTTTTAAGAGCTCATCTAGCAACTGCCTACTTGGGCATTAGTCACTGTATTAAAAACTGCCTAGCACTAGGCTACTTTAAAATTTAATGCAATAACACAAAAACAAAACAAAAAACAACCCAGACAACACCAAAAATTTTAAAAAGGGAAAAGGAAATGAGTAGTAAGCAAGCTCTTGCATCAGGGAAAAGGTCCCCATGGCGCAGGAGCGTGCAACCTATAAGGGAAAATAAAACAAAACAAAAAAACTGGGTAAATAATAGGAAGAAGGCCTGCCTCCCCCAAAAGTCAACAAGTCCACTAGTCAAAAACAAAAGGAAAAACACCATAACCCCCCCCCCCAAGCAATCAACAACAATCCAAAAACATTCAAAAGGTAAGCTCAGGCAACAGGCCTGCATACAGTCAATAGCTTAATTAAATACTATGGAGGAGCCAACCATCTCCATTGAATGCGACAAAGAGTATAGGAGTGGGTCGTCTTGAGACTACCCCCCCAAACAGTCAACCTAACCAGCCCCAGGTCAACCAGCTCTTCTGTTTCTGTGTAGTAGTTCAGGAATTCATTTGCAGGGAATACCCCTTTGACAAATTGCATGGCAGTGTGGTGTCACATGTTTAGATGTATCATCGAACGTCATGGAGCGCTAAGTATGGACCCCTGGATAAGATCAGCTGTGTTAGCTAGAAGGCTCCGATCCGAGAAATGAGAGACCATGGTTTGAAACTGGCAGGGTAGAAGATGCCAGGGAGCCTCTCGATGAGGGGGACTGACGTCCCCGAGGCTCCACTACACTATCATATTTTTTCGGCAGGGAAGATGAGGTGAATTAGAGGTTGGGGACTTGGTCCTACTAAAAACTCTGACAGAGTGATGGTCGCCGAGGCCGGACGGACAATCAATGATTTGGTCCCTGCCCAAATCAGCGTGAGCCCCATTCGTCTCCATAGTGCCAGTGGAAGAGAAGAGCTCCTGCTCTTTTTAAAAAAAAATTATTTCCTGTTTTTTGATGGGGGGAGGGGTAGAGGATGGAGTTTTTGTCTGTGTTCTCGAATGAACCTGGAGGCCAGATTTTTTTTTTTCATTTTGGATCAGATCTGGTGACTACCTACTGGGGCAAAAGTCGCCATAAGCACGCTACAGCCGAATACTAGGCTAGAATAACAAACAAAAAAATATGCAAGAACCAAATAACAAAGAAATAAAAACAAAAGTAAAGAAGCAAGAAGAAAACATCTCCGGTGTCGGGGGTAGGACCACTTCCCCACAGCGCAGGAATATGCAACATATAACAAATGGAGGAGGCCAGCCTCCTCCAAAAAGTCAGATAGTCAGCAAGTCTGTGTACACAAAAATGTCCCCGGTACAAGGGACAAGTGGTAGCGACCCCCCCCCCCCTCCTACAGATAAGGAGGCAGGTAATGCGTGCGCTCCATCAAATAGCAGTGCATCCAATTCCAAGGACAAAAAGTGACCTGAAGCCGTTACGGCATTGGGGGAAAAGGTCCATAGGAACAGTCACAGCAAAATGGCACACAAATTTAAGTTCATGCAGCAGTCTCCCATCTT
Source organism: Ceratothoa steindachneri (assembly GCA_963969495.1). NCBI lineage: Eukaryota > Metazoa > Arthropoda > Malacostraca > Isopoda > Cymothoidae > Ceratothoa > Ceratothoa steindachneri. The sequence goes on from OZ018323.1 coordinate 3,033,756, forward strand.
CTTTGCTAAGCAGCCCGGAGGGATGCCCTGGCTCCTGCCATGTGGTCAGTGTGAGGAAGAGCCAAGCGGTGGACTCATCGCCCTTGCTTCGTGGACTCTTTGGCACTCTCATTCCCCGGAATTCCCAAATGTTACTTTAAATGTATATTTTCAGCCAAATGGCTGACAGCTTCTGGAATAAACCATTAATGATTATTATTATGTCCAGGAACCCAGCAGAAGATAATCACAACATCCACCCGGCTCGCGGTAACTGCGGCATAACGGATACCACAAACCAGGCGTGGAGATTCCAATGCCCCAAGAGCATTCAAGGCGCTCTCGAGCTGTATATTGCAATCATTGGCCGTGAAGACAGGCTGAGCACCTGGTAGAATCCCGCTAACTTCAAACAGAGGAATTACGGAGTGGAAGCTGACACGCTCCTGGGACTTAGAGCAATCCGTATACACTAGCAGTGATTCATGATTACACGGTTAGGTTAGGTTAGGAATTTGTTATACGATCAAAATTCTTTTCTACTTGACGTCATACATTTCCAGTGCCACTTTTAAGTTAGGTTAGAAAAGACGCGGAGGTTTTGGAAGAGTCCGACGATATCATGTGTGCTCACCGCTTGTTTTTGGTACCAAAAAACCAGAGAGAAGACCGCGTGGCCTATGACATGAGTCCCCTTGATGAGTCGGGGCTCTACAACCCTCCCTCTTTCACTCTTCCCTCCCTGGGTAAGGTCCTGGCGGAGACGTCTTCTACTACCTGGGCGGTCAAATTAGACTTAGCCCATGAGTTTTACCACATTTCGGTCCACAAGTCAGCAAGAAGGTGGTTTGGGGTGAAGTGTTTGGGTACTTCATATAGATTCACTCGCCTTTCTATGGGCTTTGCAGGTTCGCCATACATCATGCAGGCCTGTATGGCCCCCATCTTCAGTCCTATGGCCGGTAAGTTCAGGTGCAGATCTTATACATACCTGGACGATGTCCTTCTCCTAGGAAAAAGGGAGGACTTGGTAAGTTTAGTTGAAGAACTTAGGGCTTCCTCCTTAGGCATTAATAAGAGGAAGAGTACCCTCACCCCTGTCAAGAACCTAGTATACCTGGGGGTTTCCATCAATCTCTCCACCAACTCGACACGGCTGACTCCTGGAATGACTCACCGGCTGAAAATGGCCCTGGAATGGGCCCCCTCTATTGCCCCATCCTCGAACTTTTGGTCTCGTCTAGGAGGTCTATTAAACTTCATTTATGGTGCCACCTTTTCCCTCGTTTTTAGGCACACCTCACCTATAGCCACTCGCCGAGGGTGAGTCTTTTGAAGGACCTCGTTTCCTCCAACTGGGTCCCCTGGTCTTCCGATATGCGGGGCTGGGGTTGTGCATACTGTGACGCCAGCGAGCTGGCCCTCGGCTGGGTGTCGCAGTGGGGAAAATCTACCTCATACATCCTGAGGTACTCGGGCCAGGCCATAAAGGCGGAGTTCGTGGCGCTCCTATCGGCAGTTCCCATTTTCATGTATTTATTCTGACTCCCAGGCAGCCATTGCCCTCCTAAGGAATGGGAGGATATTGCCAACTCTATTAAATTTTGTTCCACCAGCCATTTTATATTCATTACATTTCATGTATATATTTAGACGACCGATCTTGGCTTGGATCCTGTCGGAATTGAATCCTGTGGGCGCTCCTAGTCGTCCTAATTTGTGGACGCGGACAGGCATGATGTCATTGATGATGTACCTGCCCTACCCTGATGTCACCTACAGGGTATAAAGGACGACGCACGATTCTCGGGCGGGATTCCTGCTCTGATCGTCTTAACTTTAAGTCTGTGTTTCGCTTGTGTGTAAATGGTTCACAGCCGGATATTTTCTATGTAAACACTGTTGTGTATTATTCAATAAATAAGGGGTGCATGTGGCACTCCCTGCACAAGGACACCTAGAAGTCGGACGTGCCCATCTTGGCCTGGTCGATGGCTGAAACGGCAGCACATTCGTCTTTACCTGGAGCCCCCACGGAGGGTAAAGAAGCCATAGTTCTCTTTGACCTCTTCTTCTGTTTCTTTTAATGAGAGGGTAGGAAATGAACCAGTTTCTATCTCCGTAAGGACCCCCTATGTCGCCAAGATACTGGGCCACTCTATCCCTTGCTTCCCTAAGGAGATGGCCCTATCAGGCCACGACGCATGTTCTCTTGGCAGTCCTCTGTGATAAAAAGGGGGATGCACCGTTTGTGCAAAGGTGGAGTTGCTTTTGGGCAACTACAAAGAATGGGGTGAGAGTAAAGCCACCACACCCGTAGATTTCTGACAGGGTTAAACCTCCTCTCTTGTAAGAGAGTGTTGGGGGGCCCCTGAGAGAGCACAAGGGGTGGCCACCTCTCTTCTGAGGTGGAGCTGCCCGCGGGCGTCTCCAAATATGGCAAAGAGAAAGCTTTGCTGCATGAAAATGTTGAGAGGAGAGCCTGTACATCAGTTGAAGGGGTGTCTCCTTTTCCTTCATCCTACCAATACCCTGGAAGGGCGAGGTCACAACTGGAGGCGGTTCTCCATGCGCCAGGTAGTCATACTAACAGTTTATATATAAAAAAAAAGGTTTGCATGGAAAGTAGATACTATGACCTCCCTATGACCTTGGGAACTTAAGAGAAAAATTCCATAGGATCAGAAAACTCCAGAACGTAATCATTTACACATATAATCGGTCTGCCATATAGGCAAAATTGTCATCGAGCTTTGACCATAAATGAATGTGCTGACGTAGCCATTTTATGTGTGTACTGGAGAAAGTTGAGCAGTCGATAGACAAGCAGACCGCGTAGGTAATATTTGCCCTCGCCAGCAGGCTTTCAGAAGGACAGGCCCTCACGGTATAGTTACACTGCCACTCGACTGAGGGCTCATGAGAGGACAAAAGTGCGCTGGGCAGCCAGAAACTTTTGGATAGAACTAGTTTGGAAAGGGGGTAGGTGGTAACAAATGAAGTAGAGATCGGCAGGTTCACTAACTATTAGGGTGGGTGATCCCCTAGCAAACCAAACTCTGTCTAGGTGAGAACAGTTCCTCATGATATGTTTCCCAGGTCCTATCAGAGTTCACGTCAACCCAGTGATATGGCTTGCTTAATTTGCACTCAGGCCGGGAGGACATGCAGCTCCTCCAGGTACCCCCTCCCAAGAGTAACACCATCTGTGGAGAGGGCAACGCCACAACCGCCATACTAGCGGTCGCGCATAAGTCAGGTAGGGGGATCCCTCCCCCCGAGTCACCTACCTGAGACCACTTCCAAATTAAAAGTTGTGCAGTCACTTTGCCCAACCCCCCACACCAAGGTGCGCTGAGGCAGCGCTTTTTCTCTCAGCATCTCCGTATTTACTAGCTTTGTGGTCATCACACAAAGGAAGCTAGTGTGGCCTCTCAATATAGGTATAGGTATAGGAAAAGTCCCATAGAATCAGAAACAACCACACAAGAATCATTTAGACATACAAGAGGGCATCGAATCTGAACTAGGATGGATTTCTCAACCACAACGAATTTGCCTTTTAATTTAGTCACACAGAGAATGGGGCCAGCGTAGTTAACCTGGAAACAGTGAAGAGTGTCAGCCACCCAGTACACTCCCAGTCATCAGGATTTCAGCCCTTGTGGTATCTTGGAATAGGTTCAAATACAAGTGTGGAAGTGCACCCAGCCGCAAGAACCTCTAAATAGCAAGAGTTTTGGAGGTAATAAGAATAAGGATAGGTGGGTCCATTAAGAAGTAGGGTGGATGATTACCTATCTATTAGCAAGCACTGGGATGGGTAGGGCAAATTTGCCTCTGCTACAAAGTCACCCCCTTGAAGAGGTCAGGTGGTGAAAAATGGGAGTAAAGTGAAAATATCTGGGAGAGATTAAGCCCAGTTTCTTCAAAACTTATTTTGGGACAACCCAGGGCAGTTTGGCAGGAAGAACAACCCCCCCCCCCCTCCCTCTCATGGTACCAAGAGCAACAGTTTATACAGAGATCCAGCCCCCGTGTCTGGGAGCACCACACCATCCAGTTCGTGGAGTGTATTTGAAGCCACTCCAAGGAAGGACCTTGACCATGGCAATGTTGGCAAAAAAGAAAAACCCAGGTTTTATTACTGGGGTTTGGCTGGTTTTATTTTCAAGTGAAATTTGTAAAAACCCGGGTTTTGTTTTTGTTTTTTCAAAATTACACTTCTTTTTTTTAATAAAGAAATAAACATTACTTATCATAATTTTATTAAAAATGCATATTTGTTTATAATTTCAACAAATAAGTATCAAATTAAGATTATTTCTCTGATACTGACTCATAATTTCTCTCTCCTACAGGTTATGGCTATCATGGGTACCCCACAATCCTCAATCAGTGATCTGTTCTTATCTTAATATAATTATTAAGTGAATTACTTATTAATTTTATAAAAAATAGAAATAGCTATTCTTTTTCTACATTATTCTAATGCTTGTAGCGTTTGTTTTTTGAAAAGCTTCCGAATAAAACCTGGGTTTGGGTGTTTTTTTCAAAATTTTGTTCTTTTTGCCAACCCTGCACCAAGGGCAACTTAAATAAGGTATACCAAGAGTTTGAGGTTTTCAGTTAGCCAGAAGGGAGCCATGGATATTTTGAACAGAATTAATAAACACGAAACTCACTTGTTTTCTTTATGATGTAATATACCATGGCTAGGGGAAGGAGAGACAGCAGGTAACTGTGGCGCCAAAGCTCAGCGAGAATGCAAGCCACAAATACACTCTAAGAATAGAAATATGAAATCAATTTCTATCTTAAATTTTAGAAAAAGCTTTTGCAACTTTTTTTATCTTGAAAAGATTATTAATTTAAAAAAAAAATTGCAAACCTTTAGCATGCGCTAACCACAATGGTTGTAGATAGGGTGACATATGTTTCTTGGCCAGAATGGACACCCCCCACCCTCCCTAGGTAATGAAACCAATAGTAAGATCAGCACAAATATCGCTGGTGGCTTGAGGGCACCAGGAGCCAGTCCTCTTTTTGGGGTGGGGCTTCCTTCACCACAGAGTGAAGGTAACCCATTCTGGGTTAGGCATATGTGGATATAACTACCCATCATATAAGTAGAAGTACATAGAACATAGAGGTATGGGTGTGTGTTGCGCTGTGAAGACCTACCTACCCACGTGGAGTAAGCACAACATTGGAATTGAACGAGGTGAATTGACAATAGAAAATCAATGCCATATCCGCTAACTTAGAAAGAGAACTGTTAATCGCAATACAGTAAAATCAGTGTTTGGAGATATAAAGGGACAAAGCTGCTAGGTTGTCTTCCAAACTAGTCAGTGAAGCAACCCTCATCCGCCATTTTGGATGGAGGAATCGTAAGTCTCTAAGTATATGTTGTGTAGGAGAGGGGATGGGATGCTAAAGGTTTGGTCCTGTATGTGTTCTGACAGTGTGATCACTGTAAGAAGTCTTAAGAAAGTAGTGTTTCTGGAGGAGGAAGGTTGTGTAGGTGGCGGTAGCAAAGGATTAATGGGATTGATTCTGTTGATAGGTACAGAAGGTCTTACTTGTTTGGCCTCTGGGGTGGATGGGTTTGTGTTGAGGCTATGGCACAGGTGTGATCGGGAGGGAGTCTTAGCATATCTATCATGATTAAGTGTGCATACATAGGGAGAATTTTAGTTTTAGATTGTAATTGGGGCAAGGGTGTAGTTTGTGTACAACCGGTGATTGGATTAATTCAAGTTTATGTTATTTAGGAGTGGTGATGTGGCAGGCAGGTGATGCATGAGTGTGGGGCATATTGTTTTTATAGGGTGGCTAGTGTTGCCATTTGTAGCCCGAAGGTGGTGCCTGCTAAAGTACATAGGGTAATGAATTTTCTGTCCATTTAGCAACAGATGTTTGTGATTTGTGACAAATATGTATAGATACAAATTATTATGCATTCAAGAGCTTAACAGGCTGTAAGTACAGGAATTAAGAAGCAGCAAGTAACATTAGTTTGTGGGAAAGTGGATTTTGTTGTCTTGAAGATAGTATTCTTTAAGAAAATAAAATATAGATAAATAGAAAAATTAATTCTGTAGGATAAAAAGAAAAAAAAATTATCAAGAAGATACCCACAAGCTCTGATGAAACCAAATTTTGTTCTGAGTTCAATATTAATTAAGTTACACCATCCGTTCCTTTTTTGAATTGTAGAAGAGATCTCCCAACCAGATGAAATGCCTATAAAGAGCAGGAAGACAATAGCTGGCAAGCGCGAGCGAAATAAGAACCAGTTTTCATTGGGAGGAAGGTGCACAAAGTAGTGTGTTTTCACAAGCAGTGAGAGCTCCTAACCTGAAGGAGAGGGGCACCATTCAATATCAGGGGTGAGTGGATATAGGTACCTTATCACCAGGTTCCGGGAAGGAAGAGTGGCTATGTTGTGTTGTGAAGATAGGGAAAGAAAGATAGCAGTGTTGTGATTGGCCATGTACCTACTCCCGCAGGGTTGAGCAAGCGACCAGCTAGCTTTCTCTGTAACCTTGTTTTCTGTCCACTCTTGATGGAGAAAGAACCTTTATCCACTAAGTTAACAAGAGCTCCTCAGAGTTCAATTGTTTGCCAGTTGACTTTTGAGTCTGTAGGGGTGGCCTTTTGGGGATGGGGCTAATTTCAAAGGAGAAAGCTACAATATCAGGTAAATTCACATTACTTTTTTGTTGACCTCAGTAGGAAATAAGAAAGAAGGGGTTAGTCAAGTAGGATCTCACCTTAAGGTAAATATTGCTGTTGCCAGCCTCTTTCAGCGATGGAGAATCCTCTTTTGAGGCTTCTTCTCGACAAGCCTCGTTTCTTTCTTCTTTAGCAGCCTTAGTGGAGGTCGACAAATCGTTTGGGCGAGAAACCACCAAAGGTGGAATGATTGAAGAGGGTTCCTCAACAATCGTGAATGCAGAAAATGAATATGAATTCCCTTTGTAACACAAAATTTAGCCTGTGCCAGACTGGTTGTAAAATTAGAACAAACCTAGACCAGTTTGCAGCCTTATTTTTTGAGAATTTCTAAGCTCTAAACATGTCTATCCCTGATTCCACCTTAAAGAAGTTTCTGTTGGCTACTCAACATATGTACCATCCACACATTTCCACTTCCAATAACTCTTCAGTGACAATTACAGTTTATTAGTCGCATGCACACGACTCTTATAAGTTAATGTCAGTCAGATGGGAAGCATTTTACTTTTCAATGAGTTTTTAAAACTTTTGAAGGTTGTAAGGTCAGATGATATGTTTATTAATTGATAATACATGTTAATTATTTTTTTTTCAAAGTTATTGAAATATATGAGAGTACGCAACTTACGTCTGTAGACTTTGTTTTAAAATTATTTCCCAATACAAAACCACACTGCTATTTTCTGCTAAGTCCATCAGCAACATGAGACCACCTCACATAACCACCAGCTTGCCACCGAGTTACACCCAATCAAATACCCAGCCCTAAGTACAGGCCAGTAAATTACAAACATTCTGAGGTCCGTACGACCCCTCCTGAATACACAACTTTGAGAACATACAAACATGAGTGACATACACAAAATGCACATGGAGCTCATATAGCATGTACCCAAGAAAGAAGTCACAGGTCACTAAAATCCAACACTACGTAAGACAGGCACAAAACGATGGAGTCATAATCTTGTATATTAGAGAAATTCACTTCATTACCTTCCTCAGACCCACAACACCCCAGCGAGTACCCTACAAGGGGGCATCTGGTACAGGATGCTGCAGCTGACATCAAGAAGAGTGCATGCCTTCCCAGTCATAATGGTGGCTTGGGAATCTGGTGCCATATGCCCGGGCAACCCTGTCACCAGGCATCTCTCATGCACAAAAACAACCACTCTTTAAATGTCATTCTAACAGAGACAAGAAACAGCTCTTTAACATCACACAAGAGTCACCATGGCAAGGTTCAGATGCAGTCACAGTTCAAAACTAAACACAAACACAACACCAACCCGACTGACACTACACCCGTTGCAAACAGGAATCACACACATATTCACAATATACCAGACAGTCGTACAATTAAGACAAATTCAACAGATATACAGAATGCTTGACACCTTGGAGAACCCTGTTTGTTTAGGGGAACGTATTGATGCAGCTGGTCTTGGGGTGAGACCTGAGCAAGGGGTAATGGAGTGAGTTCCCAACCTACAGAGATACAGTCAGAATTTGTGAACTACAAAACACACCTGACACAATAGTTGTGGTTTCATAATTTACCAGCACAGAAATTTTTAAAAACTAAGAAGTTAATATCCTCAATCCAGGGATCAGATAGGACTTGGACCTCATAATATATATGTTAAGTTTTCCTATGTGATTAAATTATCATCTTTGCTTAATGTATTTGATAACAGATTGACAAAGGATAGGATAAATAGCTGAGCTTGGATAAGGTTCTTTAATGATGTTTCATTCATCAGACCTGGGGAGGGTTTCATTCTTTATAGCATTATTATGATCAAATCATGGTCGGAAACTTTTTTTTCTAAAGGAACCCATCTGATGACTAGCCTAATAGGGCAAAAGTCCATGCAGTCATGCTCCAGCCCAATACTAGTCTATATTAAGAAGAAATGCTATACGGTGGTAAACACCTAATATAATAATAATATTAAGAAAAACATGCAAAAACAAAATAATAATAAAAAAATCAAAGAAACAAGCAAAAAAACCCCCCCCAATATAAGTAAAAAGACAAGAAGGAAGCGTGGTCCAGCATAAGGGGTAGGCCCGACTCCCTCCAGCACAGGAACATGCAAAATAAAAAGTCTAATAAAGTGGCAGCCAGCCTCCTCCAAAAAGTTGTATAGTTCACAAGGCAGTGTGGACGAACCTGCACTGAGTACAAGGGACAATCAGTAGGGAACCTGCTCGTCCTGGTAATGGGACAGGTAATGTGCACAAAGATCGCCCAGACTAGGACATTCAAAAAGAATGTGCCAAACAGTCCAGGGGTCAATGCAGTCATCACAATAAGGTGCAGGCAAGTGTCCCATCAAATGCCAGTGTGTCCCGTGAGTTTGTCTAATTTGGAGATGACAGAAAGCAAGCTGTCGCCAGTTATGGGTAGTTAGGAAAATGGTATTGTAGACAACAAGGTAACCAGTTGTATAGGTCCTGATGATGGTGAATGAAAGATGTTTCTGTAAACCACCACCTTATGAGGGAGCAACTAGTTCCAGTTTATAGGTGAAGGATGGCTTAAAGCGACTTATTTATCTGACTCCAAGGATAAATGATCTTATGGTGTTCTTCTACTTGGCTGAACTTATTGAAGATTCAAGGCAAAGATGGATATACAAAAATAAACTTTATTCTAATAACCAAATATTATGATGCAAGCAGCACTACACGGAGCGTACAATGCGGGAGACTAGAAATCTATATATTATCAACGTGAGTATGAGTTAAGGGCGAGACAAGACCTAGTGGATTTAGGCGAGCGTGAACCTGAATGAATTTGTTACTATGCTGTCTCTGTTGTCTTCCTCACATTTTAGGACCCACATTTTAGAAACGATATTAACCTTCTCAAGTCAGTGCACCGGAGGGCAACAAAGATTATTCCTTTCCTGAGGCACCTTGAATATATAGATAGACTGAGGGTATTAAATATATTCTCGTTCGAAAGGAGGTGTGTGAGAGGGGATATGATTGAGCTGTTTAAAATTTTTTCCGGGATAGATAAATTGGATGTTAGCAAGTTTTTTGAGTTGGATGATGGAAATTGGACTAGAGGTCACCACTTGAAAATTAAAAAGCAAGGGTGTAGGTTGGATTTAAGAAAATATTTTTTCACCAATAGAGTGGTAGATTTCTGGAACAAATGCCGCTGAGGGTAGTAGGTAGTCCAAGTCTAAATGTATTTAAGAGTAGGTTGGATGAGTTTATGGGGAGGGAAGATTGTGATGGTTCCTAAGTTTGGTATATATTAATATTGTTTGTATATATCTATAGCTGCATGATTTAGTTCTTGACAAGCCTTATTGGTGATACCCTTATTTCTGGACACAATCCTCTGGATGTAGTTTTCCTGGGAGTTTGGGTGCCTAAAAAAAGGAGGCCGTTTGACTTGGATGACCTATGATGAGCCCTTGTGGCTTTTGTCATCTGTTATATTATATGGTGGGAGACTTTGATTTTGTCTTTCCCTGGTGATGGTGCCTTTTGTGGGTGGGTTTTGACGGAGGCAGATGACCTTTGATAGGCCCTTTTGGCTTTTGTCATCCGTGAAATTATGTTATGTTATGTTATGTTAAATGCAAGTGTTCAACCATTTCCTTTGCTCCTCTCTGTGTCAAACGCTTGCTTGCTTACATATATGTACATTTACAAATCCCATCCTATTTCTCATACAATATTGAATCTTTCCATTTAATAAGGCATGCTTGGATTTAATAGGACCAATTCACGTCCATTTTGTGGAGGCATCTTTTGGGGCTATCGAATCCAGCAACTTGGTGCCAGAGGTCTACCTAATGCGTAGTTTGATCACTATAGGTACTCCCTAGCCAGTGGTAGATATACATGTGAAATTATTTATGGCACTCCTAATATCGGCAGTATCAATAATAACACACAGGGCATCAACATTCACATATGCCCATCCCTGTATCCAAATTGGCCTATTTCTGACATATCGTTTTAAAGTAATCAATTGATATTCAATACATTTTTATATATAATCATTCACTGCTGGCATATGTCGCACTAGGTTCCTACATACACATAATACCGACACCTAACAATTGCATAGTAATGCATGTCTTAAGGCTAGAGAGGCAATGAGGTGTGTATATATTTATGCCTTTTCCTCTCTCATTACAATATTTTTCTATAATACTGCCACACAGAATTAAAAATATATAAACGACGGATTTCTAGCAAATGAATCATCTCCTGGAGCATGTGAACATATTTGTCTTGCCGTTCTTCTCTCCAGTGTCTGTGAATTCCAGTGGCTTCGTCCTCTTGCGTGTTCTGGACTCTCCAAGGTGAAGAGCACCTGGCCCTCCTTTGTTCAGCCTGAGTCCGAGGGCGTCACTGATCACTCGGCATGTCACCATTTTGAGGGGGAGGTAATTGTGCCAGTTCTATCCTGCCTAGTGAGACAGTGTCCCACCTTCCATTGGGGAATTACCAAATCCAAACTTTATTGCCACATTCGATAACAAGGAAAAGGCCAGCATAGGGCACTTCAAGCGTTTTCTTACGCGGCCTATTTCGACCTACACATGAGTTGCTTCACAGATATTGTGACCGAGTGCAGGTGTCCAAAGGATGCTTGTGCAAAGTTGATTTGCGCCATTATGCATGCCAGTTCTTTGAATTTAGAGTCGGTCTTCTGTGAAGATGATGCCACTAAAGATTTTGGGCACAATTGTGTGGTTCCTGTGACTGCTGTAAATGGTGAGAATCCCATCAATGATGGTATCATAGACGACAAGGTTACCAGTTGTATAGATTCTGATGACAGTGAATGAAAGATGTTTCCGTAAACCACCACCTTATGAGGGAGCAAGTAGTTCCAGTTTATAGGTGAAGGATGGTGTTATGGCAAATTATTTATCTGACTCCAGGGATAAATGATCTTACAGTGTTCTACTACTTGGCTGGGCTTATCGAGGGTTCAAGGCAAAGATGGATATACAAAAATAAACTCTTTTATTCTAATAACGGAATATTATGATGCAAGCAGCACTACACAGAGTGTACAATGCAGGAGACTAGTAGTCTATATATTATCAACGTGAGTACGAGTTAAGGGAGAGACAAGACAGTGGATTTAGGCGAGAGTGTGAACCTGAATGAATTTGTTACCATTCTGTCTCTGTTGTCTTGCTCTTTCTTTTCTTATTTATATGTGCGCTCATCATGTAGATGGCATAGCCTAGAGATGACTATGGGATGGCCTACTTCCGTTATGGTCATTTCTTCAAACTCTAGGCAGGGCTAGGAAGCCTGTGCATGTAGTGTACATTTACATGATAAACTCTTATTTGTATAATTTGATAGGATTGCCGCTGCGCTATCTCTTCATCATCAGCTGTGTTTACCTAGGCTCCTCCTTAAATATCCATCTATGATAATTGATCTTGAGACACAACTTGGGCAACTTTATCAAACGCCGGTGTTCAACCATTTCCTTCACTCCTCTCTGTGTCTCACACTTGCTTGCTTACATATATGTACATTTAGAAATCCCATCCTATTTCTCATACAATATTGAATCTTTCCATTTAATAAGGCATGCTTGGATTTAATAAGACCAATTCGCATCCAAGGTATCTTCTGGCCCTATTAAATCCAGAAATTTTGTTGCCAGAGGTCTACGTATTGCGTAGTTCGATCACTACAGGTCCATGGGAACAGTCGTGGTGCAATGGCACGTAACAAGTTCCCTTCTACCGTCTACCAGATTCTTTGCCAAGCCGCCCAGAGGGCATGCCATATACCTGCTATGTAATCAGTGTGAGAAAGAGCGAAACGCTGGTCTGGTCACCCAGGCCTCACAGAGTCTTTGGCACACTCATTGGCACGCTCTGTCCAACATGTCAAGGAAAACAACAGAAGTTAATCTCGACATCACAGTCTGGTGTCAAAGCCGCGCACGTCACGTCATCTCTTGTACCAAGCGGTGTATTGCAAACAGTTTGGCTGTGAAGACAGATGCAGCACATAGTGGAGCCCCTCTGACTTCAAACAGAGGGGACACAGCGTGGAAACTGATCTCCTCTTGGGACTTGGAGCCATCCATAAACACAGGCACAGTTCCAGCATGACACAGAGTGTGCTGCAAAAAGGCCGAACGCAATACTGAAGACACTTCCCTGCGGGGAAATCCTTTTCTTGCTCCTTTGGGCCAGAGAGGGCTCCCCCACCAATACGCAGAATCAATGATCTTGCAAACATTCAGATATAAAGATTGGGAGGTAGCACTTCGCCATCATATGGAGAGTCTCCATGATGCCGTATCACCATGTGGGATCATAGGCCTTCTCCAGATCGAAAAACACCGTGGCATAGTGCTGCCTATGAAGGAAGGCCTCGCAGATGGCATTTTCCAATTGGAGCAGAGCATCTGACGTCTTGTGGAACTTGCGGAAGCCCCACTGTGCAGAGACAGATGGCCTCCACAGTCCATAAAAAAGGCTAATCCAACATTTACCAATTTGGCCATCCACCTTCACACGCAGGAGTTTAGAGAGATTGGGCGGAACACAGCCGGGGTAGAGTGATCTCTCTCTCTGGTTTGCGAAAAGTGCGATTCGCCAGGAGTCTGGGAGGATACCCTCTACCCAGATCCTATTGGACAAATCTAATAGAAAGGCCATGCATAACTCACCCAGGTGTCAAAGCATGGCGTACGGTGTGGTGGAGCGAATGTGCATTGAATGTTGGCAGAGCAACATCCCAGCTAGAGAATGCAGAGGAAGTGGTTGCAAAGGATTCTTCCACCCCTAATTCCCAATACCCTCTCCCCCCCTCTGTAAGAATGTGCGTGTGAGTGGAAATGTTTTTTTTAAATATTTTTTTATATATATAATATAAATTGATGTCATATTATAATGATTATTTCCTTTCCTCAGGCACCATATTCTGGAAAGATAGACTGACCAAATAGAATATTACCTCTCTATTAGAAGCAAACTATTTAGAATTTGTTAACGTAGAAAGGCCACTAGTATTTTACAAAGTTCCAAGGGTGTGTTCCTCTTGTAAAGAGTGTCTGACTTTGTTAAGTTTAAAATAGTTGGCATTTAAAGAAGGAGGGCTTATAATAGCCATGCAAGCATTTCAAGGTTGCTTATCTTATACTGAGCTCAGAGGCGCCATTTTGTTTGTAAGTCGTAGGCATTTTGCCCGCTTGAGTGGCGGCTGGCAGGATATCCCCCCCTTTGTAGCATGCGAGGCCTTTTATTTTTTGTTTGTTCATTTATTGTTTGTTGTTATTGCCCTGGGAGATATTTTTGGGTTGTTAGACTTTGCTTATCTTCCTTTTGTATAGTCTAATTGAGCATTTTTTGTATAAATCCTTTTGCTAGTATTCATAAATTCATAAGTAGGATTTATTTATTTTTTGGATTGTGTATATAGGAAAATTAGATATTTATTTTTGTGTACATAAGTAACGAGATCTCTTGTAAATATTGCTGTATTTTTTTTGTAAGTAAAGGACTGTATATACAATCCATTTCATTCTCCTTTGATTTCTCACGTACAAATTAATGTAGGAAGCGGGTTGGAATGATTGGGATTAGAGCATAGATTTTCGGCCTGCTACAATAGTACATCATCTGGATCAGGGGCGGTGTCTGCCTACGAAGCAAGAGTGGAGCGCAACTCACTCAGAGTAAACCTTTTGTTGAAGGGTTCTCCGCCTCTGGAAGTAAGGTCCAGTCGGCGGCCTTCAGCGACATCACAATGTGCATTGAATGTTGGCAGAGCAAAATCCCAGCTAGAGAATGCAGAGAAAGTGGTTGCAAAGGATTCTGCCATGGACACAGGGTCCGAGATTGCGGTCCCATTCTCCCATGAGAATGGGAGGGGGGTGCTACGAGAACTTGCCACGAATCCTTTTGACTCGCTTCCAACGTCTGCTAGAGGAGTTTTCCCGATAAGTGAAGACATGTATGCCCATCAAGAAGAGCGGTGGGCATATTTGAAACATACCGGAGCCTAGCCCTAGCCCGATGAAATTCACCAACAGTGAAATCGTTCGGGAGGTGCTTATAGCGCATGTAGCCATAACGTTTCGGTTTGAGGGTCGTTTCACACTCGAATGACCACTACAAGAGTGGTCGGTGTGCAAAACAGCGACATTCTAGGAATAGTAGTTACGGTCATGGTGATGAGGTTGCCGGAGACCTCAAAGGCCTCATCAAATGACCTAAACTCAACTGAGATAGAGAAATCAGTCAGTTCTTGAAATGTGGACTACCATGCCCGAGCCAAGCACCACAAAAGGCTGGCTCTCGGGCTGCAGCGGCCCAGAAAATTATATTTGAATGGGAAAGTGATCACTATCATGGAGGTTATCAACAACCCCCGCCCAAACTCAGGCTGTGCATCTGGAGAGCAAAAAGATAGATTGAAGCAAGAAAATGAAGTGGTTCTCGGACAGTGATGCGTAAACTCATCCACATTTAGGACATCCATCTCAAGCTTGTTGATCAGGTCAGCAAGGACTTGACCCTGGGTTTAATCAAGTAGTCTCCCCAGAGGGGGTGTCCACCGTTTAGATCTCCGAGCAATAGATAGGGCCTCAGCAACCGTGCCACGATGCGGCGGAAATCCCCCGCGTCAAAGTCAGCTGATGGTGGAATATACGCGGAAATAACTATACATCCTATCCAGGTGCAGTTGCACAGCTACTGCCTGAAAGGAGCTATCTAGAGCAAAGAGAATGGAGACATCATGCTGGGTGTAAATGGCGCATCCTCCCATCCGGGCCCAGTCAGTGGTGGTGAGGTCGCAAAACTCTTATATGCTGGGAGGGTGGGCAGAGGACATGGAGCACAGCATAGTCTCACCCCAAAAGATAGCTAACGGGGAATGGGGGGAGACGAGCCTCCGCAGATACTCACAGTTGGCCCGGAGTATGTGGCAATTCCATTGAAGTAATATGCCCTCCAGGCCTAGCTCAGAAGGGATGCTAGATGCTGAAGAGCCTCATGGGTCTTTGGCTCTCAATAAATCAAGCTAGCTAAGGCTCTGCCCCAGATGGATCATGCATGTTGCCCTTGGCTAACATGCCGCCATCATTGGTGTGAATAACCAGGAAGTGTTTGAAGCCAGTTGGCTTAAAAACACCAGATAGTCTCTCAATGAGGGTCCACAATGTAATTGAGGCTCTGCTCAGTGCACTTGCGATTTGGTCTAGGTCTGGGACCCCCTTCCTTCCAATCCACGGGCGCCTTGGGCATGTATGTGCCAATCTCGGTCTGGTCACTTGCCGAAACGTCAGCAGACCTGTCCGTCTTCGGAGCCCCCATGAAGTGAGGGGAACCTTTAGTCCTTTTCTTGCTTTTCTTTTAAGGAGAGGAGGATGCGGAATGAACCCGTTTCTCTCCACCGCACGAAGGAGATGAAGAAGGTCTTAGCTGTTAGAGGGGCACCTACCTGGGAGGAGGTTCCAACTCATCTTGTGAGTCCTTAGGGGACTGAGCCATCTAAGGAGAAGCTTGCACAGGGGCAGAATCGGGTTCGGCACTTAGCACCAAAGCCAGGTTTGACCCCATGGAAGATCCTGTCATCTCCGGGGACCATGTCCATCTCTTGGGTTGGTCCGTGTGGCCATCCCCCCTCCCCCAAGGCATCACAGATGCCATTCATTGGCACTAATCTCCATCACAGTCAAGTCTCTGATCAAAGGGGTACCTCGATTTCCCCCATCCTCCCTGACACCTAAGGAGGATGAGGCTGCGATTGGAGGCGGATTTACATGCGCTTTCCCACTCTTGCTTTCAGTTGTCAGCAAGATTACATTAAATGATGATGCCAGTGTAGCCACCTTATATGTGTAATGGGGGAAGGTGAGCAAAGTCAACGGCCCAGGTCATCCCATACGAAATACTTGCCCTAGCCAGCAGGCTTTCAACCCTCGCAGCAGGTAGTGACCTCTGGGTATACACTGCCACTCACTAAAGTTCAGAAGAGGATGAAAGTGCGCCGGGAAGCCAGAACCTCTGTGGATAGGAGAGCAAGTGTGGAAATGGCTAGGAGGGTATGTAATACAGAGAAGTAAAGATAGGCGGGTCCACTAACCGGTAGGGTGGGTGATCACCTATTATTATCATACCCTGGTACTAGGTGATTCAATGGATGGCAGTGAGTCTACCAAGGCACCATAGCTACTGGACTCAACTCTGTACAGATGGAAATGCTCCTCCTGGTGCAACATGTGGGGAGAAAACA
The DNA here is from genome assembly GCA_963969495.1 of Ceratothoa steindachneri. Taxonomy (NCBI): domain Eukaryota; kingdom Metazoa; phylum Arthropoda; class Malacostraca; order Isopoda; family Cymothoidae; genus Ceratothoa; species Ceratothoa steindachneri. Next base: position 3,050,739 of record OZ018323.1, read on the forward strand.
TTGATTTGAGAGCCATAATGATAATAAATAATAAAAACATACTAATAATAATTAATACTAATCCTGATAAATAATAATAGTATATCATAATAAAAAATAGTATAAAAATGATACTAAATAATAAAATTAATAATACTGAATAATAAATAATGATAATATACTAATAATAATTAATACTAATCATAATTAATTATGAATAATATTAAATGATAAATAAAAATAACCTAATATAAAAATCATACTAAATAATAATAATGTTAATAATAAAAAGATAAAGTAGCAACAAGGACAAGGAGTAACAAGGAAAGAAGGTACCCTAGAAGACCTTACTTTCCATTCAATGAGGGTACCTTTGGACTAGCAGTCGAGTGGGCACATCTCTGCTAAAATGCCTTACGTCCTTAAACAGCCACTTTTCAAGACTTTGTCTAGTCTTAAATTGAACTGGTCAACAGATTCACTGTTGACAACTTCCACTGGAAGTGCGTTCCAACTACTGCAGATACTGTACGTGAATTTTTTTCCACACAGATCGCGGTTGTAATGCTTCAGTTCAAGTTTAAAGCCGTGATTTCTTGTTCTGCTCTCAATAAGTGTGAAAATATCCCTGTAGTCAACATTGTCAAACCCTCAAAGTATTTTGAAAACTTTGATGAGCTGACCCCACAGTCTACGGGTTTCCAACAAGAACAGATCTAATTCCCTTAATCTATCTTCATAACTTTTATGTCTGATAGAGGGATTCAGTTTGGTTGCCCTGGCTTGCACGCGTTCCAATCTCGCGACGTCCTTTCTAAATGAAGGACTCCAAAATTGTACGGCATACTCCAGGTGCGGTCGGCCAAGTAAGTTGTTCAAACACAGTACAATCTCCTTGTTCCGATATCCAAACTGGCGCTTTATGTAGCCTAGCATCCTTTGGGCCTTTTTCTCCGCCTCAATGCACTGTTTCGAGAACTTGAGGTCCCTAGTGATTGTTACACTCAAGTCCTTCTCAGTGTCGGTGGATTCAAGAGCAGTGCCCTTAAGGATATACTGAGATTGGGGGTTTCGGTGGCCGATATGCATCACTTTGCATTTGTTCACGTAAAAAGGCATTTGCCACGTGTCCGATCACTCCCCAATCTTTCCAAGATCTTCCTGCAGGCGAGCAGTATTTTGATCCTTTGCAATGTTCATACCAAGCTTGGCACCATCAGCAAATTTGGAAATCTTGGGAACCATGTCACCGTCCATGTCGTTGACGTGACGTAGATAATGAATAGTAGTGGTCCCAGGACAGAACCTTGAGGCACCACGCTAGTAATGGGCACCCACTCAGAAGCCTGTCCATTTACCACCACTTAGCCAGTTCTCTATCCAACCGGCTACTTTTCCATTTATGCCCAAGGGGAAAGCACTGAAACACCCTACCAGGCCCCAAGTCCTCCAGATACTAAGTGTGACAGCATATACAGGGTATCCCCCTGTGGGAATGGTAGGAGACAAAGGTAGGAAACAAACATGAATTCATGAGGATGCACCTCCCAAGATTTCATCACCTATGCAACACAGAACAGGGTGGGCAAATAAAAAAAACAGCCCTAAAAAACCTGCAGATTTGGGGGCTTTTTCAAGTGGAATTTGAAAAACCCAGGTTTGGGTTTAAAAAAAAATAATAATAATTTCAAGAAATGAATGCTAGTTATCATTATTTTAATCAAAATTCATATTTATGTTTATAATTTCAACAAATATGTATCAAATTAAGGTTATTTCTCTGATACTGACTCATAATAATTCATCTCTGCTTCTACAGGTTATGGCTATCATGGTACCCACAATTCGCGATCAGTGATCTGTTCTTACTATAATATAATTAGTAAACTAAGTAATTATTAATATTATATCAAAAATAGATATAGCTATTCTTTTTCTATGTTATTCTAATGCTTGTAGCATTTGTTTTTGAAAAAAACTCCAGATTTGAAAAAACCCAGGTTTTATTGGGCTTTTTCAAAATTTGGGGGGGGGGGGGGTTTGTTAACCCTGACAGAGAAAGCCTTGCAATTTTGAAGTTCCCCAAATTTCCCCCAACACAAACTCCAATCAATAAAGTAAGTCATTTTTATTCATTTCATGGGATTCTCTTCAGGGATAAATTTGTAAGATAAAGTTGGTTTTTGCAAGATTATGATGATGATGATGAGAGCAGCCTGTGTTTGCTAGGTTCTTCACTAACTCCAATCAAATTCCTAAATTCAGTTTGTGACCCGTTTTTTATTGTTTGTTAGAATCTTAACCTTTACCTCTTTCAATTCAGAATCCATTTTGTCCTCTTCGGTTTTGGCACTGGGTTCAGATGCTAAGTTTCCAGTTTCTTCGACACCAGATGAAATCACTTCACCCTTTTCATCCTTTCAAAAAATAAAACAATTAGTAACCTCAACATAACATTACTATACTCATCTAACATCAAATGCTGGATTTTGCAAGGTTTGTATGTACGCTAGAAAAAGTTCTGACAAACTTAAAGTTCTACTTTTCTAGCATGTGTCATTAAAACGCGTTTTCTATTGTGTGCAAGTGTGTCGAGATGGAGGGAAAAGAATCAAGATCTTTGCTCTCCCGCATGCAGGCCCCAACTCTGACATCGCCAAGCGGCTCAACATCAGCCAGATCACTGTCCACAAAGAGGCTCAAGAACGGGAAAGAACTCGACCTTGTTCAGGCAGACCTCAAGTTGTCAACCATTTGGCTGTGAGAAAGGCCTTCGAAAGTGCTTGAAGCTCAAAATGACTATCCTGCAAAATGGAATATCTTGGTGCTCACAATGTCCAGGGCATCGAGAGATTTGGATAGGTGGAAAGGCCTCTGCTCACCCACTGTATGCTAGAACAATGTCAGAAGCGCTGTCATCGCCTTTTCAATGACTTAAACAGTCATGGCAATCAAATTGTCATTTTTTCTGAAGCAAAAACTTTCACGGTTGATCCGGTCATCAACAAGCAGAACAACTGCTTAGTAAGCTTCAGCTAGGACATCTCCAAGGTCAGCTACATGTCGACGACCAAGCACCCGGCCTCAGTGATGATTCTCGGCATTGTGGTTTTGAATGGTGAGAAGATGCCACTGTTGTGATAGGTGGCTGATTACAGACAAACTATGTGCCATTACATACCCATAGGTAGGGCCAAGGCATATCTTAAAGACTTTCAATTTGAATCATGAGCTAAAGAGAACAGGGTGAATAGTAGACAAGTATGGATGTGTAGACTACTGTATATAGCCGACTCAATGGAGGGCAAGATTATTTTTACCATGTGTAATTTTTTTCTGTTGATTATGGTATCCACCCTCCTTTGAGTAGCTATTTGGGTGGGTGATACTTCCATGTTCCTTACAAATGAACCGGCACCGGCAGCTCTGCCCTCACTGGCAGAGCATATTGAACATAACAATTTGAGGTTGATTACATTTTTTGTAATTTAAGAGTACTTTTTGTTTATTAATGCATTTTACAAAGTGCTCTTTTCATGTTATTTAGAAAGGAGAAATGCCTGAGGTGTTTGGGACAGGGAGACCACACAACTCTCCTACCCTCCCTTTGAAGCAGGGTATGATAGTAGTGGCACAGAGGATCTGAGAAACCTAAAGGTTGGAAACAAGAAACTATAGAAGAAATTCTTTTACTAACCTTACTAAGATGCATTATATTTTGTTCATCAGACCCAATAAAAATTTGAAATACAGACTTCACAACGCAACTATTTTCGCTTACTGAAAAAAAAACAATGCAGGAGAATCAAACTTCTACTACTATTTACAGAACATTTTGCTAAAACTGTGCTGTCTAAAATAATCATGATATGTTTTCAGTATTTTTTTGCAGAGGTACAGCCACCAGATCATTTTGTTTTTAATTTTAGGAGCCTGCCTACTTAGGGCATAAGTCTCAGTACTTCAGTAAAGCCTACTACTAGACTATATTAAAAGACAAGTAATATATAAATAACAATGATAAAACAACAACAAAAAAGCAAAGAGGCAACAAGGAAGCAGGCTTCGGCATCGGGGGCTCAGAAACATGCGACCCGCAACAAACAGTCAAATAAAGTGGAGGAGGCAAAGAGTCGTATAGTCCACAAGTCTGTGTGCATGAACCCATCCTGAGTACATGGGACAAGCGGTAGTGACCCGGCTCATCCTGGTACTGGGGCAGGTAATGTGCGCGAAAATCACCCAGACTGGAACATTCAACAAGAATGTGCCAAACAATCTGAGGGACAACGCAGTTGTCACAGTAAGGCACAGCTGAGCCCTCCATCAAATGGCAAAGCATGCAGTGAGTGTGTCCAATTCTGAGACATCAGAAAGCAACCTGAAGCCATCATGAAGCCATCGAGGGGAACTTACAGTTCCCCTCGACTGTATCCCATCTTCTTTGCCAAACAGCCAGGAGAGCTGCCTGCATTCCTTGCATGTAATTAGTGCGATGAAGAGTGAAATGTCGGTCTGGTCACCCAGTCCTCGGGGACTCTTTGGCGCCCTCATTCCCCGCAATTCCTACATGTCCAGGAACTCAGCTCAAGATAATCTTGACATCCGCCTGGCTTGCCAAACTGTGTCATCACAGATATTGCGAACCAAGGGATGCAGAGATTCCAATGCCCAGAGAGCACTAAGGGTACTTTGTGAGTCACTATGAATCGCAATCCTGTCTCCGAACTGGGCATGTCGCATTATCTCACGTACTGAGCGTTGTTTTGCAATGCTCAGCCGTAAAGACAGACACAGAGCCCTGCTGACTTCAAACAGAGGGGACACAGCATGAAAACCAACACCATCTTGGGACTTGGAGCCATCTGTATACACTGGAACGGTTCCAGCGTGATACAAAGTATGCTCCAAAAAAGCCAACCGCAATACTCCCAGCACTGTAAAAGCTTTAGTAGCAAAGGTGTGGCAATAAATAGTCAAAGGTGGTACCTTCCAGGGTGGCATTCTGGGCCGAAAAAAGAGCAACACTGGCCTGAGAGCTATAACAAGCTCTCAAAAGTTTCCTAGCTCAAAACCCAGAGGGCTTAGGGTATGAAAAGCATCTCTCAGCAGCATAGGCACCGTTGAGATTAGCTGTGGATGCAGTGAGAACTGATGACAACTGTACACTCACACATACAGGCAAATAATGCACTGTGCACGGAGAAGAGCGAGTGGCATCTCTCTAGCATCAACAAGTAGGCTCACAATGGGGGATGCGCGGATGGCACCGATCGCCAGGCGAAGCCGGTGGGGTGGATTGAGTCCACCTTCCACACTACACGCTCAGCTGCGGATGCATAAAACTTGCATCCATAGTCGATCTTTGACTACATTCAGCGCCACAGGTTCTGAACCTCATGGGGCAAAGAATATCCATTGGGAGGGTATAAAAGACCCTAAGGCTGCGAATATGAGCCTACCAAGTGAGGCATCAGTCAGATGTAAGACAAAGGAAACTGTGCGAGTCCATCACTACCAGGTGAACCCCACTTAGAAATAAGTCTGGATCAGGGTGGAGCCATGGATGCCGGCAGAAGTGTACCACCTTAGTCTTAGCCAAGGAAAACCGAAGCATGTGCGCTTCGGCATAGCGAGAGACACACTGCAATGCCGTTGGAGTTGACACTCGAGAGTTGGCATTTGGGCCGCGCTGAAAGAGATCAGAAGGTCATTTACATAGGGTGTAGAGAAAAAACCTTCTGGCAGCACCGAGGTGATTCTGTTGATGCTCGGGGCAAAGAGTGTGACACTGAGGACACTTCCCTGCAGGACATCCTCTTCCTGCTCCATTAAGCCGGAGAGGGCTCTCCCCACCCATACGCAGAATTGACGATCTCGCAAAAATTAAGATATCAAGATTGGGAGGCGTCTCCTCGCTCACATTGTGTGGAGAGTTTCCATGATACCGTATTGCCATGCAGTATCATAGACATTTTCCAGATAAAAAAATATTGTGGTATACTGCTGTCTATGAGGAAGGGCTTGCAGACAGCATTTTCCAGTCGGAGCAGAGCATCCGACGTAGAGTGGAACTTGCGGAAGGCACACTGTGCAGAAGACAGTTGGCCTCCATCAACTTGCACACACAAGACGTTAGAGAGATTGGGAAGAAAATGGCCAGGGTAGATTGATCTCTCCCCAGCTTGCGAAAAGCGAGCATGGTAGCGATTTGCCAGGAGTTTGGGAGGATACCCTCTATCCAAATATGTTGAACAAATCTAATAGAAAGGCCATGCCTTGCTCACCCAAGTGTTGAAGCATGGCGTATGCAACATCGTCCGGACCAAGGGCGGTGTCTGTGCACGAAGTGAGAGCAGAATGCAACTCGCTCAAAGTAAACCTGTGGTTGAAAGGTTCTGCACCTCTGGGACATCACAATGCAAATTTAATGCTGGCGGAGCAGCATCCCAAATAGAGAATGCAGTAGTGAAGGATTCCGCTATGGACGCGGGGTCCAAAATTGCAGCCCCATTGTCCTGGAGAACAGGAGGGAGGTCATGCAAGAACTTGCCCCAAATCCTCTTGACTCGCTTCCATACTGGAACCTAGCTTAGCTCGACGAAATTCACCAACAGTGGATTTTGCTGAAGAATGTAACGGCCTCATCTACCAACCTAAACTCCTCTAGTGAGACAGAAATCAGTCATTTCCTGAAATGCAGACCACTGTGACAGCGCCAAGCACAACTGGGGTGGGATCTCGGGGAAGCAGCATCCCAGAAAATATTTGAATGGGAATGGGATCACTACCATGGAGGTCATTGACCACGCCATACCCAAAATCAGGCTGTGCATCCGGAGAGCACAAAGATAGATTGAGGCAGGAAAATGAAGCAGTTATCGGGCAGTGATGTGTAAACTCATCCACATTTAGTAGGACACCTATCTCCAGCCCCTTGATCAGGTCGGCAATGACTTGATCCCTGGGATTAATCAAGTAGTCTCCCCAGAGAGGGTGCCTACCATTCAGATCTCCAGGCAAGAGAGAGGGCCTCAGCAACCTAGCCACAATGCGGCGCAAGTCTTTGAGGACTTATCAGGGGAGGTTGGACTCACCATCAGTCTTTTCCTCCCTCTGGCTCGAAATATTAGGCAAGCGGGTCAGCTTCGGAGGAGCGAGTCCTTCTTTTGGGGGATCGACCATCTCGAGTGAGCCAGCCTACCACTCTGTGGGGGCGTAGGAGCCGAAGCTCCTTTAGTGCTTTAGGAACCCCGGAAGATGGCCTCACAACCAAGTTCAGGGGTATTGCCTCCTGTGAGTCGAACAACTCCGTGGAAGCATGCAGCCGTGTCGGCTTATGGCAAAAGGCGTGCTGGGGGAAGGAGGGGGAGCCCTGAATTTAGCTGGAGCTGCGTGTGAACCCTTCATGATGCCAGCTTTACCAGGGGAGCCCCCAGGGTGGGTAGAACTTGCAGAAGTGTTCCAAATGGGTGCAGAGTTGACTGTCTTCGTAGGCCTGGAGAAGATGGTGTCTTTCTTAGCATTGAGGCATAGGACGTCCCAGGAAGCGCCGGTTGCACCAGGATCCCGACTTAGCATGACTACAGGAGCAATTCTTATGGCCGAAGCAGTGGTAGTAGTAACACCTCCACATCAGTGGCACGAATGCCGTCATGTAGTATAGATACCAACCGGCATGCACCAACTCAGAGGGCTTGTCACAGTCTAACATGGCTAAGAGCGTAGTGGTGGGTCTTGAAACCCTCTGTGTTTTCTCATCACCTGTTCAACCTTGACCACTCCATGGTTGGCCAGCTTTAAGGTGATGCCATCTATTGAGTAGTCCACGAGTTCCCTCGCATAACCACTCCTTTCAAGAAGTTCATGGTAGAGTGTAGCGTCACACAGACCAGTGTGCCATCAAGTGGGCGAAGGGCACTAATCATGGCCGCCTCGGAGGGATTTGATGCATTCGCCAAAAGGCTCCCACCGAGAAATGGGTCACCTTCGGCTCTCTACCAATCACACTAGCTAGAGCTCTCCCCTGATGGGTCATGTTCCCCTTAGCCAACATGCTGCCATCCGGTGTAGTGAATAACAAGGAAACGTTTGAAGCCAGTGAGCTCAAAAAGGCCAGGTAACCTCTGAATCAGGGGGCCCCAATGTAATTGAGGCTCCGCTCTGCCAGTTTTGGGCTTCATCTGGGACTCCCCACCAGGGGTAGCAACAGGGCTGGATGTGCCGATCTTGGCTTGGTCACTTACTAAAACAGCATCAGACCCACCCGTCCATGTGGCTCTCACAGAGGGATAGGAGCCCTTAGTCCTTTTCTTTTTAGGAGAGGAGGGCAGGAAATCAATCCGTTTCTCTCCTCCACCAGTAGCAGCCCCTAGGCCAGATGGGCCAGCCTCAACAAGATCTTTCTCTAAAATGGAGAAGGTCCTGTCCAGAGCAGGGGCACCAGCTGGGGGAGGAGATCCCTCCTCTCCTCCTTGTGAGGCCTTGGGGACCAGAGCCATCTGAGGAGGACCTTGCATAGGGGCATACTTGGGTTTAGTGCTTGGCCCTGAGCCGCAGATTGGAAGACCCTACCATCTTGGGATAGGTCACCTCAGGGGGGCCTCCATGTGGCCATTGCCCCCAGACACATCACAGATCCCATTTGAGGTTCCTTTTTAACCCAATGCAGGTAAACTTGTATCTGTAGAGGAAGAGAAAGGGGGCAGTACAATGACCCCCTGTAGGCTCTTAACACAGAGTCTACAGGGGGTCATTGTACTGCCCCTGTCTCTTCCTCAACAGATGCCAGGATGTTAGGGGGCTGGACCCGATGGGCCCTGCCATCCCTTGCCCCCATGAAGGGGTTGGCATTATCAAGGTATTCCTACTGGGAGCTATCAATTTTGGCCACCTGTGTGCTTTCTTGGCAGTCCCTTGTGAGAGAAGGAGGGACTGCCGCTGGAAAGAGGGAGGAACCCAAGTGCACCTCAAGAGAATGGGGTGAGTGGGAGTCCCGTACACCCATAGGCCTGGGAGAGGAGTAAGCCTCCTCTCTGGCAGAAGAAATTTGGAGGGTCCCCTATAAGAATACGGGATGTCCATTTTTTTAGTGGAGCTGCACGAAGGGGGCTCCCGTGATGATATAGGGGAAGGTAAAGGGAGAGAATTTGGGCAGTTTAATAACTCATCATTGGGCATGGTGACCCCTATGCATTTCACATGATGCATACACTTATCATCCCATGTAGTAGCCCGCTCTGCGAAGGGCAAATGTGGGTCCGACAGAAACAGCTGCTGCCATTTGAGGTCACTCATCCCACCTAGTGACCTGGCAGCCTGTCGGCTCTAACTTAGGCATAGTGTAAAATTGATAGACAGTGAAGAGAAAGAAAGGGGATGTGGGGAAGGTATGGGTGTGAATGAAGCAGATTGTTATAAAGCCACCAACCCTAATTGGAGTTCAGGGTTTAGGAAATGTTGTACCCTTCCCCCTCAGTAGGATGGTTGGGTGAGAGAAAGCTGGTCAGCATCTACCCTTTGAAATTAGAGGCTAACCGGAGGAAGTTGTGGGAGAGGTTGTAGAGAAAGTGAGGAAGCAGGGTATCAGAAGAAAGAAGAGGCTAAGCTGTTGCTGGATGGGGCGCTGAGTCCTGTCAGCATGGCAGCCAGGAAGGCAGATCGCCGCACCCCTTACTGGGGTAAAATCGATAGATTGAAAGGAGAAAGGGGATGTGAGTGATGGTGAAACAGGTTGTTACCCACCCACCCTCAAACAGGAGCTCAGGGTTGAGGGGGAGGTGTTGTATAAATCTGTTTATACTCACCCTTCCCCTCTCATCTACCTGCTGCCATAGATGAGTTCCCCTCACATGGTTTAGCCCACCTGCTGAAGTGGTTACCAGTGTGTGGAGCTTGGAGCCAGCATGTGAGAGTTGGGAAGAGAGTGAGGACCAGTCAACCTGACCTACTCACACTCCAGTGAGATGCAGCAGGCAGGAGTCAAAAGGTGCTATCTCTACTCAGCTTCCTTACAACCTGATCTTATAACTAAATCAATTAAATTTTTGTGCCATTTTCGGTTGAAATTTGTTAATATTTCTCATCTGAAATAGGTTTTAAAGATAAAAAAAGTTTTCTAACAATTTAATTATAAAAATTTAGTGTACAGTGCCAGCAAAAAAAATTCTGATCATGAGAATTGTACCTATTTTTTATACACAATCAAGATTTAAAAGTATTTAAACCTAATCTATGTACATTCTTACCTTATACTAGTATTTTGTCATATGTCCTTTGTTCTTGATGACTTGTTTGAGAAGTTCTGGCACATTTTTTGTGATATCTCACTGCACAACCTTTTTGATGGTGTCTCTGAAGTTAGGGATTGAGCCAGTATTGTGACAATCGACCTTATTCTTTATAATAAGCCATAGATTCTTGATTGGATTGAGATCTGGACTATTACCAGGCCAATCTAGAACACCAATTTCATTATTGTTGAGCCATTTTACTAATGATTTTTTCCTTGTGACAAGGTGCCTCATAAAAGTTGTTTTCTCATGCAATGCCAGTCGGAGGAAGTTTTTCCTTTAGCATGGTTAAATATCATTCACCATTCATGATTGTGTTCTTAGGAAGAAAAAATAGTCTCCCTTACCAAAATAGCTAAAGCAACATCAAACCATCACACTTGGAATGTGTTTCATTATCTTGATAGTGTATTTAGGATCCATCCTATCTGAGCCACACAGGTGGTGCACCATTCTTGGACAGCTTCTGAATGTTAAAAAAAAGAGGAGCCATCACTTGAGACAACTGTTTTTCAATTATCAACAGTCCAATTGATGTGCTTTTTACAAAACAACTCTTTTCTTGTGCATTTCAGCACTCAGGAAAGGTTTCTTAGGCAGCATCCTGAGATAGCAACCCTAGCTCCTTTTGCAGCAGATATTAAATTTTGCACTCAGATACATCTTTAAGGAAATTATGATGCTCAGACTTAATTTCTTTTGCCGTTATTGTGGGTTTCATTAACAAGGTATTTTTTATTAATTTATCAGTATGTAAATTTGTATTAATAAGTCTCCCATTACCACTTTTTCAGCCTGGAGTACCAGAAACATAATCACTTATATGCAGGGTTGATTTTTTAATTTTTTTTTAACGGCCCAGTGGGTTTTTATTGGGTTTTATCATTTTTCATATTTTATTCTAATTTGAAATGTTGCGGGACCTTTAACAGGGTGTCTACTTGTTTGGTGATTTTGAATTTAAGGACTTTTATAAAAATAATCAAGGACTGGTTTTAGCCAGTTTTTTTCTTTTAATTATTAGTTACACGACCCTTGTATGTTTTATTCCATTTATGAGACATTTTTAATTAAATAATTTCTATCATCAAAAACTATCCATTTCATGAAAATTTAGTACCTATATTTGGAAATGCTTCCATTTTCAGGTATAAAAGTATATTTTAAAGCATTTATTTTTACTCAGCTACACAATTACCTAAATTATACTTAGCAAAAATATCCATTACTTTCCGCTCTTCATAACAAAGAATTTTTTGTTTCAAAATGACCCTCAAACACTGAATCATGAAGCATTTAGGAAAAAATCTGAAATATTTCAATTGAAATTAAATGTATTACAAAACAGAATGAACATTTATGATTCAGAGATTAACTTTTAATTTTATTTTTTATTTAATCATGCTTGATGGTTACAATTTTCTTATCAAGAAGACTCATTTTTGCTTTGAATCCATTTTTAGTCTTTGTTTCTAATCTTATTTTTCTTTGATCAGAGGATCAGTTTGTCTTTTCTTGGTTTCTATGTCTGTAAGACTTTTGTCCTGCTTCCTTTTCTTTTCAAGATCTTCTTTGTAGAGGCAAGAAGAATTCCTAACTAGGTGCATAAGTGACTTAGTCACTTTAAACTCAGTTAAAGGCTTCTCATTTGCAACCAAGGCATCATGTACAACTCTCTGAGCAATCATAGACTTCTGTTGAAGATTTTAGACTAAGATTTCTTTGTTAATATTGAAACCCCATTTAACAGCTGCTTGTCCGTGAATGAGGCACAATATCTCATAAATAAAGCTCTTGAAAAGGGAGGTTACCTTGAAATTCGCTACCTGGAATAAGTGCTCAAAATGAAGAACTTTTTATTTGATTCGCAGACATTATTGTCAGTGACAAATCGCTTTTACTCTGCTTTGATGTCAGGAGCTTTTCAGGACAGTTTTTCTATAGACACAAGTTCTCTCAGAAGGATCTCAATCCTGGACTCGTACTTGGATGCATCAAACATAACATTTGGGTTCAAACAGCTGAAGCCTAAATTTAACAAGCAAATACTTAAGAGGGCTCCTCTCATTGATTTTTTTTACTACAGCTACAAAGAAGTTCACTGCTTCCTTCTGAAACTGAAAAATATCAGTGTTGGTGAGTTGTTAAGCTTTTTTAATCTCTTCTTTAACAGCGAAGCCGAAATCCATTTTTTCAGCAGCTAATTGGTGAGATGGATTGGTTAAATCCAGACAACTCAGCTGTTTGAAAGATTTTCCCTCAACTAAATCTTTGTAGATAAATTGTATCAAGAGAGTCAGTCGACAGCATGGCACACAAATCCTTGTAAAGGAATGGCATCATTGGGGAGGCAGGTTTATACCGGACCAGAAATCCTTCCAATTCCGATGAAATCTTCAGAAAAAAGCGATCTTAGCAGATAAAAGTTTATTGCATAGAGCCTCTTTCATTGTCACATATGATGCACTTTTTGGTTCTTTGTGAGTATTCTTGATTGTTTCAACAAACATCTTGACTTTGGGGAGAAGAATAATCGCCCTTTGTGCAACTCTTGTGTTTTCTACCCATCTTGTTGAGCAAAATTTCATAGGGAAATCAGATTGATGAACTTGATTTGCTTGCAAAAACAATTTTCGTCTCATTGGAGAATCTTTGAAAAGATAATATAATGTAGACAAAAATTTGCCAACATTCCAAAATAGTTCTTATCAGCAAATTTGAAGCTGCCAGAAACTACATGCAATGACCATGTGCCACAATCAAGTAGAGGAGGAGAATTGCCACTTCTTTCAGCATTCAACAGCCTCAGAAACTTATGGTTAACGTTCAGGCTGTCCATTGATACCTGAATAATTTTTGATTGGTAGAGATTCTATACCCCTTCATTAAAAGCTTCTAGCAAGTCTTCAGCTCTTCCTCTGCTTAAAAAAAACTGAAGAATGAAGAGGGGTCTGACAGGACAGCAGAGGGGCAGCTGAAATGAAAACAGAAAAAGACCTAGGCTGGGGCCTGAGTGGGCATTGGTCTTCACTACATACAGTTGACCAGAAAGCCAACTGTACCCCACACAAGTAAAATTATGTAACATAGAATAACAAAAAAAATAAAAAAGTGCAATAAACATTATGGGACAGTGACGAAGGTGAGGTATTTAAGGGAAAGAATGGGTTATAAGCAAAGCATAACCAATGCAAAAAAACAAGAACAAGGTATCCAAGCAAGTCACAGAAGTATAGCGAGCTTCAAGAGTATGCAGGCATCCATCATAAAATACAATGCATCCAAAGCATACATATGTTCACTCACATTAGTGAGTAGATTAACTTAAATATTATTATTTTCCTAATAGACATTAAAAAGTATATAAATAGTGAATTTGAACAATCATTCAATGATTTATTTTTTAAATTCAAGGTCCATCTACCTTTTCATCAAATTCAAGGACTTTTCAAGGATTTCAAGGGCAAAAAAATAATTTGAGGGCTTTTTAAGTAGTTCAAGGATTTCAAGAGCATTAGACACCCTGTTTAACTAATGAAAAGTTTTTAAAGGGAATAATAAAGTTAAAAATGGCAAGTAAATTAAAATAAATATGTGTTCAATTGTTTATACATTGACATAACCACTAGCTAGTTAACAAATCTTAACAATAAACACATCAAACTTGCACTCAGAGTTGCCCCACTGACAACATGTATTGTACAAGTATATAACTGGTCACTGTTCATTGAGATATGAGCATGGTGTACACTGTTGTTGATTAAATAGGCACTGTTGTTGACTAAATTGTATAGCAGCAACATTCCCCACTCCTATAGTTTATCAAATTTCAGCCAGCACTAAATTACCAATAAGTAAGTAGCAATATTTAGCTAGCTACTTGGTAATCATCATCATCATCATCATCATCACTAACTCTATATTTTAAGAAGGCGATTTTTTTGAGTATTTGAATAATAATTTCATCTTAGTTTGGTTATGACTTATATTTTTTTATCAAAGTTATTTCTAATAATTCTTTTATAATATCAAAAAACAAATGGTGAAGTTCAGAAATAAATGAGTATCGAAATTTTAAAAAATTTTTAAAACCCAAAGAATTACAAATGGTGAAGTTCCAAAAATTTATTTTTATATATCTTCTCTATAACTATATTTTAGCAACGCGATATTTTGAAAGAGGGGAAATTTAGTTTAAGGTTCCTCTTTAAAATTATTATAATTGGCGAAGTTCAGAAAATTTATAAAAATTTAACCATGGCTGCTTTTTTTTAGATTTTAAATTTTAATTTTAATAAGAGAAGCGCAAGCTGGGGGAGTGGCGGAGCCATTGCCTGGTAGTTACTATATACTAGTTAGCTACACTAATATTTATTATTATACATTCGTGTCTGCAACCATACTGTTTACTCAGTATTTGTTCAAGATGATTGATCAGCACTGAGTAACCATGTTTCAAATGCATACAAAACAAGTTCAGCCCCATTGCACCACTTTTAATTCAATGTTCAATAGATTGCAGAGCAAAAAATCATACCTGTACTTTAATTGATCCAATTTTATCAATTAAGTACAATATAACTATATATAAAATGAGATTTGTTATCATTTATATATTTTAAATCCCTATTTTTATATTCAGAAGATAGGAATTTAGATTTTATTCAACTTCTTTGAACCATTCAAGTCAAGAATGCCTATGGAAAGTGGTAGGAAGAAGGGGATAGAATGGGAGCAAGTGTATGAAGTTGTAAATAGTACAGAGGTATCCTCTTGTTATTGCCATGATTTACTTAGCAAAAAAATAGAAAGAGTGAGAACCCATTAAAAAGATTGCAAAAAGAAAAAAAGATGGCACTGGATTACAGGCCAGTGATTCAAATATAAGTGATGTCTCTGTCCCTATGGTACAAACAGGACCTTCACTTCAACCTGGACCAGTTCTTCTGGATCTGTTGCAAGTTCCGTGACCTCATTTTTCTCATCAACACCTTGCAAGAAACAATGGTTGATGTCATCATACACAATAGCAACAAATATAACTAGAAAGCAGATATTGATATAAAAATTGCAAAATTTTTCTATAGTGCAAATTGTGATAGAACGAGTTAATTTCAACTCCTATCCCATATTATTAAAAACCACGATGCTGCCCACGTGCATCTTCGATTCGAGGCTTGGAGTCTTATCTCAGCAACCGGATGCCAATGTTTAAACAAGGAGGTTATCGTCCCCCCGTTCACCCCCATACGCCGACCTCGCCAGATCGAGTTAGGCTTATGAACAGATAAGGCATTGTTCGCCGGCCCGGCTGTGCGTTCCCTCCAAGCTTTCACTCCATTTTCCCCCACGTCAAGGAGATGTCCTGGCTATTTATATGGAAACTTTACCACTAAGATCAGATTGGAGATCCAGATTTTCGTCACGAAACATCACCACGACCCTCTCTCCCTTTGTGCGCCAAGGGACCTCGACCTCGAGATTCACCATCACTTGTCCAGAAGGAGGACAATATTCCTTGAGTGCCAAAGGTTCGAGCCTTTCCGACGCCAAGTCCCAAGGCTTCCCCCCCTGTTGTTCAAGGAGAACAGCATTAGAACAGCCATTGTTCGTTTTGAGCCCTTCGCCAAGAAACGGTTCTCATCCCCCCCTGTTGTTCAAGGAGAACAGCATTAGAACAGCCATTGTTCGTTTTGAACCCTTCGCCAAGAAACGGTTCTCATCCCCCCCCTGTTGTTCAAGGAGAACAGCATTAGAACAGCCATTGTTCGTTTTGAGCCCTTCGCCAAGAAACGGTTCTCATCCCCCCCCTGTTGTTCAAGGAGAACAACCTAGAACAGCCATTGTTCGTTTTGAGCCCTTCGCCAAGAAACGGTTCTCACCCCCCCTGTTGTTCAAAGGAGAACAACATTAGAACAGCCATTGTTCTTGAGCCCGTAGACAAGAGACGGTTCTCATCCCCCCTTTGTTCAGAAGAGAACAACCTAGAACAGCCATTGTTCTTCCAGCCGTTCGTCGAGAAACGGTTCTCCTTCCCAAGACGCCACGTCAGGATCATCTTATCCCCCCCCCCCTTCGGCTGGAACTCGCCAGCGGACCGAATATTCCTTCAAGTACCTTCCACCGCACCCTAATGAAAAGTTACGTAAGCCAAACGTCACCTTTTGAGTATTGATCCCTTTTGTCAATTCTATCCTGTGCTTTAAATTGTTTATCGAACCATCCCATCTCTTTAACTCTATATTTGTTTTACCTTTTTTAATCCCTTAAATCCTTGGATTAGCCCGAGTCTCCACGACCCTTTCCATTCTGTTTATGTCAATATTTTCCATTTTTGTGTATTGTTTATAGTTATTATTAATAAAACTCTATTTTATTAATGATAGCAATATTATTATCCTTGAGCTCAGTTCCACTTCTTAAGCATTTTGAAGATACATAATATCAGCCGCCAGACAGTAAACGCACTCTAAAGATAATTAAGGAAGTTCCCTCAACGAATAGTGTAATATATGGTATCGTCGGGAGTCATTCTACGACATATATATATATACTATTTAAATTTGGTATCAGGTGTGTAAGGTTTAACGCTATATCTTTGCAAACACTGGTCTCAGTCGAGTAAAGCATAGTGTTATTCGTTATAATAATAGAATATAGTAGTTCCCTTTTGTTTTAACGATTGCTATCCCCCCTTTTTTTTTTTAAACGTAAGAAGCTGGAGTAGCTCAAGGAACGGTTATAGTAATTTGTTTGTGTTTTTTTTTTGTGATTTTAGGCAGTGGTTATTTAGATTGAGAAACCAAGTACGAATAGTTCAGTGCCCATATTTAGGTAGGCTAATTCTATAGAAGCATAATTCTTGTTGCGAGGAATTTTAGTTGGTTGACTAGTGCGCCCCCAAGTGCAAAGATGACTCAGTTTGAAATCTTTAAAGCGCAAGGAGAATCCTTGGGACTCTCCGGAAAAGAACTAATTGAGTACATTCAAGAGGAGCAAAGAAAAGAGGAAGAAAGAGAAAAACAAAGAAAAGAGGAAGAAAGAGAAAGAAAAAAGGAAGAAAGAGAAATACAAAGAAAAGAGGAAGAAAGAGAAATACAACGAGAAGAAAGAGAAATACAACGAGAAGAAAGAGAAAGAGAGGAACGGATAAGACAAGCTGAGCTTCAGATTGAATTAGCTCGGATTAAAGCAGAAGTTCAAAGAAAAAAGGTAGAAAAAGAAAGAGAAAGAGAGGAACGGGAAAGAGTAATCCAACGAGAAGAACGAGAAGGAAAAATACAACGAGAAGAACGAGAAAAAGAAATACAACGAGAAGAAAGAAGGACGTTCTCGCGCTCCTTCCCAGGGAAGCTGACAAAGTTTCCGAGCCCCGTAAAACCCCAAAACTTCTTTCCCCAAAACCAACAACGGGACTCCAAACCTCCCGTTAAGACTTCTCCTCCATCTCTCTTCCCGAAGCGACCAACCATATGCTTCACCTGTGGTGTAGAAAACCACATGAGCTGGAATTGCCCCCAAAATTCTAGGCTTAAAAGCGGACCAGCCCACCAAGTTCACCAGAATAATTGCGACCCCGGCTCCCCCGGTGGTGCAGAACCAAGCAGAAACTTCTCCCCCTCCGTCAGGCCACCAGGTAAATTTTGTTTTTGGTAAAAGTTCATCGAGAACTTTGAAATATGAGGAGGGCAGCGTGGACAGCTGTCGAGTATCGACTCTCGTCAGGGACACAGGATGTACGTGCTTCATCGTGTCCGACGAACTCCTCCCAGTGGCCTCTAACCACAAAAAATTTGCGGTGGTACATGACCAACTTGGGCGGGCGAACCGATTCCCCGTCGCTAGATGTTACCTGCAGTGTCAATATTATAATGGCTGGGCTGAAGTCATTGTAGCACCCATAAAATTCTGTTCCGTACTTATAGGACAGAGCCCCCAAGTAAGTTTCGACCCTGTGTTTCAGGCCGCCCTTCCTCAAGGCTGAGATAAGAAAGAAGCCCAGGAGCCCGTCCCCATCAGAACCCCGATACCGTCCGATTTCTCGGAGACCCCTAACCAGGACTTTAGGACGGCAAAAGAGGAGTGTGAATCACTAAAACCCTTAGGTGATAAGGCCCCAGACAAGGACACGGAGACTGTCCCTGGACCCCAAGAAAAAAAGAACCCCCAACGCGCCCATGGAGATACCTTCGTAGAACTGGACGAAGCATCGGCGCTTGAAGAGGATTGCCCCGCGGAGTCCCTTAATGTAATCCAGACAGTGTGCATCCAACCTGATGCCGATTACCCTCCTCCTTCCATACCAGGCGAGTCTTTGGAACCCTCTGACCTGGATAGTGACGCGCAGCTGACACCACATCAGAAGAGTCAGCTCCAAGAACTAATTAAATGGAATCACCATTTATCCACCCTATTAGCTCTTTTCGAGCAACTGCGTGAAAATGGCCTCACCATTGGCCCCAGCAAATGCCAGTTTGCTCACGAAACCATCAAATATTTGGGTTTCAAAATAGGACAAAGCAAGTCAGGTCCCCACGAGAACAAGATTAAGGCAATCGCCGACATGCCCCTCCCGATTACAAAGAAGCCATTAAGATCGATCCTAGGATCAGCTTCTCCCTATCAGCGATTTGTTCCGAATTTCGCTGCAATTTCGGCCCCCCTATGCCCCCTTCAGGAAAAGAATTTCTCCGATCGTTTACGTTGGAACGATGTCGCTGTTTCCCATTTTAATCAGCTCAAAAGTAAGTTCATTTCTGCCCCCATTTTTAAGTTGCCCAACCCGGAAAAATCCTTTGGGGTTAAGACCGACATGATCAACGAGGGCATTGGAGGTGTACTCCTTCAATACGTGGATGACAGAACGAGTCATCCAGTTGCATATGCTAGTCGTCAATTATTACCACGTGGAAAGAGATATGCCACTAGAGAAAAGATAGCTCTATCAATTATCTGGGTCATAGACAAATTCAAGCTGTACTTGATATGTAAAGAATTTCAAATAGGAACCGACCACCGTCCGTTAGCCTATATTAGGAATTTGAGACACTCAAATGGCCGCATCATGCGCTGGAGTTTACTCTTGCAAGAGTATCAGTTTAAAATAAATTAGATAAAAGGTTCCGATAACCAGGTCGCTGACGCACTCAGTAGGAATGCATTACCGAATAGCGTAGAATAATTGTATTCATAGGATTAGTATCTCCATGTAGGTATATACCGTCTTGTACGACTTAATTTAAGATTCTTTTGTAATATAATTAATTAATGTATATGTCTGAATTTTGTAACGCTCAATGTCTAATTTTTTTTGTATGTCTATATATTTGTTCTTATTAATTTACGTATAAATTATTTTGTCCCGTATGTACTAAGTTCATATCATTTCATTGTTCCATGCCCTTTTTTTTTCTCTCTGATTAAGTTGTATTAAAGGTTATTTTCCCCTGTAATCTAAAGATCAAAATAATCATATGTATTGAGGTAATACTAGTTAGGTGCAGGAAGGTACGGTTGGTACAAGAAAACGAGTTCCCCACAACGGAGCTCTATCGTTGTCCCTTCTCTCTTTTTTTTTCGGTGACAACTTCCCCTGGAATGGAGGGGTGTGATAGAACGAGTTAATTTCAACTCCTATCCCATATTATTAAAAACCACGATGCTGCCCACGTGCATCTTCGATTCGAGGCTTGGAGTCTTATCTCAGCTACCGGATGCCAATGTTTAAACAAGGAGGTTATCGTCCCCCCGTTCACCCCCATACGCCGACCTCGCCAGATCGAGTTAGGCTTATGAACAGATAAGGCATTGTTCGCCGGCCCGGCTGTGCGTTCCCTCCAAGCTTTCACTCCATTTTCCCCCATGCCAAGGAGATGTCCTGGCTATTTATATGGAAACTTTACCACTAAGATCAGATTGGAGATCCAGATTTTCGTCGCGAAACATCACCACGACCCTCGCTCCCTTTGTGCGCCAAGGGACCTCGACCTTGAGATTCACCATCACTTGTCCAGAAGGAGGACAATATTCCTTGAGTACCAAAAGTTCGAGCCTTTCCGACGCCAAGTCCCAAGGCTTCCCCCCCTGTTGTTCAAGGAGAACAGCATTAGAACAGCCATTGTTCGTTTTGAGCCCTTCGCCAAGAAACGGTTCTCATCCCCCCCTGTTGTTCAAGGAGAACAGCATTAGAACAGCCATTGTTCGTTTTGAGCCCTTCGCCAAGAAACGGTTCTCATCCCCCCCCCTGTTGTTCAAGGAGAACAACCTAGAACAGCCATTGTTCGTTTTGAGCCCTTCGCCAAGAAACGGTTCTCACCCCCCCTGTTGTTCAAAGGAGAACAACATTAGAACAGCCATTGTTCTTGAGCCCGTAGACAAGAGACGGTTCTCATCCCCCCTTTGTTCAGAAGAGAACAACCTAGAACAGCCATTGTTCTTCCAGCCGTTCGTCGAGAAACGGTTCTCCTTCCCAAGACGCCACGTCAGGATCATCTTATCCCCCCCCCCTTCGGCTGGAACTCGCCAGCGGACCGAATATTCCTTCAAGTACCTTCCACCGCACCCTAATGAAAAGTTACGTAAGCCAAACGTCACCTTTTGAGTATTGATCCCTTTTGTCAATTCTATCCTGTGCTTTAAATTGTTTATCGAACCATCCCATCTCTTTAACTCTATATTTGTTTTACCTTTTTTAATCCCTTAAATCCTTGGATTAGCCCGAGTCTCCATGACCCTTTCCATTCTGTTTATGTCAATATTTTCCGTTTTTGTGTATTGTTTATAGTTATTATTAATAAAACTCTATTTTATTAATGATAGCAATATTATTATCCTTGAGCTCAGTTCCACTTCTTAAGCATTTTGAAGATACATAATATCGGCCGCCAGACAGTAAACGCACTCTAAAGATAATTAAGGAAGTTCCCTCAACGAATAGTGTAATATATGGTATCGTCGGGAGTCATTCTACGACACAAATATATCATTCAATACTGCTGAAAACCAAGTTCATAGACATGATCAATTCATTAAGACCAGGATTTAATCCCCCAAACCATAAAATGATTGGAGGAGAGCTCGTGAATGAATTTTACCATGAAGTAAACCAAAAAATGATGGATCAACTCAGCAGAGACAACAATAACAATTATGCAAGATGGATGGGGTGTGTCACTAATGACCCAATTATTGCTCACAGTACACATGGACAAAAGCCCACACTTTTATGCATAACTGATTCAGGGTCAAATCAGAAAACAGCAGAGTATTGTACTGAACTCCTATGTAATGTAATAAAAGATCTGAAGGAAACCTACAATAAAGAAGTATTTGCAGTGGTGACAGACAATGAAAATAAAATTAACAAAATGAAGGAGTTAATCAAAGAAACCTACCTCAATCTTTTAACTTATGAATGTTCTGCACATTACTTAAATCTTTTGGAAAAAGAAGTGATTCCCCCAGATGTCATCAAACATGTGATTGAGGCACAGAAATATTTTTGAAACACACATCAACCCCACCTAAGTAAATATATAAAATAACCTTGAAATAACATACAAAGTATATAACTATTCTATTCATTAAAGAAAATGTACAATTTGATTAGCAGTTAATTAGTAATTTCAAATCGCACAAAAAAGTACATAGCTACTTATTTTGGGGGACCAAGTTCGCATCTTTTGTTGGACTTTTCATTTTATGTTTTTTTACAGGGATGGCTACATGAGAAATGAGGACACATGCTTCAGCTTCCAAATGAAACTCGCTGGAACTCCGAATTAGACTGTTTGGACACATATACCAAAAACTACAAAATTTATCTTGAAATTGTTGATAAAATGATATTCCTGCCAAGATCAGTAAAATAATTGAAAACTGGACAATATTTAGAGAGGCAAATAATCTCCAATCCGAACTGAAAATATTTCGAGTGTTCGACCAGGTAAGCTTTTTATTTAATATTGTGGTTACCTAGAATGCTTGAATAGTAGAATAAATATTCATTTTTATGGGAACAATTATTTAAATATCTAACACACCTTTATTATCTTGATAGTTTAGCTAGTTATACAAGAAAATAAAAAACCGTATCAATGTTGTTTTTTTACAGATGCAAAGTGACAGTTGTTACTTGTCAGACAGTGTTGAATTGTGGTTTTCCTTGCTCAACAATCAAGAACTTAAGCATTAACATACAGTTATCAAGAAGAGATATGACGATGCAATGACACCTTACCATTATCTCGCATACATGACTGATCCTCACTTTTTAGGTAAAGTTTAAAATGCATAAATTATTTTCCTATTAAATCATATATAAAACAATACATTCAAATATTAAGTTATATATTAATATATATTTAATATTTATGTAGCTAAATTTGATTTATATTCTTTTTCTTGAAAGTCATGAGTTAAGGACTCAAGATGAAGATGAAGCAGAGGAATGGCTTTTCAAGCAATATCCAGTTTGTTTCTAAGCTAATTTTATTTAAACTAAAGGATGCTGACTATGATATCTCCTAGTGAATGGTAGTTGATAATTGACAAAAGGAACGATAAATCAACCAACAAAAGGCTGCTTCAAAGTTTTGGTAAATTTCTTTCTAAGCTCCAATCATGTCCTGCCAGCTCAGGTTCAATTGAATGAGTATTCTCATCATTTGGACTTGTCTGGTCTAAAGTAAGGAATAGGTAAGGAATATAGACAATATAGAAACTAGATCTACTTTTGTAAATAGAAGTCACACCTTTTTTACTTGTTTGATAGAAGCTAGTTTATAGTTATTCTTTTTTATTTTTAATTGGGAGTTTTCATGGTATATACCTTTTATAAGAGGATTTTTTGTTAAATCTACCTAGCTATGCTTAATGCTTGTTTTAATTTTTCTTGTGTGAAAAAGAAATGAATTGAAGAACTAAGGCTATGATTTTATTTCCATGCAGACAATTGAATCATAAAGGTGATATTTGTCATTTGGTAGCTATAATATTCATATGGTATGCAGGTAGCTACATAAATTAATCTACTATTATAAAGTAATACCTTCAGAAATACTGGTAATACCAATTTAATTGATATGATGGATTTGAGCAAATAAAAGTTAAAAAACCCCACTTGTGACTGGGTTTTATTTGGGGGGTTTTATTGGGTGTTTTTTTTTAATGCCAACCCTTCTTATATGGGGGGGAAACCCATAAATTCACAGTACTTTGGGATCTCTAAATGTTTTGCAATTTGTCTGTGATTCATTTTCCAGCCTTATGTAATGCAACAATAGCACCTTTTTTGTCACTTGATAAATGTTTCTTTGCAGCCATTATAGGCTTTCTAAAATACAGCACTTTTAGTAAAAAGTCATTATTTTGTGAACACAGTATGTGCTGGAACTTGACAACACATCTACTCACAACCACTGCTAACAGCCAACTGATGCAACACAGGACCAGCAAGCCACATGACTGCTCTACAAAATGCAGTTTACCCCAAGTCTATATTTACATTAGAACATATTTTACAGCTTTCTGAAATATGTAAAAAATACATGTGATATGGATGGTGATCAGATTTTTTTGCCAGTATTGTACAATGAATAATAGACATTGATAAAGATGATGAGTACATGTTGTCGGGGAATGGTTACCCCCCCCCCCCCCGCCCCCCGTCCACTCTTGGTGCAGTCACAAGGCGGTTACCGCAAAGACATCCGTCGAAGGCATCGGCGGGTTCAGTGCTTAACCGCAGTGTGGCACAACTCAGTGCCATGTAAGACCCTAAAGGTCAAAATGTAAGATCTCCCCCAGGAGAGTGAGATCAGGTTTCACGTCGAACAAGAAATTGGAGACGGGTTTCTCCCAATCTCGATGGTTAACGAGGAGCCGATGTTTGACTTTGTGGGAAAGACCGTTTGGAAAAAGAACTCTCCTGGGGCCGTCCTCAAGCCCCTCTCCCCCTTACTACTCCCCCAGTGGGGGTGCGAGGTATAAATGAGGAACTCTGAGGAAAATTGTGATAGTATACGTCAGTCTCTAGGTGACGAAGTCCTTGGATC
Source organism: Ceratothoa steindachneri (assembly GCA_963969495.1). Lineage (NCBI taxonomy): Eukaryota > Metazoa > Arthropoda > Malacostraca > Isopoda > Cymothoidae > Ceratothoa > Ceratothoa steindachneri. Next base: position 3,075,064 of record OZ018323.1, read on the forward strand.
CAAAACCGAGCTACCGAGACTAGAGAGGTAGAGTACTTGGCTCGCCAGACCAAGAAGTACCCTGCAAGAGAGGCAGGGCTACCTACCTTAGGGGGCTAAGAAGAAGCTCATCCTCGAGCTAAGTCCCTGGTTATCAAACCAAACGATAAGTTAACTTTGGTAAGTTCAACTTACTCTCGCCAGAGAGACTCCTCATATCCTGGTGCACCTTAAACACCAGGGGTATTCCTCGTCCTTGAGGAATTAAGAAAAGAAGAAGGAAAAGGCTCCCCCTCTCAAGCCCGTTATTCGGTGGCCACACCGAACTCCTAAGTTAACTTGGTGAGGAACCAAGTTCAACTTATTCTCATCAGAGAAATCCCCCTCCGTTATACTCACCCTTGAGGACGACTGGAATTAAGAAAAAGCTCATCCTCGAGCTAGTTCCGGGTTAGCAAACCGAACGTTAAGTAATTTATTCTCGCCAGAGAAACCCCCCTCCATTATCCTCGCCCTTGAAGAAGACCCTCCCCGAGTTCAGTCCTCGTCCATAAGGAAATAAGTAACGAAGAGGAAAAGGCTCCCCCTCGACCCGTTATTCGGTGGTCACACTGCACTCCAAGTTAACTTGATTTAAGAACCAAGTTCGACTCACTCTCGCCAGAGAGACCACAACTGCCTAGGTGTTGCATAAAGCACCTTATTGGTTCTCATCCTTGAAGAACCCCCCCCTTCCCCGGAAGAACGTGTGGACCCCCCAGCTGCCACCCTCACCAAAACAACCGTGGAATTCCGCCCATCTACATCTCGACACACGGCATGCGTCATGAGGCAATAACATTTCTGAGGCCTTTAAACTCCACTGAGTCTGTAAGCCTAATTTTTATATTATTGTTGTGTATAGAGAAAACATTAACCAATTTTGGTGGGTAAACTAATTTAATTAATTCTTGTTTATAATAATATTTAGAGTATTGCTGTAGTTAATGTATAAAGGTTGTGTATTCAATGGTTAAAAATAAAATATAAGTGTATTTTGGGATTAATGTTCGTTTCTCTTATATATATCCTTACGTGTTGCAGAACGGCTCTGTTCTTTAAGATATTCTTATAATATCAATATATTAGACACACTTAGCACTCTTAGAGATAGAACAAAAAGGGGGGGAATTCTACGACACATGTAAATTGTATATGGTCATCAGTGTTCAGAATTCAGGGCATGAACTTCATTTTTTTTCAAACTCCTAGAATGCTCAGCAGTGGGGATGTGTCTGTACAGTGTCCAGCAGTAATCAGCCCTATTGACTGCATCCCAGTGCTCCTGATACCTGGTCTCCATCTCTTTCATGTCCTGATGGAATCTCTCCCCCTGCTCATCATCAATGTGTGGGAATAAGTAATGCATTTTGATGCTCATGTTGCATCCGAGGTTTCTAAAAGCAGTCAGCATATTGGTGACAAGTTATGTGTAGCTCCTGTCCCTTTTGCCAATAAAGTTCTTGATAACCAGAACAAAAGCCTTCCATGCTTCCAGTTCTACTTTGTTGATTGAGTTTTCAAACTTTGGATCTCTGATGCACTGATGGAATTGAAGATCATCAAGGATGCCAGCTTCAACTTCTCCATGGTCAATCCTGGAAAAGTGTAGCACAAGTAAGTGAAATAGCCACCATCCTTGTCCAGAGCTTTGGTGAACTGTTTGATCATGCCAAGCTTGATGTGCAGCAGTGGGAAGAGTATCCTGTCTCTGTCCGACAGGGGGTTGTTTACGATGTTCATTGCTCTGCAAGGGACCAATTACTCCTGTACAGGCCAGTCCTTTTTCATATAATGCTGAGATTGGTCTCTACTATCCCACATGCACAGAAACAGAAAGCACAGGTACTTTGTGAACCTGGACTGTTGTCTCAACAGAAGGTTGCCAATCTTCAGAACAATACAAATCAACCACTCATGCTGATCATAACAAATTTTCACCAGCATATACTTCTCCTTCAGTGTAGTCGAGTGAGTGAGTGGTACAGAGGCAAACTAGTTGCTATTGTGCAGTAGAATATATTTCATAAATTCCTTGCTGCTCTCAATGAACAGTGTGCAATCTTCAGGTTGGTACTGTGGGACTCCAAGCTTGTGCAGAAGCTGTGCAACATCTGTACAATACATAAAGTTCTCATCAAATAAAAAATGGAGGTACTCTTGATGTCTGTTGCAGTAGGTGATAAGAGCAATGTCAGAGGAGTTTTTTTCCTTCAATCTGGATGCCAACATTCGGCAAAGGAGTTTGACAAGCTGAGATTGAGAACTCGAGCATTTAGAACATCATCAAAAACCACATCTTCATTTTCTTTAATACTGGAGGAATCTTCATTAGAAATGTCATGAAATTGTCCAAAGACAGGTAGTGGAAATTCACAAAAATGAGCTACAGGACAATGAGCTGATTGAAGATCAGGATACTTGTTGCTGCTCTGGTTCTTTCTCTGTTGATCCCAGTCAAATCAATAGAACAGAAGTAGCAAGTAGTGCCATGATTTGTTGGCCCCTCCAAACCATGAGAATCCAAAACTTCCACAACTCTTCTTGCCCTTGGTCAAACGATGCAGATACTCGGTGCGTCTTTCATACTATGTGTGGCACCCAACTTTTCTCCCAGTCAACAAGTTTCATAAAAAAATAAGCATGGTAAGCACACTTTATGAATAAAGCATTGCTATTATAGCAACAAAAGTGTTAGATTATTGCCCCAAAAAGTATCCAACACAACCGCAAAATTAACTAGTTTTAAAGCGATAATAAATAGTTCTCGAACATTCCAGAGTGGTTTACGTGACAGGAATGCTGTAGAACTTTAGAAAAATAATCTACTTCACCCACATGAAACAGCAGACCTCAGTCAGTGTCTGAGAGCTGCATGAGAAGGTCATCTTTCAAAACTCTAATTCTAATATGGCGAAGACTAAAGAATTGCCAAAAAGTAGCAGAGAACTAATTGTTGTTACATAAAAGTGGTTTGGGCTATAGGAAAATTTCATCTATGCTAAAAATACCAATCTCAACTATTGGTCACACGATTCGCTGGTTCATGTCATATCAGTCGACTGCAAGTCTACCACGTTCAGGGCGTCCATCTAAAATTTCAAACTGTGTGGCTAAACATATAGTCTGTAAAGTAAAGAAGAATCTTCATGTGACTCGATCTGAACTTCACAAAGATTTGGAAGCAGCTGGGACAAATGTATGCAAAAATACAATTAGAGCAGTTCTTAAGAACGAAGGATTCCATTCTCACACACCAAGAAAGACACCTTTGTTGAAACCAATTCATGTCAGAAATCATGTGAATTTTGCCAAGGAACATTCAGAGAAGCCTGCAAGTTTGGAGGATGCTGTACTATGATCTGACGAGACCAAGATTAAGTTATTTTGGTGGAATAGTGTTAGTCACGTTTTGAGGCAGAAAAACTCAGCACATGATCCTAAAAATACAATCCCAAAAGTGAAGTTTGGAGGAGGCAGCATAATGGTATGGGGCTGATTCTCCTCTGCAGGTCCTGGAACTCTATATTATTGAAGGGAAAATGAATGTTCAGATGTATGGCAGGATTCTGGATGATAATCTCTTACAGTCTGTAGACGACGAAGTTGCCAAGAGGATGGACATTCCAGTAGGACGATCCAAAACATACAGCCAAGGGCACTGCCGCATGTTTTCAGCAAAAGAAAATAAATGTTATGGGATCGCCAAGTCAGTCACCAGACCTAAATCCTATCAAGAACCTGAGGCGAGAATATAACTAAAGATTCAGAAAAGGGACCCAAGAAATCTAACATTTAAAAATAATATGCCAAGAAGAATGGCAAGATACCTACATCTATTTGTAAGAACCTCATAAGTAAATATCCCAAGCGGTTGGATGCTGTACTAGCGACGAAAGGTTATATCACCAAATACTAACTGGTTTTCATAGATGTATCAGATACTTTTTGAAATGTTCATTTGATATTTTTGCCATAATCATAGTAATGTTTTGCTATTTTTGCAATATAATACTTTGATTACTTTGCTGTTGTGTAACTATGGTAAATAAACTTTTGACCATGTATCTGATATTTATTGCACCCACTGTATATATATATATATATATATATATATATATATATATATATATATATATATATATATATATATATATATATATATATATACAGTGGGTGCAATAAATATGGAAAGATGAAAAATTTAAATACAAACTAACTTAAGTGTCAATTTTATTTTTAAATCTCTGAAAAAGCAAACTGAATGGATTTAACAATAAAATTGTAAAGAATAAAATTGTTGGAGTTGTGATAGCAACTGACTAACACTAGAAAACTAATAACGAAGAATGTTTGGTTGATCTGTTGGCAGGTATTGTTTGTTTGGTTATACAGTGAGTAATTTAAATGAAGAGGTAATTATTTAAATTAGGGTTTATTATATATATATATATATATATATATATATATATATATATATATATATATATATATATATATATATATATATGAAGCTGAGAAGCTGACAGACTACCATGTACCAATGACTCCAGCAACTCAGGATACTGAGAGTACTTTAATGGCTAACCAGAAATCAGATAATGGTTTATAATTATTTGTAAAATAGCTTTATTTTCCTTACCTTGGGCTTTTGTAAGATCAAGCGCTTCTGTCCACAACCCCCCCAAAAGCAGAAGTAAAAGTAAGAGGAACAATGGCACACTGAATGCTGTCCACCAACAGCTGATGGAAGCTGCAACCAAGAGCCAAATGGGAAAACTTAAGCGACGGTAGAACAAATGATTTTGTGGAGTCAATGAGAAAATAACAAGACAGAAGTAAACCAAAATGACCACAATTACCTGCAAAATAAAAAAATAAAAATTATAGAATACAAAGGGGTTAATTTTTTATATCCTATCATCAAATTTATATTTACTGTTCATAGAGTAAAACAATTAGCATTTATATAAAATTAAGCAAAAACACCTTCATAGGAATGAAGCCGAAAATTTTGGAAAGGAATTTATAAAGGAATTTATAAATATGTAGAAATGACATACAAAGTTTGAATAACAAAGTCTCTCGCAATACTTAAAATATCAGCCTATTGCTATGCAATGTTAAAATTCCCCAAACAAAGTAAAAACAAAGATAAACAAAAGGAAGCACAATCTAGCATTGACGGCCGGCTTCCCTACCCCCGGTGCAGGAACTTGCACCACCCCCACCACCCTGATAGAAAAAAAAGTCAAATCAAATAGAGAAAAAAGGCCACCTTCCCACTCAAAGGCAGATAATCTAGAAGTCTGTATACACAAACCCATCCAAAGTAGAAGGGACAAGCAGTAGCGACCCTGCTTGTCCCAATAGACGGATGGCTAACATGTGTGATCACCCAGACAGACATTCAACATTAATGTGCCAATGAGTCCAGGGGACAACACAGTCATTGCAATGGTGGTGTGTCCTGCAAATGTGCCCAAATTGAAGGCTTCAGAAAGCAACCTGAAGCAATTGCAGCATTGAGGGTAATTTAAGTCCATGGGAAAATCATTACCACATCATGCCCAGGAACCCAGCAGAAGATAATCTCGACATCTACCCAGCTCAGGGCGGCTGTAGTGTCATGGATACAGCAAACTAAGGGATGTGGAGATTCCAATGCCCTGAGAGCACTCAAGGCGCTTTGTGAGTTGCTAGAGATCACAATCTAATCTCTGAACCGAGCACAATGTGTTATCTCCCATAGTGAGTAATGTATTGCAACCAGCTCGACTGTGAAGACAGACATACAGCTTGATAGAGCCCTGCTGACTTCAAACATAGGGGATAGCGTGGAAACTGACCCCATCATGGGACTTTGAGCCATTCATATAGACTGGCTCCAAAAAGGCGGAATGCAATACTTCTGGCACTGTGGGAGCAGAGACATGGCAACAAATAGCACCAAAGTGGTAGCCTCCAGTGTGGCATCCTACGCAGGACCAGGGGTATCCCTGCCCAAGAGGTAGACAGAGCTTTCAATGAAGTTTCCTAGTCCTAAATCCAAAGGGCTTAGGGTATTAATGGCGTGTCTTGGCAGCATAGGCACCCTTGAGATTGGCTGCAGATGCAGTGAGAGCCATTGGCAACTGGGGTAGGCACAAGGGTTGTGCATACAAGCGAAAAGTAAATGAGTGGCATCTCCCCTGCATTGACAAGTTGGCTTCCAATGGCCGATGTGCAGAAGGCACCAGTAACCAGGAAGACTGGTCTGGTGGATAGAGTCCAGCATACGCAATACATGCTCGGCTATAGATGCATAAAACTAGCATCTGTAGTCTAGCTCTGAATGAACAAAGAATTGATAGAAAAGCATGGCAGTATATCATATCACAGAATGAAGAATGTTTAGGGAGCAAGTGTAAGAGACCCTAAGGCTGAGAATAAGAGCCTCCCATGTGAGGCAGCGGTCAAATACAAGACCAAGGAAATGGTGCAATTTCACCACTTCCAGGCGAACCTTGTTTAGGAACAAGTTCAGGTCAGGGTAGAGCCATGAATGGCAGCACAAGTTCCCCACCTTAGTCAAAAGACCACTGGACCCATCCATTGCAGGAGCCCCCCCCCCCATGGAGGGACAGGAACCCTTAGTCCTTCCTCTATCTTTTTCTAGTCATTTCTCTTTTGGGGAGAGGAGGGTGGGGAATGAACCCTTTTGTCTCCACCATCGAAATGAGCCCCTAAGATGACAGACAGGGTTCAGCAAGATCCTTCCACGAGATGGATAAGGTCTTGGCTGTCAAAGGGCCACCAGCCAAGGGAGGAGATCCCTCCCTCCTCTCCTTGTGATCCTTGGGGGGCTGAGCTATGCAAAGAGAACCCCTTACAGGGGTGCATCTAGGTTCAGTGTTTTGCACAGATACTAGGTTTCTTCCCATGGAAGATCCTGCTATACACCTCTGGGATCATGTCCATCTCAGGGTGGAGTGGCTCCAAAGATGGCAAAGAGGAAGCCTCATTGCCGCATGGAGATGGTGAGATGAAAGCCTCTCCACTGGTTAAATGAGTGCCTCAGTTTTCCTCATCCTCTCCAACACCTAGGGATGGCGAGGCCACACTTGGAGGCAGATTTCCATGCACTTTCCTTTTATTGCCTTCTGTTGTAGCCATTTTAGAATAGAAAAAAGGGCACATGGAAACTAGATACAATGACCTCCCAATAACTTGAGTTTAAGAGAAAAGTCTCCATAGGATCAGAAATTCCAGAATGTGATCATTTACACACAATCGGTCCACAGGATGGGCTTTGCCAACTCCGCACACTTTTCAGGCAAAATTCTCCTGAGTTTTAACCATAAGGGTTCAGGCGAAATTCTCCTTGAGTTTTAACCATATATGTACTGGAAGAAGGAGAGTAGAGTCAACAGCCCAACATATGAGGATATGTAATAAAGAGAAATAGAGATAGGTGAGTCCACTAATGAGTAGGATCAGATAATATCATATCCTGAGAAAGGAACATCAATGTAGCAAGAGTGCAAATAGTGGAAAATATCAAGCCACAGGTCCTCCTCATGGGAGGGTGCACAACTGTAGGCAGGGGGCCCTGTCAGAGGCTCCTTAACTGTAGCCACTCAGGCCAGGAGGACATGCTGCACCTCAGAGTACCAGGGTGTAGCAATCTACACATTCAGTGAAGGAGGAGGGGTAGTGTTTGTGATGCCAAACAGTGATCTTGGAACCCTTTGTGATATCAGAGAGGGAGGGAGAGAGAGATTCAACATCAGGAATATGTGATGTATCAACACAGTTCCAGAACAGGAGTGGATATGTTGTGCTATAAAGCTGGGGACAAAATGATAGTGGTGTTGTAGTTGTAGAGCTAATTACCCTTACAGTGGTCCCTTTTGACATATCTGACAAATTTGTGAGAATGTTTTAAATACATACTCACTGGGAATTAATCTGTGCATTAATACTAGAAATCCAATACTGCATCTACAAGGCTAAGGGGGACCAAACACAGTACTACCACTCAATCTTCTCATTTTACTAAATGAGAACGAGACCCTGGTGCCTTTGGGCATACTAGTAGTCATACTGATCTTGATATATTATTTTTTTTAAGGGGCTATCTGGCAACTGCCCACTTAGGCATAAGTCGCCGTAAACAAACAGCCTAGTTCTAGGCTACTTTAAAAAATTGAACAGGAAACAACAATAAAAAGAAATAACAATAACAACCAATAACAAAACATCAACTCAACCTAGTTAAATGAGAGGGAGAAGGCCGGCCTCCCCCAAATAGTCGACAAGTCCACCAGTCAATGTGCATGCACTCATTCCGAGTACAAAGGAGAGGCGGTAGCGACCCCGCCCATCTCAGTACCGGAACAGGTAACGTGCATGAAGATCACCAGGACTGGGACATTCAACAAGAATGTGCCAAACAGTCTGGGGGACGACGCAGTCGTCGCAATAGGGCGCAGGCGAGCACTCCATCAAATAGCAATGCGTAACACTCGTGTGTCCGATTCGGAGACGACAAAAAGCGACCTGAAGCCGTCGCGGCATTGGGGAATAGGTCCATGGGAACAGTCGCGGTGCAATGGCACACAACTTTAAGTTCCCTTCGACCGTCTCCCATCTTCTTTGCCAAGCAGTCCGAAGAGCTGCCTGTATTCCTGCCATGTAATCGGTGTGAGGAAGAGCAAAACGCTGGTCCGGTCGCAGAGTCCTCGCGGACTCTTTGGCGTCCTCATTCCCCGCAATTTCTACATGTCCAGGAACCCAGCCGAAGATAATCTCGACATCTGCCCGGCTCGCCAAAACCGTGGCGTCACGGATATCGCGAATCACGGGATGCGGAGATTCCAATGCCCGAGAGCACTCAGGGCGCTTTGTGAGTCGCTATAGATCACAATCCGGTCTCCGAACCGGGCACGGCGTGGAAGCCGACCCACTCTTGGGACTTAGAGCCATCCGTATACACTGGCACGGTTCCAGCGTGACACGAGGTGTGCTCCAAAAAGGTCGAACGCAATACTCCCGGCGCCGTACAAGCCTTGGGAGCAGAGACGTGGCGACAAATAGCCAAATTTGGTACCCTCCAGGGTGGCGTCCTGGGCAGAACCAGGGGCGCCACCGGCCCGAGAGCTTTATCTACCTCTCGAAGGAGTTTCCTTGCCCTAAACCCAAAGGGCTTAGGGTATGACTAGCGTCTCTCGGCGGCATAGGCACCGTCGATATCAGCTGCGGATGCAGTGAAAGCTGTTGGCGTGGACAGGCGATTGATGCACTGCACGCGGCGCAGAGCGAGTGGAATCTCCCTAGCATCAACCAACAGGCTCTCAATGGGGGAAGTGCGGAAGGCACCGGTTGCAAGGCGGAGGCCAGTGTGGTGAATCGAATCCACCTTCCACAATAAACGCTCGGCTGCGGATGCATAAAACTCGCATCCGTAGTCGAGCTTCAAATGAAGAAAGGATCGCTAAAAAAGTAGGGCAGTAGCCCTATCAGCGCCCCAAGCGCTGAATGTCACGGAACGGAGAATATCCATGGCGCAGGTACAAGAGACCCTAAGGCTGGGAATATGAGCATCACAGGTGAGGCGTCGGTCAAATACAAGACCAAGGAAACGGTGCGACTCAACCACATCCAGGCGAAGTGCAGAAGTGCACCACCTTAGTCTTGGCCAAAGAAAACCGAAACCTGTGCGCTTCGGCATAGCGAGAGACGCGGTTCAATGCCTGTTGGAGTCGATGCTCCAGAGTTGGCATCTAGGCCATGCCAAAAGAGATCGAAAGGTCATCCACATAGAGCATAGCTAGAACATCTTCCGGCAGCACCGAGGTGATGCCGTTGATGCTCAGGGCAAAGAGTGTGACACTGAGGACACTTCTCTGCGGGACACCCTCTTCCTGCTCCTTTGGGCCGGAGAGAGCTCCCCCCACCCGTACGCGGAATCGACGATCTCGCAAAAATTCAGATAAAAACATTGGGAGGCGTCCCCTCGCCCCCATCGTGTGGAGAGTCTCCATGCTACCGTATCGCCATGCGGTATCATAGGCCTTCTCCAGATCAAAAAAGACAGTGTCGTAGTGCTGTCTACGGAGGAAAGCCTTGCAGACGGCATTTTCAAGTCAGAGCAGAGCATCCGACGTGGAGTGGAACTTAAGTACATAAGAAAAGAAGGAGACTGCTAAAGACCATTCATGGCCTACACTTGGCAGCTCCTGTTCCATTCAACACACAAAAGATTTCTTACCAGAGAAAAGTCATCAACATTGTCACCCTTTACAGGAGTTCGTCAGATCTAATCTACAATATACATAAAATGCATCCAGAGGATTATGTCCATTCATGCAACCGCAAAATATAATCTTCCCACTCCTTAGAAAAATATATACATATGTACATAAAAAAAAGTCAGTCCCATCTAGCAGCTTCATCCATATATTTATCTAATCTATTCTTAAAACTACCCAGAGAGGAGGCTTCTATCACTTGCGGAAGCCGCACTGTGCAGAAGACAGATGGCCTCCACTGTCCAGGAAAAAAGCTATTCTAACATTTACCAATTGCTCCAACTTGCACACGCAAGAGGTTAGAGAGATTGCGTGGAAACCAGTCGGAGTAGAGTGATCTCTCGCCGGCTTGCGAAAGGCAAGCACAGTAGCAATTCACCAGGAGTCTGGGAGAAGACCCTCCACCCAAATCCTGTTGAACAAATCTAACAGAAAGGCAATGCGTCGCTCACCCAGGTGTTGAAGCATGGCGTACGGGACATCGTCCGGACCATGGGCGGTGTCCGCGCATGAAGCGAGAGCGGAGCGCAACTTACTCACAGTAAACTCATCGTTGAAGGGTTCTTCAACGACATCATGACGTGCATTGAATGTTGGCAGAGCAGCATCGCGGGTAGAGAATGCGGAAAAAGCGGTCGCTAAGGATTCCGCAACGGACGGGGGTCCGAGATTGCGGTCCCATTCTCCTGGAGAACGGGAGGGGGGGGTCCTGCGAGAACTTGCCCCGAATCCTTTTGACTCGCCTCCACACCTCAGCTAAAGGGGTCTTCCCGTTAAGTGAAGACACGTATGGCCGCCAAGAAGAGCGGCGGGCATGCTTCGATATATACCGGAACCTAGCCCTAGCTCGACGAAATTCAGCGACAGTGAAATCGTTCGGGCGGCGCTTATAGCGCATGTAGGCATAACGCTTCTGTTTGAGGGCCGTCTCACACTCGGCCGACCACCATTGGGAGTGGTCGGCGTGCAAAACAGCTAGACGTCCTAGGAATAGTAGTCAGAGCCACGGCGATGAGGTTGCCGGTGAAGAACTCAACAGCCTCATCTACCGACCTCAACTCCTCGACTGAGATAGAAAATTCAGTCATTTCCTGAAATGCAGGTGGGCTCTCAGGCGGCAGTTGCCCTGAAAATGATATTTGAATGTGAAAGTGATCGACCACCCCCCCAATCAAAATCAGGCTGTGCATCCGAAGAGCACAAAGATAGGTCAAGGCAAGAAAATGAAGCGGTTCTCGGACAGTGATGCGTAAACTCATCCACATTTAGGACACCCATCTCAAGCTCTTCGATCAGATCGGCAAGGACTTGTCCCCTGGGATTTATGGAGTAATCTCCCCAGAGAGGATGCCTGCCGTTCAGATCTCCAAGCAAGAAAATGGCCTCGGCAACCGTGCCACAATGTGGCAGAAGTCCCCCGCATTGGAGTCAGCTGACGGTGGAATGTACGCCAAAATGATAGTATATCTCCTATCCAGGTGCAGCTGAACAGCCACTGCCTGAATGGAGGTATCTAAAGAGAAAGGAAGAACGGAGACATCATGCCGGGTGTAAACCGCGCATCCCCCAGCCGGGCCATCTCGCGGTGGTGGGGTCGCAAGACCCTTATACCCCGGGAGGGCAGGCAGGGGGCACGCGCCTAGCATGGTCTCCTTCAAAAAGATAGCTAACGGGGAACGGGACGAGACGAGCCTCCGTAGCTCGTCCCAGTTGGCCCAGAGTCCATGGCAATTCCATTGAAGGAATATGCCCTCCAGGCCTAGCTCGGAGGAGACGCGGGGGCCCTCCTCGAACTGAAGACCCTCACGGGAATGGCCGTACGCTTACCTGGGGCAGAACCCTGGGCGCTGTCGCCTTCGAGGACTTACTGGGGGAGGTTGGGCTCGCCATGCGAGTCTTTTCCTGCCTCCGCCTCAAAACCTTAGGCGGATGTTACGGCTTAGGAGGCGGGGGGCCCTCTTTTCGAGGAACCACCGTCTCCGAGACTCTCACTCCACCACTAGGCAGGGCGAAGGAGATGAAGCTCGTTTGTTGCTGTCCTCCTTTCAGGAAACAGCTTTAAGAACCCTGGAAGATAGCCTAGCGACCATCTTCAGGGGTGTTGCCTCCTGTGAGTCTAACCACTCGGTGGAGGCGCGTGGCTGTATCACCTTACGGGAAACGGTCACGCTGGGGGAAGAGGGGGGAGCCCTGGTTTTAGCCGGGGCTGGGTGTGAACCCTTTTTGCCGCCAGCTTTACCAGTATGACCACCCGGGTTGAGTAGAGCCTGCAGAAGGGCTCCGAATGGGTGCGGAAACAACCGTGCTCGTTGGCCTGGATGGGCCAGGAGCAGAGGGTGCCTTTCTAACTATTGAGGCATATGACGTCCCAGGCAGAGCCGGGCGTGCCAAGACCATGTCCTTAGCCTCGCGGAATGAGAGTCAATCCTGGGCCTGAACAGCCAGGATTTCTTTCTCAAGGAGATATGCACCACATTGCTTCGAAGAAGCGGGGTGCGGCTCTCTGCAATTGATACACTTGGCCACACACAGTTTGGACTGATCATCTGCAGCCTTGGAGCAGTTTACACAATCTTCGGGTGACCCCAACTTTGCACGTCTACAAGAACGATTCATATGGCCGAAGCTGTGACAGTAATAGCACCGCCGCGGCAGTTGCACGAATGCCTTCACGCGGTAGCGGTACCAACCGGCATGCACCGACTCAGGGAGCTTGTTACAGTCGAACGTGACTAAGAGTGTAGGGGTGGGTCTCGATGCCCCTCCCTGTTTTCTCATCACACGTTCGACCTTGACCACCCCATGGTCGGCAAGCTCTAGGGTGATGTCCTCAATGGAGTAGTCAACGTGTTCCCTCGCATAAACTACTCCTTTCACAAAGTTCATGGTAGAGTGCGGCGTCACACTCACCGGGGTGCCATGAAGTGTCCAAAGAGCACTTATCTTGTCCGACCCAGCGGGATTCGCCGCATTCGCCAGAAGGCTCCCATCCGAGAAACGGGTCACCTTCAGCTCTCTACCAATTGCGCTAGTTAATCCTCTCCTCTGATGGATCATGTTGCCCTTGGACAACATGGTGCCATCAGTGGAGCGAATGACGAGGAAGCGTTTGTAGCCAGCGGGCTCGAAAATGCCAGGTAACCTCTGAATGAGGGGCCCCGATGTCATTGAGGCTCTGCCCTGTGCACTTTTGGTCTTAGTCAGAGGCTCCGCAACCCGGGGGGCAGAGGGGACGGATTGTGCCAGTCTTTGCTTGGTCGCTTGCCAAAGTGGCAGCAGACCCATCTGTCCCCACAGCCCCCGCGGATGGAGAGGAGCCCCGAGTCTTCTTAGTCTTTTTCTTTTTTGGAGAGGAGGGCGGGGAATGAACCTGCTTCTCACCTCCGCCAGTAGAAGCCCCTAGGCCAGATGGACCGGCCTCAGCCAGCAGGTCTTTTGAGGGAAGCGACCGAAGGGGCCTGGCTTCCCTCTCCACCCTAAGGGGGTTTGCCCTACCGAGCCGCTTACACAAGGGGCGGTCGGCAACGGGCTGCCTGCTGGCTTTCTTGGCAGTTCGCTTAGAAAGAAAAGGAGGGACTGCCACTGGAAATAGGGAGGTACCCGAAAGCACCTCCAGAGAAGGGGGTGAGGGGGAGTCCCCTACACCCATAGGCGTAGGAGAGGAGTATGCCTCCTCTCCAGTTAAAAAAGTATGGAGGGTCCCCTGGGCAAGCACAAGGGGTGGGGAATACTTCCATTTTTTCGGTGGAGCTGCCCAAGGGTGGCTCCGTTGATGTTACAGGGGAAGTTGGGGGTTGTTTTTTTTTTATATTCATCATTGGGCATGGTGACCCTCTTTTTTACATGGGACGCAATAGCTCACCACCTCTCACAGTTGCCCGCACTACAAGAGGTGCTTGCAGGCCCGGCAGAGCCAGGCGCCGCCATTTGGGACCACCCCTCCCGCCTGGTGGCCTGGCAGTCCATCGGCATGGCGGCTCCACCTTAGACACGGCGTAAAATTGATAGAATGTGAGGAAGGTATGGGTGAGGATGAAGCAGGTTGTTAAAAAAAAACATCTCGAACCGGAGCTCAGGGGTTAGGGAACATTGTCCCCTCCCCCCTCAGCACCGATCCAGGATGGTTGGCTTGAGGTCAGCATCCACCCTGTGAAATTAGAGGCTGACCAGAGAAAGTTGTGGGAGATGTTGTATGAAAAGCGACGAGGTAGGGGAGAAATACAGGCTATCTGAAGGAAGGAAGAGAGGCTAAGCTGGGGCCAGACGGAGCGCTGGATCCCATCAGCACGGCAGCCAGGATGGCAAATCGCCACGCCCCTTACAGGGTGATCTTGATATAAAATTCATCATCCAATGAGGGACCTAGTCCACAAATGAAAGGGATGGATGGCACAATTAACTATAAGAAAATTACATGTATTAGGTTGAGGAATAAGTTTGTGCTTTTTTTTTAAATGTTGTGTTGATTTAAGTTTTGTTGATGTGATTTGTGCACATATTAAGAAACAATAATAAATAATGAGAGCAAACTTTGCAAAGGTTAGGTAGGCTACATCTCTTAACAGCATAGACTATTAGGCTTTTGCTTAGGCTACGTCTTGAAGTTGAGTAATAAGTCATTGCGATTTATTTAAAAGTTGTGTTAATTTAATTTTTGTTCTGTACCCTCAAAATGGAATGTCAAGTTGAAAGAAAAGCACATTTTCAACACTTGTTATTCATTTTTAATCGAGATGGGAACAATGCAAACTCAGCCAAAGCTCATCGTGATATTTGTGCTGTGCACAGAGAAAATGCTTTATCAGAAAGGACAGCTCAATGGTGGTTTTCCCGTTTCAAAAATGGTCATTTCAATCTCAATGACGAAGAATGTTCTGGTCGCCCCATTAAGTCGGATGAAGATTGATTGAAAGACCTTCGTGAAAATCCTCATCAATCAACTAGAGAATTGGCTGTACAATTGGCGTGTGATCAGAAAAATGTAGTGAATCACCTTCATTCAATGGGGAAAGTTCAAAAACTCAGTGCATGGGTTCCGCACGCTTTGAGCGAAAGCAACAAACTTCAATGCTCCATGATCGCCGCAGGTTTGCTTGTTGTCACAAGGCTACTTGTGGATATAAGGACAGATTTCTTCACCGCATCATCACTGGAGATGAAAAGTGGTGTGTTTATATCAACATGAACCATCAAAAACAATGGCTTAGCCCCAATAAAAAAACACTTCCGCAATTAAAGCAAGGACTTCATCCACGAAAGATGATGCTGTGTGTGTGGTGGGATTGTGAATGCATCATTCTTTATGAGCTCCTTGAGAACAACAAGATTGTCAATACAGAACTCTAAATTCAACAAATGTATCGACTCGCCGAAGCTATTCGTGAAAAGAGACCTTATCGACGTTAAGGAGTCCTTCTGCAACACCACAATGCTCATCTTCACATTGCCAATATGACAAAAGACGCCATCCAAATGCTTAATTGGGAAATCCTGCTGCACCCTCCATATTTGCCAGACTTGGTTCCATTGGATTTCCATCTGTTCCGATCGCTCTCCAACAATTTGCATAGCGTTTCGTTCAATACTGATGTGGAATTAAGAACCTGGTTAGACGAATTCTTCAAGTCAAAATCCAGAGTTTTTATTGTAGAGGCATCGAAAAACTAGTTGAATGCTGGGAAGAAGTCGTAAATAACAACGGAGAATACATTATTTAATAAATTGCATAATGTTATCAATTAAAAATGAAGTTTTTCTAAAATTGTTAATGGTAATGAATAAATTTGATAAAACCGCAAGAACTTATTCCTCAACCCAATAATAGAAGGCTATATGCAACTTGTGTGTGAAATAGGTCAAGATGCCATGATAGGAGTACAATAACTTCTATCATAATCCAACGAGTATTGTTTATCTAGGATAAGGGGTTTCTCTAGCCCTATCTTAACTTTGGGCAGCCTATTATACTGTAGATAGAGGGAAGTAGGAAAAGACGCAAAGAAAAAATAATAGCGTAGGCGAGTTGCAAACAGCTTCCCGCATTGCTGGACCACTGCTAGCCAGCAGCGAATCCACTCGGCCATCCTGAGTCTCAAAAATGACTCATTCAAACGAAGCTTTTAAGCCATTTGCCTGCACTTCTCATACGCTATAATACCTACTACTTTTTTCCCAAATCTACCCATCTTCTACATTGTTTCTCCATCCTATGATATTGATGCATATCAATGCCCCGGCCAGTTATTGGGCAATATGGCTAAGATGAAAAAAATAAATTTACCAAATAAAAATTGACTCACAGCATAATTTAAATATCCAACAATATCCAGGAAATACTTAATCATGTAGTAAATGAGTGAGATGGTAGCATACGCAAGTTGAGTGAGAGCTACTGGGGTGTGGTGAATAATAATGTAGCTCAAAGGCAATCCAATGGTAACTGCAATCACAGCTCGCATGTGATTCATTACATACCTGAGGAAAAATATGAACAATCAGTGAAATTTAGAGCAGATTTGATTTTTATGTAATAAAATGTTGGGGGATAAGGGTAGATAGCATTTAAAATGGGTATACTGGAAATATTACAACAATAATGGATCTTTTTAGCTCAGTGACTTAAAATATTATTAAAGAAACCCATCTAACAACTAGTGTACAAGACAAAAGTCACCATAATCACATTACAACTTAAAACTAGGTTAGATTAAATAAAAAGCAAAAATAAAATGATACAAAAATAAAACAAAAGCAAAGAAACAAGCAAAAAAGCAAGAAGGAAACACGCTCCGATGTCAGGAGCTCTGTTGAGGAACATACAACCTAGAAAAGAAAATGAGTCAGATCACAAATTTGTGTACATGAACTCGTCCTGAGTACAGGTAATGTATGTGTGAAGATCACCCAGACTGAGACATTCAACAGGAATGTGCTGAATAGCCTGGGAGACAACATAGTCATCGCAATAATGTGCAGATGAGCGCTCCATCAAATGTCATTGCATCCCGAGTGTGCCCAATTCAAAGACAACAGAAAACAACCTGAAGCCATTGCAGCATTGGGTGGTAGGTAGGTACATGGGAACAAAGGCTGCACAATGACACACAACATTAAGTTCCCCTTGGCCATCTCCCATCTTCTTTGGCAAGCTGCCCAGAATGCTGCCGTGTAGTGTGAATGAGGAAGAGCCAAGCACTGGTCTAGTCACCCAGTCCTCATGGACTATTTGGTGCACTCATTTCCCGCAATTCCTACATGTCCAGGAACCCAGCAAAAGACAATTTTGACACCCACCCGGCTCACAGCAAGCATGGCATCATGAATACCGTGATGCAGGGAGGTGTGGAGATTCTAATGCCCTGAGAGCACTCAAGGCGCTTTGTGAGTTGCTATAGATCATAATCCGGTCTCCAAACAGGGCACAAGGCATTATCTCGGGTACTGAGTGGTATATTGCAGCCAGCTTGGCCATGAAGACAGGCACAGCGCCTGGTAGAGCCACAATGACTTCAAACAAAGGCGATAAGGTGTGGAAACAGAGCCCCTTCAGGGACTTGGAGCCATCCATATACACTGGCATGGATCAAGCACTGTGGCGACAGGTTCCGGGAGACTGCAAACACACTCCCTGCTGCTCCAACAGAGCCGCCTGGGTATTTGAGGGGAATAATCTAATAATGATTTTAATTTATTGATTCAAAACCAAACACAGAAAATAACACCAAAAAAATTGGCAAACCCCAAACAATCGCAATATAGTATGTACAAAACCCCCAAATATATACAACATATAAATATCAGTCAGCGCAGAAATATGGATCACACAAAAAAATGAATATGTATCCCAGACAAAAACCCTAAATATATATATGGCCTTACAACATAAATATCAGCCAGCGCAGAAATATAGATCTCACAAAAAAATAAATAAATATGTAAATATACGAGGGGCGGTCAATAAGTTTTGCGAATCGGTAGGGCAAAACAGAGGAGGGGGAATGGCTGTTTGTGGGGGTGTTAGGACAAGTTATGACAAGTCAGGACCTGCAGCCGCATGCTCCTCTCTCATTTATTTAAGAAGCAGTAGCTGATCACAGATTGTCAGTCACAAATTTTTCAACAATGGAGAAGGTTGAGCACCGCGCACTGATCAAATTTTTGACCAAGGAAGGCAAGAATGCAAAAGATATCCATGAACGCATGGTTGCAGTGTACACTGACATTGCCCCTTCCTATGCAACCATTACTTGCTGGAATAGGGAGTTCCGCCATGGTCGTGAGTCTCTTGAAGATGACCCCCATCCAGGATGCCCGTCAGATGTGACCAATGAGGACAATGTGGCCTGTGTGGAGAGGAAGATCCTCGAAAATCGACGGGTGAAGGTCGAATAAATCGAGCGAAAACTTGGAATATCACAAGGAAGTGTTATCAACATGATCCATGACAATTTGGCCATGATCAAGGTCTCTGCCCGTTGGGTCCCTAGAAACCTCACGCCCCATGATCGACTTCAATGTCGTCAAAGTCCACAAGGCCAGAGTTGCACAAGCTGCCCTGCACGAGTGCAGATTCAAGGAGCTCCCCCCCCCCCCTTACAGTCCAGATCTGGCCCCTAGCGACTACTTTTTATTCTGCCAGCTCAAGGCTGCACTGCATGGACGCCAGTTTGGGGACAATGAAGATGTCCAGCTCGCTGTCCAGGACTGGATTGAACAGCAGTCGGGAGATTTCTGGTTGCTTTGGCTATGGGCAAATGGGGCATATGATAAAAGATTGTAGTCGTGCGAGGGAAAGAGCATGTTATGGATGTGGAAGAATGGGCCACTTGGCATGAGATTGCAGGGAAGGTGGTTGAGTGAATATAAGTGGACCTGGAGTGTGTGGTAACTGTGGGCAGATAGGGCATTATGCCAGGATGTGTGCCAATACAAGAACTACCTGTGGTAAATGTGAAATGGTAGGTCATGTGACAAGGTTGTGTAGGGCTGGTGATAGACGTGTGAACGAAAGAATGGATGGGAATGATGTGAGTAATCAAGATGATACGACTCAGGGAAACTAAGGAAGGAGAGGGGTCCTTCTGGTGAATTCTTGAGAATGCAAGTGATGAATGTGAGAGGATTGTCGAATTGTAGAGTGAATTGGGGTCAGTGTGAATAGGTGTATGTGTGTTAAAGTTAAGTGTAGAGAATGAGAAATAAGTGCATTGATTGATACAGGATGTAAGGTGAATGTGGTGTACTATGAAGCATTTGTAGGAATGAAAGTAAGTGAAGTTGAGGATCGTGGATATCATTTGACTGGATTAGGTGAGCAGGATGTGCCCATTGTTGCGAGGTTTAGAGTGTGTGTTTCAATTGCAGGTGTTCAAATGAATGAAGATGAATTTTGTGTAGTAGTAGGTGCAAACAAGAAGTACACCATGCTATTAGGTTATAAGTTTAGGAGAGCGAATGGTATCATGATTCACCCTGATGTAGAGATGATTGAATGTCAGAATGGAGAATGGAAGTGTGAAATGTCAATGGTATGTGGATCCAGATGGAAGCGTGAGAGTGAACATCATGAAAGGTCTGGAGTACATATATGTGATTGAGAGTGTGCCTGTCCAGCAGAACGAAACATTGAGTGTAAGGATTGGATGGAATTCTAATGTTGAGATAAGTGAGAATATTTATGTCTTGTATGGTAGTGCCGTGAACTATCGATTGAGGCAAGTTGTGCATGTGTTTGATGGTGTAATTCATATGAAAGATCCGTGTATCTACATACAAGTTTAGCCTGATTGTGAAGGAAGAGTCTTAGAGGAGTGAAAGTGAAAGATAAATTGGGTGTGTTAAATAGTGGTGAATATGGAGAGTGACACGCATGTGGTGAATGCAAGTGTGTTTTCCATGAGTGTAATGTCGAATGTTTGGAAGTATGAAGATTTGATTGAGCAAGTGAAATTGGAAAAAAAGTTGAGTGAATATGAGAAGAAAAAAGTTTACAGGATGTATGGAATAGTGAGAGAGCTGCGGAGATTTCTTGGTTTAGTGGAGTTAGGAAGAAAGTTTATGAAGGATTGTTAGGGTGTGATGAAACTGTTGAGTGTATGGAGTAGAAAAAAGAAGAGTACTGTGATTAAGTGGAAGGACTATGAATGTAGCATTTGAAAAGTTAAAAGTGCAAGTTGCAAAAGATGTGGGACTTGCATATCCAGCGTATGGATTTTTTTTTTAGGGGGCTATCTGGCGACTGATCCAACGTATGGAATGAATGCAAGAATGCTTGAAGTGTATACAGATGCAAGTGGTCATTTGATGGGCGGATATTTGATGCAAGATCAGGTTGAAAGGAAGCCGTCCCTGAGTACCAGGGACAGGCAGTAGCGACCCCACCCATCCCAGTAACAGGACAGGTAACATGCACGGAGATCGCCAAAGCATATGCCTTCATTTTTCTCATTTATACAAACTTTTCAATTTTGATACCCCAGGTCAAATCTTGACCTCATTTTCGCAAGTGTATGATTTTTTTTTTTTATAGTTTTCAGCATTGAGTTCTAAAACTTTCATATTTGGATTCCTTGTCTTTTTTCTGATTCTAAATATATATATACTTTTATATATGACCATTATTACCCTAGTTATGGGTTACCAAATGTTAGTGACCTTGCACATGACCTCAAAATGCCTGAGGTCATATCTCCTGAACCGTTGGTCGGATTGACCTAAAAATTTCAGAAATGGATTTAAGGCCCCAAAACTTCATATAAACCAAATTTCAGAAAAATCTGCAAGATGAGGGTGTTAATTTGCAATTTTTCTGTTCAACGCAGATGGACAAAACAGGTTGCTGGTCTGACTGATCTTCCATACCTTGGGCCCATTGTTGTTTCTCATATTCATAAATCACACCTGCTTCCAAATTCAGTGCAACTTTAAGATGTTTGCTGATGACCTCAAATTATATTTTCACTCCTCAGCCCCATCCCTTGGCTGCTCCTTATCTCTTCCAGGTATGCATAAATCACTAGGTTTTGATAGTGGTCAGGGAAATTTAATGGCTCAAAGTGAGGCAGGGAAAGGAAGCAAACACAGATTTGTAGAAGGTAGGCAGGCTAATGGAAGTGCTTTAGGGTTAAACTACTTGAGTAGTGATAGTGGTCAGGGAAATACAAGAGTACAGGGTCGGGGAAAGAGAGAAAGGAGATGCAGAGGAGATAGGCCCTCAGGTGCTTCAGAGATAGGTGGGCTGAGTTGTCTTTACACAAATGCTCGTAGTCTTAGAAATAAGAAGGATGAATTATTTAGTTATATCATTCATGAAGATATAGATATAATATGTATAGTTGAATCATGGGTTAATGAAAATATATTTAATGATAATGTCAGTGAATTTGAACTAGAGGGTTATACTATGTACATTAGTCAAAGGAGAGATAGGACTGGTGGTGGGTTGATTATTTATATCAGAAATAGCATTTCTTCAAATCTAAATAACTCTATAAAGCAAGGAGAAGGTGAATCATTATGGATAGATATTAAGGTTGGTAAAAATAGGAAAATACACTTGGGAGCTTTTTATAGACCACCAGGACAGACTGATTGTATCGATGAGTTAATGATTAGGGAAATAAGTAAAGGATGCAAAGAAGATACAGTTATTCTTGGTGACTTTAATTTAACTTCTGTAGACTGGGAAAATATGATAGGAAGAGATAGAGCAAGTTGTAAGTTTATGGAGTGTTTTGAGAATAACTTTTTGATCCAATTTGTTAATAAGCCAACAAGGGGTGCCAATATATTAGATCTAATTCTTTCAAATGATGATCACTTAGTTCAAGGATTGAGTGTAGGGGAATCATTGGGAAACAGTGATCATCAGATGGTTCGGTTTAATTTGCAAATAGTTAAGGGTAGAACAACGACAAACTCCACGAAAATTCCAAATTTTTATAGGGGAGATTACGATAAATTACGCAGCATGCTAAATCAGATTAGGTGGGATATAGAATTCCATGGAAAGAATACTTATGAGATGTGGGATATTTTTAAGACTATATTAAACATGGTTCAGGAACAGTGTATTCCGATGAAGTCTATTAGGAAGAAATGTAGGAAACCATTATGGTGGAACCAAGAAATAGCTAATAAAGTTTCAGAGAAAAAAAGGGCATACCAGAGATTACAAAGTGAGAGTAGTTTAGATAATTTAAACCATTATAGGTCAACCAGAAATGAACTAAATAAGATTATTAAGAAGACCAAAAGGACAGCAGAAATTAATTTAGCTAAAAATAATAATAAAGATCCTAAAAAATTCTTTAGCTATTATAGAATCAATAATCAATCTAACAGTGATAAAATAGGGCCTATTAAATATGAAGGGGTTTTGAAAGAATCTGATGAGGAAATAGTAGAGGTCCTTAATGATCATTTTGCTTCAGTATTCACAGAAGAGAAACCAGTTAGATTAATTGATGATAATTCTAGGTCAAGGGAAGTAGTGATAAATTCTATTAATATAGACAGAGAAGAAATTAAAGGGCTTATAATTCAGTTAAATACTAGTAAGGCATCTGGCCCTGACAACATTCATTCTAGGATACTCAAAGAAGGTGTAGAAAGTATTGCAGTAGCTCTCGAGAAGATATTTATTAGATCACTAGAGTCTGGAGAAATACCAAATGATTGGAAATTGGCAAATGTAGTGCCAATTTTTAAAAAGGGAAGCAAAGAGGACCCAAATAACTTTAGACCAGTAAGCTTAACTTCTATAGTCTGTAAAATTCTTGAGAAGATGGTTAAGAAGGGAATTTCTGATCATCTAGAGAGTAGCAGGTTAATTAATGATGCTCAGCATGGTTTTAGAAAAGATAGATCGTGTTTAACTAATTTACTGGATTTTATGGATTATGTAACTAAAGAATTAGATAGGGGTGAGAAAGTTGATGTGATCTACTTAGATTTCAGCAAAGCTTTTGATAAGGTTCCACATAGAAGACTAGTTCATAAATTAAAGCTGCATGGGATATGTGGGAACGTTTTAAATTGGATAACTGAATGGCTGAAAAATAGGAAACAGAGAGTTGTACTGAATGGAGTGAGGTCAGAGTGGAGGAATGTTATTAGTGGCGTACCTCAGGGATCAGTTTTAGGCCCTTTATTATTTATAATCTATGTAAATGATCTTGGGCAAGGTGTAAATAGCAAAGTGTCAATTTTTGCTGATGACACTAAATTGGCAGCTGTAGTCAAAGAGGTTGAGGGTAGCTTTAAAGTGCAGGGTGACTTAGATAAGCTGTTAGCTTGGGCTCAGAAGTGGCAGATGACTTTTAACCTTAATAAATGCAAAGTTATTAACATGGGGAGAGATAATAGGGAATTTAGCTATGAGATGGATGGATATTGGCTTAATTCAGTTGAAGATGAGAAAGACTTAGGAGTGGTAGTAGATAGGTCACTGAAATTTTCAAAGCAGTGTATTGAGGCAAAAAATAGAGCAAATAGGGTGCTAGGTTACATTAAAAGAAATGTTAGCTACAAGAGTAAGGAGGTCATCCTTAAACTATACAACTCTTATGTCAGGCCACATTTAGAGTACTGTATACAGGCATGGTCACCACATTTTAGACATGATATAAACTTATTAGAGTCAGTACAAAGGAGGGCAACAAAAATAATACCATCCCTGAAGCACCTTCAATATGAAGATAGACTGAGGGTATTAAATATGTTTTCATTTGAAAGAAGGTGTGTGAGGGGAGATATGATTGAGCTTTTTAAAATCTTTTCTGGGATGGATAAATTAGATTTCAGCAAGTTATTTGAGTTAGAAGGTAGTAATAGAACTAGAGGCCACCACTTAAAGATTAAAAAACAGAGGTGCAGACTGGATGTTAGAAAATATTTTTTCACTAACAGAGTGGTAGATTATTGGAATAGTTTGCCACCTGAGACTGTAGACAGCCCAAACTTGAATGTTTTCAAGCGCAGATTGGATGATTATATGGGGATGGAGGGTTAATTTCTTACTTTTTGGTATGTGGATATGTTTCTTGACTCATTCCTGTGGATGCAGTTTCTTTTTATTGTATATTTTGGGGGATTTTGTTTTTGACAGACTCCTATGGAGGCTTTAAATTATATATTGTAGATGCATGGTTGGACATTCCTATGGATTGTTAAATTGTATATTGTAGCTGCATGATCTGACAAAATCCTATGGATGCATTATATGGGTGGGATTTGATGGATACGGATGACCTTTGATAGGCCCTTGTGGCTTTTGTCATCCGTTAAATTATGTTATGTTATGTTATGTTATGTTATGCAGGATAATATTGATTTACTATCTTCCACTGCTGCTTCTTGGGGGCTAAGGTTTTCTACCAGTAAATGTGTCCATCTCCGCTTTGCTAGACAGTGCTGTGTCCAGTCAGATGATCTCCTTACTCCCATATACATCCTAAATGACATTCCTATAAATCAATGCTTCTCTCACAAGGATTTGGGAATAACTGTGGATAGGAAACTGAAATTCCACCAGCACATAAGCTGTGCAACTGCTAAAGCCGGAGGTATTGCCACTAATCTTTTAAAATCAACTGTTACTCGCTTGGCTAACTTCATGTCAACCCTTTTCATCTCTGATGTCTGACCGATTCTAGATTTTGCATCTCCAATTTGGAATCTTGGGTTCCAGGGCCAAAATCAGCTTCTGGAATCTGTTCAACGCAGATGGACAAAACAGGTTGCTGGTCTGACTGATCTTCCATACCTTGACAGGCTGACAACTTTGGGATTATTCTCTGTGAAGGGTAGGCTGTTAAGGCAGGACCTTATTTATTGCTATCGTATATTCCACGATTTAACCATCGTCTCCCCTTCCGACATCTTCACAAGAGGTCATAAATTTAAGATTCAGATGCAGCATTGTCCGTTGGAAGCTCGTAGACGATTTTTCTCTTGTTGAATTATCCAAAAAGGAATTCTCTACCCCAAGATATTGTTGATGCTCCGAGCCTCACTGCGTTTAAGTCTAGACTGCAGTACTTTCTCGGTGAAGAATTGTTCCAACTTTGACCTACTGCCAGTTCATTTCAATCTCAATTTGACATATTTTCAGGGTATTTTATATGGAGGATACACTTAGCCAGTCATTAATGATATATTTGAGTAAACCTCCCGTGTAGCCTGACTGGAGTATCTGTCTTGGACTTTTGGGCCTGTCCCTCTCCTATCCGGTCTGGCTGGACTAGAGTGGTAGGGCCCTACCAGGTAATACCAGGTAATCTCACAGAGAATGCCCCAGCTGACACCCTTGAATGCACTGGGGTCAGAATGGTACGCCACTCTTCCAGATGCCAGGTGTAACAGACTATACAGAAACACCTTTTGCCCTTGCAGTGTAATGATACAGGAATCTGAATCCATAATTATACAAAGTAAAACTGTCTAAATAAATATATATTAATATAAAAGAATAACCAACTTTTTTTTAGCAAAAATATGAAACATACCAAGGGTACAGAAAAACTACATTAAATAAAAAAAAATGTAGTTATCAAGCTCATTGGTTAAAGACTTACCAGCCAATGAATTCTGACAAGTTATCAAGGCAGGTAACTGGGAGTAATACGACAGACAAAGAGAGCAGGGATTTTGTCTCATCAACATCAGATAGCCACCTTCTCACAGCAGCGGACACTTGGTATTTTATTGGATGGAGAACAGACCCACAAAGCACAGCCCACATTAATGCCTGGACAAAAGGCTGAAAAAAGATTTACTCATTAGCTAGAATGAAACATGAACACTTGTGCAATCCCTGGAGAACTTTTGTAGAACTATTCAGGAAGATTTGCTGTCATGCTTGAGTAATATATTTGTGATATCCTTACTAATAACAGTAATGAAGCTCTAGTTTTTAAAATGGTATGGATGAAAGAATAATTCATTAACCCAAATGAGAAGTAGTATCTAGATATTAAAAAGGAATTTTTTTTATGTCTAGATAAAAAGAGTGTCCTTGTGAAGTTTGATATTGGACTAATGCTTCACTTAACACCATTTTGGATTGCCTAAGAAGAGTCAGAAGTCAATACTATTGACTCACCTGTAAAATGAGATAAACGAACCATGCTGCTACACCTGCTACACCCACAAACACAGCAGCAGCAACATTATAAAAGGCATTTCTTAAAGCATTATCATAAGCCTGAGGAACAAACTGACGCCAAACATGTTCCAAAGGTGATTTGGCCACATCACTCGATGCCATTCTTACAAAAATTAATGAATAGATATATTCATATTTTGGAAATATATAGTAATTTTCTGAAAACAATGAAGAATAAATTATTAATTCATTCCTAGCTCAAATAAAAAAAGTGATCTATGATATCCATTGTTGAATTTTATAACCCATATGGAATACAACATTGAATAAAACTTACCCTTTCACAAATTTTAACTCCAGTAATTTACCATTATATGATTTTCAATATGGCTGTTCTGAATTTTTTGCTTGGCTTCCCAAAGTAATTATCATCCCCAAAATTCATCTCCCTGCTTGGAATGATCCCTTAGATAATTACCAGAAGAACCATTCTTTTCTAGTTCAAATTATAATCACTCTTGCAACATATTATACTGCAATTGTCACCGTGATTTTCATTAGAATGTATTCTTAATCGTATGCTGGTTAAGGATAAATATGAGGTCTCAGTCAACAGCCAATGAACACCAATAAGCTCAACCAGAGAGATGGGTGTTATTCAATAAGAATGTGGAATTGGGGCAGGGGGGCTAGTGTAGCGGGTTGTAAGAGGAAAAAGAGCCAGATGACTTATAAGGGCTACTGTAGCTGTTGATAAGAGAAAAGAAGCGAGGTGACTTATAGCTCAGTTTGGAGGTATCTTATATTATTAGCTAGGATATAGCCTAGTCATTAGGGTATCTGCCCATTTGATCTGAACTAGGGGAGCCAAAGTTCAATTTCATCAGCTGTTTGGGATTATTTTCCTCTCCAACTGATCCGTAGTAGATAGGTCACTAAAGTTTTCAAAGCAGTGTATTGAGGCAAAAATAGAGCAAATAGGGTGCTAAGATACATTAAGAGGAATGTTAGCTACAAGAGTAAAGAGGTTATCCTTAAACTCTATAACTCGTATGTTAGGCTACATTTAGAGTACTTTATACAAGCATGGTCACCACATTTTAGACATGACATCGACATGCAAGAGTCAGTACAAAGGAGGGCAACAAAAATAACACCTTCCTTGAAGCACCTTGAATATGAAGATAGACTGAGGGTACTAAATATGTTCTCATTTGAGAGATGTATGAGAGGAGATATGATTAAGCTTTTTAAAATCTGTTCTGAGATGGATAAGTTGGATTTTAGCAAGTTATTTGAGTTGGAAGGTAGTAATAGGACTAGGGGTCACCACTTACAAATTAAAAAACCGAGGTGCAGGTTGGATGTTAGAAAATATTTTTTCACCAATAGAGTGGTAGATTACTGGAATAGTTTTCCATCTGAGAAGGTAGACAGTCAAAACTTTAATGTATTCAAACGCAGATTAGATGATTATATGGGAAGGGAGGGTTAACTTTGGGAGGTATTCTGGACTCATTCCTGTGGATGCAGTTTTTTATTATTGTATATTACGATTGATTTGGATTTTTACGAGTCTTGATGATGATGCCTTTTGTTTTTGACACATTCCTGTGTATGGTTCAAATTGTATATTGTAGATTCATGATCTGACACAATCCTATGGATGCATTTTGTGGGTGGGTTTTGACAGATGCAGATGACTCTAGATGAACAGAAATCCCCTTCTTAACTATCTTCTTAAGAATTTTACAAACAATAGAAGTTAAGATTACCGGCCCAAAGTTATTTGGGTCCTCTTTACTTCCCTTTTTAAAAATTGGCACTACATTCGCTAATTTCCAATCATTAGGTATTTCTCCAAACTCTAGTGATCTAGTATATATCTTCTCAAGAGCTACTGCAATACTATCTACACCTTCTTTGAGTAACCTTGAACTAGAATTATCATCAATTAATCTATCTGTATTCTCTTGTGTAAATACTGAAGACAAATGATGATTAGGAACCTCTACTATTTCCTCATCAGATTCTTTCAAAACCTCTTCATATCTAATAGGCCCTATTTTATCACTGTTAGATTTGTTATTAATTCTATAATAGCTAAAGAATTTTCTTGGATCTTTATTATTATTTTGAGCTAAATTAATTTCTGCCATCTTTTTGCTCTTCTTAATAATCTTATTTAGCTCATTTCTGGTCGACCTATAATGATTTAAATTGCTAAAAGTACTTTCTCTCTGTAATCTCTGGTATGCCCTTTTCTTCTCAGAAATTTTCCTAGCTATCTCGTGATTCTACCACAGCGGCTTCCTACATTTCTTCCTAATAGTATGAGACTCAAAACCAGAGAAGAGGCACTCTACGAGCACTCACTCCCTTGCCTCTTAATTTTCACTAAGGTAAGCATTCACTGCTCCTGGACTATGTTTAATATAGTCTTAAAAGTGTCCCACATCTCATAAGTATTCTTCCCACTGAATTCTATATCCCACTTAATCTGATTTAGCAAGTTTCATAATTTATCGTAATCTCCCCGATAAAAATTTGGAGTTTCTGTTGATTTTGTTGATGGTCTACCTTTCGCTATTCCTAAGTTAAAGCGAACCATCTGATGATCACTATTGAACCAAGTGATCATTATTTGCAAGAACCAGATCTAAGATATTGGCACCTCTTGTTGACTTATTAACAAATTGAGTCAAAAACTATCCTCAAAACATTCTATAAACTTACAACCTGCTCTATCCCTTCCTATCATATTTTTCTAGTCCACAGAATTTAAATTAAAGTCAGCAAGAATAACTGTATCTACTTCACATCCTTTCCTTAGTTCCCTGATCATTAGCTCATCAATACAGTCAGTCTATCGGGGTGGTCTGTAAAAGGCTCCCAAGTGTATTATCCTATTTTTACTAACCCTAATATCTATCCACAGTGACTCAACTTCTTGCTTTATACAATTATTTAACATCTCTTGCTAGTTCATTATATCTCTGCCTTAAGTGATCCTCTCCATTTTTTAATTTCCTATAAATGCCCTTTTTAATGCCAATATAATGCTTAATTTTATCTGTCATCCATTTTGGGTCATTATTTTTAGTCCTAATCTCCTTATATGGAATGTTAATCATCTGACCTGTAATTAATTGCTCAATTATTCTTTCATACTCCTCTTCAATTGTAATCTCTTCCTCCTGGTGATTATTGTCTTCACTAACTGATATTATTGAATCTATTCCTGATTTGATTTCATTGCCTGGTTTCTGTACAACTGCCTCCAGGTAAGTCCTTAGCCCATTATAATTTGCTCTTCTAAAGTCAGGAATTTTAACATTGTTCATGCTACTATCAATACCATTCCATTTCATCTTGAATCTAATTTCATAATGGTCACTATTACCCAAATTTCCTCCAATCTCAGTATCCTTAATTACTTCTTCCCTATTTGTCAGAACTAAATCCAGTATATTATTACCTCTAGTGGGTTCGTTAATAATCTGCCTCAGAAAATTATCTTGGACAACATTCAAAAATTCCTCAGCCTCCTGATCACCCACAAGAGCTTCCCAGTCTATATTTCTGTAATTAAAATCGCCCATTATAAACACATGCTTACTTCTACATGCCCGTTCTATCTCCTGCCACAGAAGATTTGAAGCTTCCTTACTAAGATTTGGTGGTCTGTATAATAATCCTATGACAAGCTTGTTTTTACCTTCCTTTACATTTAGCCATAATGACTCTGTGTTATCATCTAATTTAATTGTACTGTTTACACAACACTGGAGATTATCTTTAATATAAATAATAACCCCTCCTCCTCTCTTCCTATTCCTATCTGTATGGAACATGTTAAAGCCCTCAATCTCAACCTCAGGTTTAAAGTGATTACCTGCCAAATCAAGCCATGACTCTGTTATCGCAATTATATCAAAATTCTCTTCACTCGCTAATGCTCTTAAGAGATCTATCTTATTCCCTATACTCCGCCAATTTGTGTAATATATTTTTAAGGTTTTTTTATTATTCCCATCTTCATTGCATCGTGCTTTTTTATTCCTAGTTATCTGCTCATTCACTCGTGCATTAGCCCCCCTATAACGCATCAGTATGCCCTCCTCCCTAGCTATTCCTCTATCTCTGCATCCCTTCCATTTCCTACACCTGCCCTCTATTCCTGTTATTCCCTTACCTCTAACAGCTTCTAGTTTCCCACCCTAAGGACCTAATCATACTATCCAGCTCCCCCCATAGAACCTCAACACCTGCCCGACTAAGATGGAGCCCATCCATCGCATACAACCTCCTATATATTAATATTGTTTGTATATATCTATAGCTGCATGATTTAGTTCTTGACAAGCCTTGATTGGTGATACCCTTGTTTCTGGATGCAATCCTCTGGATGTAGTTTTCCTGGGAGTTTGGGTGCCTTAAAAAAGAGGCTGTTTGACTTGGATGACCTATGATGAGCCCTTGTGGCTTTTGTCATCTGTTATATTATAATGTGGGGGACTTTGATTTTGTCTTCCCCTGATGATGGTGCTTTTTGTAGGTGGGTTTTGACGAAGGCGGATGACCTTTGATAGGCCCTTGTGGCTTTTGTCATCCATGAAATTATGTTATGATATGTTATGAGTCAAGAAACATATCCCCATACCAAAAAGTAAGAAGTTAACACTCCATCTACATATAATCATCCAATCTGCGCTTGAAAACATTCCAGTTTGGGCTCTCGGTAATTGTGTAGATGATGGCCGGATGCGATTATTTTGAGCTTCGGCTCATTGTTTGGTACGGCTCGCCGCAGGGACAACACTGCGATGACCCTGAGTTTGAATCCTTTGGGGGGGGGGTCTGGGAGGCACAGCAGCCCAGTATAAAAACGAAAATTGACATAAAATTATTCGATTTCATCTCTAAAAAAGTAACAATGAAAAGTAGCCCAAAAAAGCTAGGCCTAGGATCCGGCCATCATCTACACAATTACCGGGCTCTCTACAGTCTCAGGTGGCAAACTATTCCAATAATCCACCACTCTGTTAGTGGTGACCTCTAGTTCTATTATTACCTTCAAACTCAAATTATAGGAAGGATATTGATTTGCTTGAGTATGTGCAGAGAAGGATGACAAAGATGATTGGTGGGCTAAGGAACTTACCTTATGGTGAAAGGCTCAGAAAACTAAATCTACATACATTGGAAAGGAGAAGAGTCAGAGGGGAATTAATTGAAGTCTTCAAATGGGTAAAAGGATATAATAAAGGGCATCTGGGTAAGGTTCTTATACTTAGTGAACATGACAGGACACGTAGCAATGGGTTTAAGCTTGATAAGTATAGGTTTAGGAAGGAGATTGGGAGGAATTGGTTTACAAATCGTGTGGTAGATGAATGGAATAGGCTCACTAGACATGTGATAGAAGCCTCTTCTCTGGATAATTTTAAGAATAGATTAGATAAATATGTGGATGAAGCTGCTAGATGGGACTGACTTTTTTTTATGTACATATGTATATATTTTTCTAAGGAGTGGGGAGATTATATTTTGTGGTTGCATGAATGGACATAATCCTCTGGATGCATTTTATGTATATTGTAGATTAGATCTGACGAACTCCTGTAAAGGGTGACCATGTTGATGACTTTTCTCTGGTAAGAAATCTTTTGT
Organism: Ceratothoa steindachneri; assembly: GCA_963969495.1. Lineage (NCBI taxonomy): Eukaryota > Metazoa > Arthropoda > Malacostraca > Isopoda > Cymothoidae > Ceratothoa > Ceratothoa steindachneri. The sequence continues at coordinate 3,107,152 of OZ018323.1, forward strand.
GTGTTGGTTGACTGGAACAGGAGCTGCCAAGTGTAGGCCATGAATGAACATAAGAACATAAGAAAAGAAGGAGACTGCAAAAGACCATTCATGGCCTACACTTGGCAGCTCCTGTTCCAGTCAACACACAAAAGATTTCTTACCAGAGAAAAGTCATCAACATTGTCACCCTTTACAGGAGTTCGCCAGATCTAATCTACAATATACATAAAATGCATCCAGAGGATTATGTCCATTCATGCAACCGCAAAATATAATCTCCCCACTCCTTAGAAGAATATATACATATGTATATAAAAAAAAAAGAAAAAAAAGTCAGTCCCATCTAGCAGCTTCATCCATATATTTATCTAATCTATTCTTAAAACTACCCAGAGAGGAGGCTTCTATCACATGTCTAGTGAGCCTATTCCATTCATCTACCACACGATTTGTAAACCAATTCCTCCCAATCTCCTTCCTAAACCTATACTTATTAAGCTTAAACCCATTGCTACGTGTCCTGTCATGTTCACTAAGTATAAGAACCTTACCCAGATGCCCTTTATTATATCCTTTTACCCATTTGAAGACTTCAATCAATTCCCCTCTGACTCTTCTCCTTTCAAATGTATGTAGATTTAGATTTCTGAGCCTTTCACCATAAGGTAAGTTCCTTAGCCCACCAATCATCTTTGTCATCCTTCTCTGCACAGACTCAAGCAAATAAATATCCTTCCTATAATATGGTGACCAAAATTGTACTGTCTAGTCTAGATGAGGCCTAACTAGCGCCAGATACAGTTTTAGAATGACTTCAGCACTCTTATTGCTTACACTCCTCCTAATGAATCCCAATATCCTATTAGCTTTATTCTTAGCATTTAGGCATTGCTTTCTAGGACGAAGGTCTGAACTTACCAAAATACCCAAGTCCCTCTCACAATCGGTCCTCCCTAAAATTCTCCCATTTAATTTATAACTATTCAATGGATTATTTCTACCTATACTAAGTACACTACATTTGTCTATGTTAAACTTCATTTGCCATTTCTCCGCCCAATTGGACAGAATGGTCAATTCCTCCTGCATTACAACAGCATCAGAATCAGCCCTAATAGCCCTACCTAGCTTAGTATCATCAGCAAATTTACTCAGGTCACTACTTATACCTATGTCAAGATCATTAATATAAATTAAGAATAGCAAAGGACCCAAAACAGATCCTTGCGGAACTCCACTGCTAACACACCCCCACTCAGATTTAACTCCATCTATACTAACTCTTTGCTGTCTGTCACCAAGCCATGACTGAATCCACCTAAATATACTGCCATCGATCCCGTGTGCTTTAACTTTGCTCAGAAGCCGCAAGTGTGGCACCAGATCAAAAGCCTTACTAAAGTCCAAGTATAAAATATCATAGTTTTCATCATTATCTGCTGCTTCATACACCTTACTATAAAAAGACAGCAAATTAGTCAGACAGGATTTACCCTTACTAAAGCCATGCTGTGATTCTTTTATCAACTTATGCTTATCCAAGTGATCTCTAATATTCCTTGCTATAATAGATTCCATCATTTTCCCTACCACTGATGTCAAACTTACTGGTCTGTAATTAGACATATTTGTTTTATCCCCTTTCGTAAATATAGGTATCACATTGGCTTTCTTCCATGCCACTGGCACAGTCTCTTTCTTTTCTTATGTTCTTATGTAGATGAGCGGCCCGGCCGATAAGATGTACTATTTCGTCTGTGTTCCTCCTGAGTTTCATTAAATTGAGGGGGGTCTGGAGGGCACAGCCCCCCCAGTATATAATCCTAAGGTAAATATGTAGATTAGCGGCCCGGCCGAAAAAAAAATTTGTTTGTAAATATTATCGTTCACTCGTTTCGGAATATTCATGCGCGTTTGAGTCCTTTTCGAATTATTATTCTATAAACAATTAGGATTATATACTGGGGGCTGTGCCACCCAGACCCTCCCCCCCCCACCAATTTAATGAAACTCAGGATCATCGTAGTGTAGTCTCCCCATTGTGTTTACCCCCACGCGAGCCGTCAACTTGAATGTACCCCAAAAACGTAAAAATATTTTGGAACACGGACGAAATAGTACGGGTAATACTTCAGATTCGGGGCGCACGGTAGATGGCGCTGCTAGTCGGCTACAATTTTGGGCTACAGCATATCTCTTATGACGTCATACGGTAGCGTCAGGTGTGACAATCACTGCGTTATATTTTTTTGTTCTTTTGGGGATTTGTAACTTTTAGTCTATTATTTACTAAATATCTGCGCTCTGCTCGTTTATAGTTTTTTTCTGAGTTAGGTAAGGTTTCTTGATGTCTTTTATTGTTTTTGTTTTGTTTTCGTATTTGGTGTTTACTGCGAACGATAGCAGCTTCTTACTGGCAACATCGTAGCTTATAAATAGGACCCGTTTTGCAAATGTTTTTCTTTCGTTATTGTGTTTTCGTGCTCTCCATGTGCTTCTTTGTTATTCGAATTCGGCTTTACTTTGTATAATCGCGACAAACTTTTAGATTATCTAGAGGCGCAGAAACTAATCAAGGAACCTATAGAAGTAGGAATTGTTTGTTATTAGTTTAGGTTTTTCTGCCAGTAAAAAGCTGTTGGGGAGAGAAAAAAACCCCCAGTAAATTCAAGGGGACGGCTCGTGGAGGAGATATCACTTTAGGGGGACCACCCTGCGATGATCCTGAGTTTCAATCAATTGGGAGGGGGGTCTGGGAGGCGCAGCCCCCCAGTATATACTCATATACAAAAAAATATTACGCCGATATTGTTCACATCTGACGCTACCGTCTGACGTCATAAGAGATATGTTGTAGCCCAAAATTGTAGCCGACTAACAGCGCCATCTACCGTGCTCCCCGAATCTGAAGTGTTGCCAATGCTGTAACTACATCACGTCAGCGCCTTTAATCATTTTGCAAATTATTATAGAGGGTGGTGATTGGGTCTGGCATCCGACGACTCAAACGCGCATGAATATTCAGACACGGGTGAACGATATTTACACAAAATAATTTTTCCGGCCGGTCTGCTCGTCTACATGTTTACCCAAATAACTTGCTCAAAACCAATTTATTTATCCCAGAAAAGATTTTAAAAAGCTCAATCATATCTCCTCTCACACACCTTTTAAATGAAAACATATTTAGTACCCTCAGTCTATCTTCATATTCAAGGTGCTTCAGAATGGTTTTATTTTTATTGCCCTCCTCTGTACTGACTCTAATAAGTTTATATCATGTTTAAAATGTGGTGACCATGCCTGTATACAGTACTCTAAATGTGGCCTGACATAAGAATTGTATATTTTAAGGATGACCTCCTTACTCTTGTAGCTAACATTGCTTTTAATGTAACCTAGCATCCTATTTGCTCTATTTTTTGCCGCAATACACTGCTTTGAAAACTTCAGTCACCTATCTACTACTACTCTAAGTACTTTTCATTTTCAACTGAATTAAGCCAATAATTCAGTTGTTTTATTGCAACCTTTTTTAAATTATTGAATAGTTTAAGTATGCCAAGCTTCGAGCCTTTTTGAAAATGAAATTTTTCTGTCTTAAAACAATTTATTTTGTTATCAATTATTATACCTTAGATATTTAATTTTGTCTGTTACTTTTATTTTGCAAGGCCTATTTTTCATATTATAAATTATTATACTGCTCTTGTCTTCATTAAGGTCTAATCCATATTTTTTTGCTTATTTCGGTTCAGTTATAAGTTTTTATAAGCATTTTCTAGACTTGGGTAAACATGTAAATCGGCGGCGCGAACGATGCGACGTAAACTATTTCGTCCGTGTTCCAATATGTTTCACGTTTTTGGAATAAATTTAAAGGGACTGCCCGTGGTGGATTTAAACACTGCGGGAGCATCCCCTACGATGATCCTGAGTTTCAATCAATTGGGGGGGTCTGGGGGCCACAGCCCCCAGTATATAATCATAATTGTTTATAGAATAATGTTCTAACGTTTATAGAAGTGAATGATTTAACCAAATCATTTCTGCGACTTTAATCGTTTTGCAAATTACAATGGGGTTGAGGATGTCTGACGTGAGAAATGAATGAAGTGATTTTTGATTTTGTTTTTCACTTAATATTTTGTTATTATCCTCATTTGTAGTCATTTTTACTTTTCAATATATTTTTCCCCATTTTAAAATTTTTATTACCTTTTTTATACATTTAAATATACTTAGCTAGATCGTTTAAAGGAACTAGTTTTTGTGGAGCCTTTTGGGTGGAGGAAAGACGATTTTTAGGAAGTAAATTCAGTTTGAATATGGTTTTCGTATAAATAATTTGCCCGTCGTCTATTGTCTAACTTTGTGCTTTATTTTCGGATCGAGATAAATTGTTAACCTTTTAGGACGATCACAATTTACTTAAGATTAAAATCGATTGCAAGGTTTGTGGCCAGGCATTAGAGATTAACGATAATTTTGAATTTAGATGTTCTAAAACTAAACGTGACTCAAGTTATCGACATTATTTTGAGAAATCGGCATTCAATGGCACCTTTTGTACAAAAGATTCCCTTTTACCAAAACGTGAATTAAAGAAAGATTCCACGCTTTCCTCATCGCTATTAAACAAGTATACCCACCGCAATAAAGTAAGTAAACAGCGTTTTTAGTTTGGTTATTTTCGGGCATTTTGGTACAAAAATGGCGCCGGGTATATTTGAACTAGGACTCAAACACGCAGGAATATTCATGCACGGGTGAACGAAATATAAACGCACAAAAATCCACTTCTTCTGGCGCGCCGCCGATCTACATGTTTACCTAGACTTGTGCAGAGTAGCAGTCCATCATCAGCAAAGAAGAAAGTTTGTATTATTATATTTTCATCAATGAAGCCATGTCCTTTTTCTCTTAATTCTGTTATTATCATATAAGTTTTAATTTTAAATAATGTTGTTGAGCCAGTACATCCTTATTTAATTCTATTTGCAACATTTATCTTAGTTTCTTTATCCTTGATCTTTAATTTAGTATAATCTCCACTGTATATTTTTGCTATTGCATCTATAATTGTATCATGTATCTTATATTTGATTAGTGACTCTATCATCATTTCTCTTTTTACAGAATGAAATGCTTAATTGAAACCTATTGATAATACAAAGTGATTTTTTTTTCCTTGTAGCATTTTTCTATACAATATTGTAATATCAGCAGGTTTTGCTCTATCCTTTCTTCCTTAGTAAATCCATTTTTAGATTCTTTTTGTGGATTATTTTGCAATATATGTGTCTCTCTCATTTTTCTTATCAGTGACATAAATATCTTGTATGATACATTTGTCAGCGCTATTGGTCTAAATTGTCCCACTTGGGGATTTTTTATTTGGGGTATAAAGTGTTCTGAATGCTCAAGTACAGAACATGGATGGGAAGAATGTAAACATCCAGAAAAAAAAGTGTGCGAACTGTGGAGGCCCAACGGCTCGCTTGCAATGAAGTACCCCAAAACGAAAGAAAGGGTAAAAAAACAACAACAGCCTTGAGTGAAGAGAAGGAACGCAGAAAGAACACAACATATGCAGCTGCTACCGCAAACCAAACAGTTCAAGAACCAAAAGCCGGTAACATGAGACCGGATCTCACCCTATGCATCCAGCATGCACATTAGGTTAACATGGCGAAACTTGGCTCGTATGCTGAGGAACTCAGCATACAAGAATTAAAAACACCCGAAAATGAACCCCAAGAAGAAGATGAGATGTTTTTTTCGAACACATCAACCAGTAACCACACTGAAAAATTTAATATAAGAATTTACGGATCAAACTCAAATCCTCTACCATCAATAACAAAGCGAAAGGAAATCGTAGAAGGACTAACTAAAGGAAAATTCAAGTGTGAATATGACTCAGATTATGACGAAATTGAGATCAATAATGCCATTAAACAAGACCTAATCGATCGAATTCAAGCTAACTCATGCGTCAATCTCCAGATCGAACAGTTCAGAAAAAAACTTTCAGGTCAGATAAGATCACCGGCAAAACCAAACAAAACCAAGGCGGTAAAAATCTCTAAACAATAATGGACAAGGTCGTGCGCTACATGAACAACTTCAAGATCCTTACCCTGAACGTAAATGTATGGAGAACAAAGAAACTAGAATTCTGAAATATAATAAGAAAAATAGACCCGGAAATAGTCATAATCACAGAACACGGAGTAAACCTGCAGGAGGAACGAATAAAAATTCCCAATTACAACGTAATAAGAGAAGAGGAATAGCTTTCTCCGAAAAAAAAGAATTAGAAGTCATATTTAGCCATCAAATTAAATATGACAACAGGGGACCTTGTCATGGCCGGGGCATATCCCCCCCCTCCCTCGGTGCTCGTATCTTCCTCCCCCCAACTTCATTTGCATTTTCCGCCGCCCATCACCAGCGATTCTTCTAGGAAATTTAAACACAAGGTGCACATCAACAGGCTATACAACTGGCATTAACGGCACCGGCAGGACACTGGAACTTCTGTTAAGGAGACAAATAGTGCAGAGGGAAGGTTCTGACTTTACAACATGCCTAACAGAGAGGTCTTCAACCACTCCGGACATTATTCTAACAAACCCGAACTTCGCACAAAACCTCCACACCGTTCCTAGCCCTGCAATACCATCAGATCACATCGTGTTTGTCACAAGAATCTCAACTTTCCTTATTCAAATCTAAATATCTAAAATATAAACACTATCCAGGACCAACTGGGAAGCATACAAATCCCACCTTGCCAGATACAACATCGACTCCCTAGATGAAAGCCCCCTAGAAGAAATAGATTCGCACCTAAAAAATATCACGGAACTAATAACAGAAGCCGATTCACTCCATATCCCTAGAGCAAGCTACAAAACAATCGCCGCACCAATATTAACAGAAGAAATGAAACAAAAAATGCAACATATTAAGACCATGTTTGAGGAAATCCGCCTACACGGAAACAACAGGAAAAGGTACGTATGACTGAGAAACCCACGTACAGGAGTTTCAAGGAAAAGAAGTACCTCAAAGGACTTGCAACCCATGTCGAGGAGGCACTTTTTGCAGTTTCGATTCTTAGCACGTACTAATTACTTGCTATGAAATCATCAAGTTTTCAAATATAATTTGTCAAGTCTATTATTTCATATTTATTTCACCTACTTCATTTCTCTTCACATCTTGTTACTGTAAATCATATTTTACCATATCTTACATTGTATACCCAATCCAACATATCTCATTGTGCATTCGTTGATTCTATGAATATATATATATATATATATTTCTAATTTTTTTTATTAAAACCATTATTTCAAAACTTATTTCACTTTAGTTGTAAGCCTAAAAACTAGCAGACGACAACTTTCATCAAAGAAATTTATGCTAATGGTTTTTGAAACGCTATTTAGGCTGATGTATTAACATAAAATAAATCACATGAATAACCATATACTATAAAGTGGTGCCCAAAGTTTAATAATTTCCTTCAATCAATAAATAAGTTTAAACGTTAAAATAATTCTTAACACCACGCGTCAATTTTCTCAAGACCTCGCTTGAGCATTTTTCGATTCACCTGTTCATTTTTTTTATATCGCGTGTTATCTTTAACATCCTTCTTCCAATTATCATAATTTATGTCATTTTAATTTAATACTATCCCCTATATTCACAAGTGGACAATTTCCTTTATTTCTCAATTATTTTCAATTTCTTTACGTTCCTGTGCTCGTGAATAATTTCCACACACACACACACACACACACACGTGAACACAGCCACAGCTACTTCACTCACGTCAACACATTCATTCAACTAACACAAGTATACATGAAACAGTGATTATGATGGACCAAACACACCAAGTAAGGACATCAGTTAGCAGCTAACCTGATCATCATAACCAACCGTCTGCCTCGAACCCACAGTCCGCAAATAGGTAACCACATGCGTACCTCTCGCTTCCCGTTTCTGATCCTGCAAACCCAATTACATGGTTGGAGGTCTCATCCATCCTCCTTAAACCTCAGAAAATCACCGAGGAAGAGAAAGTAGCAGCAATAATCCAGCGGTTGCCCATAAGTACCTTATTCAATTCAGGGAAGTGCTAATTAACGGGAAACAGGCTGGTGTTCTAGACCACCTGAAGGAGGCTTTCCTCAATAAATACGGTAGGTCCCAAATAGATGACCTGAGAGAGTTCCTGAATACTTAGGAAATGGGAGATAAGAGTCCTACTTCTTTTTAAACTCATCCGACTCTACCCCCATTCGCTTTGGAGTGCCACAAGGCTCTGTCCTTGGTCCTCTACTATTTCGTATCTACCTTCTCCCTCTTAGTTCCCTTCTCCGAAATCTCGGTCTATCCTTCCACCTCTATGCTGATGACTCTCAAATTTTCGTTTCCTCATCCCCCACGTCTCTTGCCTACTCTATCACTGACCTCCTGGCTGCCTACTCCTCTATTTCTTACTGACTCTCTACCAACTTCCTCAGGCTTAATCACTCCAAAACTGAGGTCCTCCTCGTCGGCACCCCTCTCTTGTCAAAAAGTCTAAATCTTTCTTTTCCTCGCTTACTCTGGGTGGTAATACTATCATTTTCTCTGACTGCGTTAGGAATTTGGGTGTTGTTTTTGATGAGAATCTTTCCTTTCAGCCTCATATCCGCAATGTCAGCAAATCCTCTCTATGTTTCCTTCGTAACTTCTCTCGCATTCGCATTTCTTATCCTGGCGTCAATGCCACACGCAAGCTCGTTGCACAACGCTTTGTTTAGCCAGGTATGAATGCCGACGTGGCCAAATGGACTCGCTCATGCCTGCCATCCCAGCGTGCTAAGGTCCACCGCCACACAAAAGCTCCTCTGGTCCCTTTTCCTCTTCCTTCGTCACGTTTTGACGCCGTTCACATCGATCTATTAGGTCATCTTCTTTACTCCCGTGGTTGCAATTATCTTCTCAACATGATCGATCGTTTTACTCGTTGGCCAGAGGCGGTTCCTATCTCGGACATCAGAGCTTCCACTGTCACTCGAGCTTTCGTCTCAGCATGGGTTGCTAGTTTTGGTTTTCCCTCAACGTTCATGACTGATCGTGGCAGCCAGTTTGAATCCCACCAATGTGATGCACTCATGTCAGTGATTGGCTCATTTCGCCTTCGTACTACAACTTATCACCCTCAGAGTAACTCTAAGGTAGAACGTCTGCATCGGACCATCAAAGCAAGCTTGCGCTCCACTGATCCAAACACAACTTGGGTGGACAAGCTGACTTTGATTCTCCTTGGCATTCGCTCGTCCTTGAAAGAGGATTTGGCTTGCTCTGCAGCGGAATTAGTTTACGGTACTCAACTTCATTTACCCGGTCAATTCTGTTCATCCTCTGACCGACCTCTACCTTCTCACATAGATCCTTCTTCATACGTACATTACCCTGGACGGGCGATGGCTGAAATTAAGCCAACTGCCCCTAGAGTGCCTGCTAATTATAAAACCTTCGTGCCGAAGGAGATGACAACATGCTCCCATGTTTTTGTCCTTCGTGATTCAGCTCGCACTTCGTTGCGACCAGTCTATGACGGACCCTTTCTCGTTATCTCCATGAAGCCGAAATTCTTCGTCCTAAAGCTTGGCACCAGACAAGATACTGTCTCTATCGACCGCCTAAAACCCGCTTATACCGAAAATGTTCATCTAGAACCCCAATCACCTGATCTAATTCCCTTAATCTATCGTCGTTACTTTTGTGTCTGATAGAGGGAATCAGTTTGGTTGCCCTGGCTTGCACACGTTCCAATATCGCGATATGTTTTCGAAACGAAGGACTCCAAAATTGTACGGCATACTCCAGGTGTTGTCGGACAAGTGAATTGTACAAACAGAGTACTATTTCTTTGTTTCGATATCCAAACTATCGCTTTGTATAGCATAACATCCCCTGGGCTTTTTTTCTCCGTATCTATGCACTGTTTCGAAAGAGAGTGTTACAATAAGAGAGAGAGAGAGAGAGTGTGTGTGTGTGTGTGTGTGTGTGTGTGTGTGTAACAAGGAGTTTTACACTTATTATTATACACTTCAGCGGCGACGGTGAAAACAGATGGCATACCAGCAGACGCGGTTGCAATGGCATGTCTAGCTAGTTTTCCGCCTGGACTGGCGAAGATGACCTGGAGGGAGGTCGCATCTGCCTTTGTTCTCTCTTTGGCTATTCGGCACCAGGGTTTGCAGAATTTAGCACTCTCACTAAAGTACTCATGTGAGCTGCAGACTACAGGTCTAATCGTTATTCATATAAGGCATACACGCGTCGTTCACGGAAACGGCACTGCGTCCTATCGACTCGCTATCAGTATTTACATTAAGGCACTGCGCTCTATCGAATATCATCAGTTCATCTTCCACTTTTCCTAAATGTGCCAGGGTTAGTTCTTTCTGTGTGGCAATTATAGGCCGAAGTTGCGTTTGAAATAACTTGTGCCTCACAAGCTTTTCACCAACTCCTGCCTAAAGGGCAGTTCTTCGTAGTTCCTCTAAATTAATAGAGGGGCGGCCTATGAGAGTGGAGGATAATAGCCTAAATGAACTCCATCTCACCTTGTCCTGCGTGACGATGTCTTAATGCGTCCATTTCCTTGACACCTATACTGTCAGACCGAAAGGAAAAGGTCACACGTTTATCGAGGGAAAAGGTCACACACTTATAGGGGTTTCGCCAGTTTATAGGTGGCCTGTGTATAAGTGAATGGGGATTGGTTTATAGATGATACAAAGGGATGGTAAAAAGGTTGTTTATCTAATATGGACGTGGAGGTAAAAGTGAAGGCATTCATACCACTTGCGTGAGGAGCTACTACTCTCACCATTCGGCCATACTAATCGCTCCTGTAGACGCGCAAAGTCGGTGTTACCTAAGGTCTGTATAAGTTGCTCCAAGGCCGCACATGATAAGTCCAAATCGTGTGTGGCCAAGTGTGTCAATTGCGTCGAGCCGCCCCCCTTTTCTTCGAAGCAATGTGGTGCGTATCTCCTTGAGAAGGACATCCTGGCTGTTCAGAGCCAGGATTGTCCCTTATTTATCGAGGCTAAGGACTTGGTCCTGGGGGTCCCGGTTCTGCTTAGGACGTCTTATGCCTCAACGTTAAGAAATATACCGTCTCCTCTTGGCCCCTCGCGGCCTACAAGCACGGTCGTTTCCGCGCCCATTTGGAACTCTTTTGCAGATTCTACCCACCCCAGGCGGTCCCCAGGTAGAGCTGGCGGCATAAAGGGTCACAAAAAACGTGCTAAAACCAGGGTTTGCCCTCCTTCCTCCAGCGTGACCGTTTCCCGTAAGTGGAAACAGTCGCGCTCCTCCAGAAGTTGGTCTGTCATGAGGCCATCTTCCACGGTTCTTCGAAAGGAGGACAGCACTAAAGGAGCTTTGGCTACTTCGCCCCCGATAAGTCGTCGAAGGCGAGAGCGCCTTCAGTGCATTGTCCAGCCAACAGCGCCCTGAGTTCTGCTTCAGGGAAGTGAACAGCAATTCCAGTGAGGGTATAGTATATGGTTATTTATGTGATTTATTTTCTGTTAATAAATCGGCCTAAATAGCGTTTCGAAAACCATAACCATAAATTTGTTTGATCGAAGTTGTAGGCGGATAGTTTTTAGGACTAAGAAGACAGCGAACTAAATTTTGGAATAATGAACTGGGCTTTAAGAAAGACAATTACACATATATAAATATATTCATAGAATCAACGAATGTACAATGAGATAAGTAGATTAGGTATACAATGTAAGATATTTTGACATATGGTTAAATGACTAATTGTAGAAGGAATGATTACCGAACTTTATACGGAGAATGCTGAGAGTCGACTGAGAAGGAATAGTGTGCTATTTGGTCGAGCAGAAAGCGTGTGTTTGTTTGTTTGTGTGTGAAATTTTAAGAGATGTTGTTTGGAAGAGTATTACGTTAAATGAATTGACAAGTAAAATAAATGAATTAATTATTAAGTTGTACATAAAATTATTTAAATTGAAAAAGTTAAAGGATTGCATAATATGAATTTCACATAATAATTGATGTAAATAATATATAAGTTTCCCAGGAGGTTTTTATTATAGGCATGCCCAGAGGCATTGCTATAACGGTCTTCTCTTCAAAGAAGGCCCCTGCATCCACTCCTAGCTAGGCCTGGAGGGTTTTTTCCTTGAATGGAATTGCCACAAACTCCATGCTAGCTGGGAGGAGATGCGGAGGCTCGTCTTGTCCAGTTCCCCGTTAGCTATCTTTTTGCAAGAGACCAAGCTGGGCGCGTGCCCCCTGCCCACCCTCCCGGGGGGTATAAGGATTTTGCGACCCCATCACCCATCACCACGGGATGGGAGGCAGGGCAGGACGATGCGCCATTTACACATGGCATAAATGTCTTCGTTCTTCTCTTTGCTTTAGATACCTTCTTTTAGGTAGTAACTGTACAGCTGCATCTAAACAGGAGGTATACTGTGTTATTTCCGCGCATATTCCACCGTCAGCCGACTTCGACGTAGGGACTTCCACCGCGCCGTGTCACGGTTGCCGAGGCCTTCTCTTGCTCTGAGAGCTCAACGGTAGTCTCTGGGGAGACTACTCGATTAATTCCAGGGGTCAAGTCTTTGCTGACCTGATGTGTCCTGAATGTGGATGACTTTACGCATCACTGCCCAAGAACCGCTTCATTTTCCTGCTTAGATCTATCTTTGTGCTCTCGAGATCCACAGCCCGATTTGGGGTGCGGGTGGTTCGATGACCTTCAGGATAGTAATCACTTCCCGATTCAAATATTATTTTCTGGACCGCTGCCTCCCGAGATCCTGCCTCGGTGGTGCCCGGTGCAAGCGCGGTAGTCCTCATTTCAGGAAATGACAGATTTTTGTCTCAGTTGAAGAGTTTATGTGGGTAAATGACGCCTTTGAATTCTTCCCCGGCAACCTCATCGCCGTGGGTATAACTACTATTCATAGAAAGACTGGCTGGTTTGCACGACCAATGCTCACGTGTCCACTGTCGGTGAATTTCTTCGAGCTTTGGCTAGGTTCTGGTATATTTAGAGGCACGCCCACTGCTCCTCATGCCACACATATGTGTCTTCACTTAACGGGAAGACCCCTCTAGCTGAGACGTGGAAGCGAGTCAAAAAGAATCGGGGCACGTTCTTGCAGGACACCCATCCCATTCTCCAGGAGAATGGGAAGGCAATCTCGGACCACGTGTCCGTGGCGAAATCCTTCGCGACTGCTTTCTCTAGCCGGGATGCTGCTTTGCCAACATTCAATTCTCGCCGAGATTTTGCGGAAGGCCGCCGACTGGACTTTACCCCCTGAGTCGGAGAACCCTTCAACAATATGTTTGCTCTGAGTGAGTTGCATTCCGCTCTCGCTTCGTGCGCAGATATCGCACCTGGTCCAGACGATGTCGCGTACGCCGTGCTTCGCCACCTGGGTGAACGAGGCATGACCTTTGTTAGATTTGTTGAACAGGAGCTGGGTAGAGGTCATCCCCTCCGATTCCTGGTGAATTGCTACTTTGATCGCTTTTTGCAAACCAGGAAGTGATCACTCTACCCCACCCGGTTTCCATCCAATCTCTTTAACCTCCTGCGTGAGCAACTTGATGGAGAAATTGGTAAATGGTAGATTAGCCTTCTTTCTGGACAGCGGAGGCCACCCCTCTTCTGTACAGTGCGACTTCTGCAAGTTTCACTCCATGTCGGCTGCTCTGCTCCGCATGGAAAATGCCGTCTGCGAGACCTTCCTAGACAGCATTACGCCATGGCATTTGTCGATCTGGAGAAGGCCTATGATACTGCATGTCGATACTGTATCATGGACACCCTCCACGAGATGGGGGTGAGTGGACGCCTCTTAATCTTCATATCTGAGTTTTGCGAGATCGTCGATTCTCTCTACTTGTGGGGCGAGCCCCCTCCGGCCCAATGAAGCAGGAAGAAAGTGTCCCGCAGGGAAATGTCCAGAGTGTCACACTCTTTGTCCTGATGACGGAATATGTTCTCGCTATGCTCTATCTGGACGACCGTTCAATCTCTTTTGGTGCGGCATAGCTGCCAACTCCGGAGCGTCACTTTTCCTTGGCGACGACTAAGGTGGTGCATTACTACTACCATCCATGGCTCCACCCTGACTTGTTTCTAAATGGGGTGCACCTGGAAGTGGTGGACTCGTACCATTTCCTTTTTCTTGTATTTGACCGATGCCTCACCTTGGAGGCTCATATTCGCAACCTTAGGGTATTCTTCCTTCTGTGAGGTTCAGCCCCTGGTGTGCTGATAGGGCTACTCCCTAATTTTTTTATTGATCGTTTGTTCGTTCAAAACTCGACTACGGATGCAAGCTTATGCATCTGCAGTCGAGCGTGTAGTCGGAAGTTGGACTGGATCCACCACACCGGCCTTCGCCTGGCAACCGGTCCCTTCCGCACTTTCCACATTGAGAGCCTACTTGTTGATGCTGGGGAAATGTCACTCGCTCTGTGCATTATTCGCCTGTACTCGCGATCCCGGCGCCTCCATCAATCGCCAACAACTCTCGCTGCATCTGCAGCTAATCTCGACGGTGTTCATGCCGCCGAGAGACGCCATTCATTTCCTAAGGCGTTTCGATTTATTGCTAGGAAACTCCTTTGAGACCTATTTATATCTTTCGGGCCGGTGGCGCCACTGGTTCTACCCAGGACGATATCCTTGATGATACCATCTTTGACTATTTCTCGCCATGCCTCTGCTCCCAATGATTCTACAGCGCCGGGAGTATTGCATTCGACCTTTTTGGAGCACACTTCATTTTACGATGGAACCGTACCAGTGTATACGGATGGCTCTAAGCCCAAGAGAGGGTCGGTTTCCACGCCTTATCCCCTCTGTTTGAAGGCAGCGTGGCTCTGTCTCTGTCTTCACGGGCTATCTGGTTGCAATAAACCGCTCGATTCGGGAGATATCGCGACGTGCTCGGTTCTAAGACCAGATTGTGATTTATAGCGACTCATCAATCGTTCTGAGTCCTCTCGGGAAATTGGAATGTCAGCATCTTTTTGTTTGTGATGTCCATGATACCACAGTTCTGGCAAGCCGAGTGGATGTCGAGATTATCTTCTGATGGGTTCCTGGACATGTAGGAATTGCGGGGAATTACCATGCTGATGATGGTGCTAAAGAGTCTCTGAGGACTGGGCGACCAGACCAGCGTTTCGCTTTTCCTCACACCTACTATATGGCAGGAATACGGACTGCCATCCGGGCTTCTTGGCAAAGAAGATTAGCGATGGTCGAGGGGAATTTAAATTTACGTTCTATTGCGCTTCAGCTGTTCACATGGACTTACCTCCCAATGCCTTAACGACTTCAGGTTGCTTTCTGTTGTCTTCGAATTAGACACTCTCGTGGGACGCACCGCCATTTGATGTAGCACTCTTCCGCGCCTTACTGTAATGACTGCGTTGTCCCCTAGACTGTTCGGCACATTCTTGTTGAATATCCAATTCTGGCTGCTCTTTAGGCATGTTACCTATCCCGTTACCGGGACGCGCAGGGTCGCTACTGCTTGTCCCATGCACTCGGGACTGGTTCGTGTATACCGAATTGAGACTATATGAATTTTTGGAGGAGACTGGCCTTCTCTACTTTATTTGACTGTTTATTGTGGGCCGCATGCCCCTGCGCCGGGGTTGGCGGGCTTACCCAAGACACTGAAGCGTGCTTCGTTCTTCCTACTTTTTTTTAGCTAATGATCTTTTATCCTCATTATTTGTTATTCATCTGTTATTCGTTTTTTAATATAGCCTAGTCGTAGGCTGTAGTGAGTACAGCGACTTATGCCCAAGTAGGCAGTCGCCAAATGGGCTCATCAAATAAATAATAATATTAAAAAAATTCCATTGCTGAGCCGAAGTTAATAACTTATTTAAGTCACTCTTCACTTTAAAGCTACCCTTAACTTCTTTGACTACAGCTGCCAATATAGTGTCATCTGCAAAAATGGACACTTTGCTATTTACAGCCTCCCCACGATAATCATATAAACGGCCTGAACAGGCACAGGTACAAACTTCCCCTGGCGGACTCCCCATACTGCAGATGGTGCCAGAACCAGGAAGAGACAGTGGAACACTTCCTGCTACACTACCATCGCTGCCTTAGCCTCTGTACCACACTGAAGGCATCCCTATCAAACCTCGGAGTCCGTCATCTAACCCTGCTGGATGGAGTATGTTTTGACCCCCCATCCGTCAAGAAATACTCAACAAGACAGCAAAATTCGTCACTAACAGCCGACAGCTCTCAATAATATGAACAATAAACTTAAGGCATAACTATTACTCATTAAGGACCATCTAAAATAACTTGACCACGTAACCTACTTGCAACAAATTACTTGCAGCAAGGCTCATGTGACTACTATCACAGCAGCCCAAACCAACAACAACAACATACTGGCCTAATATCTGGCAGGCCCTGAGCCACCTCAACACAAACTACCCCCCCACCAGGACAGTCATTTTCACAGATTCCCGGTCTTCTCTGCAACTCCTACTCTCCCGACCCCTACGGTCATCCACCGCCCTCGTTTTCCCTCTACAGAACCTACTACTGTCCCTCAGATCGGCCGGATGGGCGATCACCCTCCAGTGGGTGCCATCCCACTCAAACATCAGAGGGAACGATATATCAGATGCTGCTGCCAAGATGGGCCTGACTCAGGAAGACATAAACTCCCCTTCCGCTCCCACACTCCTCTGCCAAAAACACACTCTCCGCCGCCTGCCATTCAGCATGGGATGCCAGCCTCCATGACTTCCCCCCGCAACACCTCCATGGGCAGCTCCTGCACAGACTCCTCACCACAACCCTGGATCAGACGGTAAACATGTAGACGAGTGGCCCGGCCCGAAAAAATTTGCGTAAATATTATCGTTCACCAGTTTCTGAATATTCATGCGCGTCTGACATCATACCTCACCCCAAACCCCTATTATAATTTGCAAAACGATTAAAGGTACTGACATGTTGTACTTAAAGCATTTACCTATGTAAACGTCAGAACATTATAAAAATTAGGATTATATACTGGGGGGGCTGTGCCCCCCAGACCCCCTCTAATTTAATGAAACTCAGGATCATCATAGTGCGGTCCACGCATCGTGTTTAACCCCCCATGAGCTGTCCCCTATAAATGTACTCCAAAAACATGAAACATTTTGGAACACAGACGAAATAGTACATCTTATCGGCTGGGCCGCTCGTCTACATATTTACCGATCAGACAACAGTCACGAATCCTGGATGTCGCCCTCAACCGGTTACGGCTGGGCCACATATCCCTCAACGCCCACCTCCACTGGATGAACCTCTCCCGTGACCCATTCTGTCCCTGGTATCGGAACATAGAGGAAACAGTGGAGCACTTCCTACTCTGCTGCCCCTGCTTTTACTCCCACTAACAAGCCCTGGCGCATAGACTCCGTGCCCTGAATGTCTCCACCTTTGACCTACCCACACTACTGGTTGCTGCACCCCCTGTCTCTCCTCATATCCGATCCACCGTCATCCGCCTCACCTGCAAATTTCTGAGGAAATCCCAACAGCTCCTGCGACTATAAAGTGGGACTTGAGCAACAGGACCACAAGGCATCAAAGCCCTCAAAAACAACAACAATATTTAAAATTTTGGTTATTCTGAAGATCTATACCCCATGAGCTTTCCTGCTCGCATTCCCATATATTTATTTCACCCAACTGTGTAATTAACTTGTTTTATTACTTGTTCCTGAGGGTGAGCGTAGCGAGCAGAGGGGTATGGGGGACTATGCCCCCCCATATAGCAACCCATACTACGTGGGGTATGGATCTTCAGGTTTACCGTGAATAGATGGTGTTGATGTCTCTGATTAGTTCTGGATAACTAATATTTTATTAACTAAATCTTTCTATATATATTTGGGTAATACTTCAGATTCAGGGCGCACGGTAGATGGCGCTGTTAGTCAGCTACAATTTTGGGCTACAGCATATCTCTTATAAGAACATAAGAAAAGAAGGAGACTGCAAAAGACCATTCATGGCCTACAGATGTGACAATCACTGGGTTATATTTTTTGGTTGTTTTGGGGATTTGTAACTTTTAGTCTATTATTTACTAAATATCTGCGCTCTGCTCGTTTATAGTTTTTTTCTAAGTTAGGTAAGGTTTCTTGATGTCTTTTATTGTTTTTTGTTTTGTTTTCGTATTTTTTGTTTACTGCGAATGATAACAGCTTCTTACTGGCAACATCGTAGCTTATAAATAGGACCCGTTTTGCAAATGATTTTCTTTCGTTATTGTGGTTTCGTGCTCTCCATGTGCTTCTTTGTTATTCAAATTCGGCTTTACTTTATATAATCGCGACAAACTTTTAGATTATCTAGAGGCGCAGAAACTAATCAAGAAACCTATAAAAGTAAGAATTGTTTGTTATTAGGTTAGGTTTTTCTGCCAGTAAAGAGCTGTTAGGGAGAAAAAAACCCAGTAAATTCAAGGGGACTGCTCATGGGGGAGATATCACTGCAGGGGACCACCCTGCGATGATCCTGAGTTTCAATCTATTGGGTGGGGTCTGGGGGGCATATATACTCATATACAAAAAAATATTACGCAGTGATTGTTCACATCTGACGTCATAAGAGATAAAACATAACATAACATAACATAATTACACGGATGACAAAAGCCACAAGGGCCTATCAAAGGTCATCCGCTTCCGTCAAAACCCACCCACAAAAAGCACCATCACCAGGGGAAGACAAAATCAAAGTCCCCCACAATATAATATAACAGATGACAAAAGATACAAGGGCTCATCATAGGTCATTCAAGTCAAACGGCCTCTTTTTTAAGGCCCCAAACTCCCAGGAAAACTACATCCAGAGGATTGCGTCCAGAAACAAGGGTATCACCAATCGAGGCTTGTCAAGAACTAAATCATGCAGCTATAGATATATACAAAAATATTAATATATACAAAACTTAGGAACCATCACAACCTTCCCTACCATAAACTCATCCAACGTACTCTTAAATACATTTAGATTTGGACTACCTACTACCCTCTGTGGCAATTTGTTCCAGAAGTCTACCACTCTATTGGGGAAAAAATATTTTCTTAAATCCAACCTACACCCTTGCTTTTTAATTTTCAAGTGGTGACCTCTAGTCCGATTTCCATCATCTAACTCAAAAAACTTGCTAACATCCAATTTATCTATCCCAGAAAAAATTTTAAACAGCTCACTCATATCCCCTCTCACACACCTCCTTTCAAACGAGAACATATTTAATACCCTCAGTCTATCTATATATTCAAGGTCCCTCAGGGAAGGAATAATCTTTGTTGCCCTCCGTTGCACTGACTCGAGAAGGTTAATATCATGTCTAAAATGTGGGGACCATGCCTGTATACAGTACTCTAGATGTGGCCTAACATAAGAGTTATAGAGTTTAAGAATAACCTCCTTACTTTTGTAACTGACATTTCTCTTAATGAAACCTAGCACTCTATTTGCCCTATTTCTTGCTTCAATACACTGCTTAGAAAACCTTGATGACTTATCTATTACTACTCCTAGATCTTTCTCATCCTCTACTGAGCTCAGCCAATGCCCATCCATTTCATAGTTAAATTCTCTATTATCTTTTCCCATGTTAATAACTTTGCACTTATCAAGGTTGAAAGTCATTTGCCACTTATGTGCCCAGGATAATAATTTATTTAAATCCCCCTGCACTTCAAAATTATCATCAATATCTTTAACTACAGCTGCTAATTTGTTATCATCCACAAAAATTTACACTTTATTATTAACTGCCTCCCCAAGATCGTTTATATAGATGACAAATAATAATGGACCGAGAACTGATCCCTGAGGAACCCCACTGATAACATCCCTCCACTCTGACTTTACACCATTTAGCACTACCCTTTGCTTCCTGTCTTTCAGCCACTCAGCTATCCAATATATTGTAGCCCAAAATTGTAGCCGACTAACAGTGCCATCTACCATGCGCCCCGAATCTGAAGTGTTACTGAAACCTGCACTATCTAAAAAGATATCTTTAATCTTAGTACTGGTATTAATAATGCAATTTTTTGTGCAACCAGTAAAAGTTACATCATGATGTTGAATATCATTAAGTAAATTTACTGTTTTTAAGGGCAATGCTAAATTGAAGAGGTTTGTCATTAAATTTATCATCTTGTTTTACAGGTGCTATTAAGTATTTAAATGCAAGGTTTATATTATCAGGAGGATAATATATACCCATTTGAAGACTTCAATCAATTCTCCTCTGACTCTTCTCCTTTCCAATGTATGTAGATTTAGTTTTCTGAGCCTTTCACCATAAGGTAAGTTCCTTAGCCCACCAATCATCTTTGTCATCCTTCTCTGCACAGACTCAAGCAAATAAATATCCTTCCTATAATATGGTGACCAAAATTGTACTGCCTAGTCTAGATGAGGCCTAACTAGCGCCAGATAGAGTTTTAGAATGACTTCAGCACTCTTATTGCTTACACTCCTCCTAATGAATCCCAATATCCTATTAGCTTTATTCTTAGTATTTAGGCATTGCTTTCTAGGACGAAGGTCTGAACTTACCAAAATACCCAAGTCCCTCTCACAATTGGTCCTCCCTAAAATTCTCCCATTTAATTTATTACTATTCAATGGATTATTTCTACCTATACTAAGTACACAACATTTGTCTATGTTAAACTTCATTTGCCATTTCTCCGCCCAATTGGACAGAATGGTCAATTCCTCCTGCATTACAACAGCATCAGAATCAGCCCTAATGGCCCTACCTAGCTTAGTATTATCAGCAAATTTACTCAGGTCACTACTTATACCTATGTCAAGATCATTAATATAAATTAGGAATAACAAGGGACCCAAAACAGATCCTTGCGGAACTCCACTGCTAACACCGCCCCACTCAGATTTAACTCCAGCTATACTAACTCTTTGCTGTCTGTCACCAAGCCATGACTGAATCCACCTAAATATACTCCCATCAATCCTGTGTGCTTTAACTTTGCTCAGAAGCTGTAAGTGTGGCACTCGATCAAAAGCCTTACTAAAGTCCAAGTATAAAATATCATAGTTTTCATCATTATCTGCTGCTTCATACACCTTACTATAAAAAGACAGCAAATTAATCAGACAGGATTTACCCTTACTAAAGCCATGCTGTGATTCTTTTATCAACTTATGCTTATGCAAGTGATCTCTAATATTCCTTGCTATAATAGATTCCATCATTTTCCCTACCACTGATGTCAAACTTACTGGTCTGTAATTAGACATATTTGTTTTATCCCCTTTCTTAAATATAGGTATCACATTGGCTTTCTTCCATGCCACTGGCACAATGCCACTCTCCAATGATTTTCTAAAGATGCATGCTAGGGGCTCACTTAACACATCCTTACATTCTTTCAAAATTCTAGGAAAGACGGCATCAGGACCTTTGTCACTATCTCCTATGTGATCAAGATATCCTTTAATTTCTCTTCATCCTTACCCCGAAAGATCATTGACACCTCGGGTATATTTAGAGTATCCTCCTGTGTAAATACTGAGAGAGAAAAGTCATTTAGCATTCCAGCCATTGAGTCCCTATCACTCACTAATTCTCCATTGGAATCTATAAGTGGGCCTATTTTATATCTAACCTTAGTTTTGTATAATTGCTAAAATTTTTAGGATCTTCCTTTGCCCTATTTGCCACTTTAATTTCATAATTTCTCCTTGCTACTCTAATTAACTTTTTAACATCTCTTGCTAGTTCATTATATCTCTGCCTTAAGTGATCCTCTCCATTTTTTATTTTCCTATAAATGCCCTTTTTAATGCCAATATAATGCTTAATTTTATCTGTCATCCATTTTGGGTCATCATTTTTAGTCCTAATCTCCTTATATGGAACGTTAATCATCTGACCTGTAATTAATTGCTCAATTATTCTTTCATACTCCTCTTCAATTGTAATCTCTTCCTCCTGGTGATTATTGTCTCCACTAACTGATATCATTGAATCTATTCCTGATTTGATTTCATTGCCTGGTTTCTGTACAACTGCCTCCAGGTAAGTCCTTAGCCCATTATAATTTGCTCTTCTAAAGTCAGGAATTTTAACATTGTTCATGCTACTATCATGCTACTATTACCCAAATTTCCTCCAATCTCAGTATCCTTAATAACTTCTTCCCTATTTAACATAACATAACATAACATAATTTAACGGATGACAAAAGCCACAAGGGCCTATCAAAGGTCATCCGTATCCATCAAATCCCACCCATATAATGCATCCATAGGATTTTGTCAAATCATGCAGCTACAATATACAATTTAACAATCCATAGGAATGTCCAACCATGCATCTACAATATATAATTTAAAGCCTCCATAGGAGTCTGTCAAAAACAAAATCAAAATCCCCCAAAATATACAATAAAAAGAAACTGCATCCACAGGAATGAGTCAAGAAACATATCCACATACCAAAAAGTAAGAAATTAACCCTCCATCCCCATATAATCATCCAATCTGCGCTTGAAAACATTCAAGTTTGGGCTGTCTACAGTCTCAGGTGGCAAACTATTCCAATAATCCACCACTCTGTTAGTGAAAAAATATTTTCTAACATCCAGTCTGCACCTCTGTTTTTTAATCTTTAAGTGGTGGCCTCTAGTTCTATTACTACCTTCTAACTCAAATAACTTGCTGAAATCTAATTTATCCATCCCAGAAAAGATTTTAAAAAGCTCAATCATATCTCCCCTCACACACCTTCTTTCAAATGAAAACATATTTAATACCCTCAGTCTATCTTCATATTGAAGGTGCTTCAGGGATGGTATTATTTTTGTTGCCCTCCTTTGTACTGACTCTAATAAGTTTATATCATGTCTAAAATGTGGTGACCATGCCTGTATACAGTACTCTAAATGTGGCCTGACATAAGAGTTGTATAGTTTAAGGATGACCTCCTTACTCTTGTAGCTAACGTTTCTTTTAATGTAACCTAGCACCCTATTTGCTCTATTTTTTGCCTCAATACACTGCTTTGAAAATTTCAGTGACCTATCTACTACCACTCCTAAGTCTTTCTCATCTTCAACTGAATTAAGCCAATATCCATCCATCTCATAGCTAAATTCCCTATTATCTCTCCCCATGTTAATAACTTTGCATTTATTAAGGTTAAAAGTCATCTGCCACTTCTGAGCCCAAGCTAACAGCTTATCTAAGTCACCCTGCACTTTAAAGCTACCCTCAACCTCTTTGACTACAGCAGCCAATTTAGTGTCATCAGCAAAAATTGACACTTTGCTATTTACACCTTGCCCAAGATCATTTACATAGATTATAAATAATAAAGGGCCTAAAACTGATCCCTGAGGTACGCCACTAATAACATTCCTCCACTCTGACCTCACTCCATTCAGTACAACTCTCTGTTTCCTATTTTTCAGCCATTCAGTTATCCAATTTAAAACGTTCCCACATATCCCATGCAGCTTTAATTTATGAACTAGTCTTCTATGTGGAACCTTATCAAAAGCTTTGCTGAAATCTAAGTAGATCACATCAACTTTCTCACCCCTATCTAATTCTTTAGTTACATAATCCATAAAATCCAGTAAATTAGTTAAACACGATCTATCTTTTCTAAAACCATGCTGAGCATCATTAATTAACCTGCTGCTCTCTAGATGATCAGAAATTCCCTTCTTAACCATCTTCTCAAGAATTTTACAGACTATAGAAGTTAAGCTTACTGGTCTAAAGTTATTTGGGTCCTCTTTGCTTCCCTTTTTAAAAATTGGCACTACATTTGCCAATTTCCAATCATTTGGTATTTCTCCAGACTCTAGTGATCTAATAAATATCTTCTCGAGAGCTACTGCAATACTTTCTACACCTTCTTTGAGTATCCTAGAATGAATGTTGTCAGGGCCAGATGCCTTACTAGTATTTAACTGAATTATAAGCCCTTTAATTTCTTCTCTGTCTATATTAATAGAATTTATCACTACTTCCCTTGACCTAGAATTATCATCAATTAATCTAACTGGTTTCTCTTCTGTGAATACCGAAGCAAAATGATCATTAAGGACCTCTACTATTTCCTCATCAGATTCTTTCAAAACCCCTTCATATTTAATAGGCCCTATTTTATCACTGTTAGATTGATTATTGATTCTATAATAGCTAAAGAATTTTTTAGGATCTTTATTATTATTTTTAGCTAAATTAATTTCTGCTGTCCTTTTGGTCTTCTTAATAATCTTATTTAGTTCATTTCTGGTTGACCTATAATGGTTTAAATTATCTAAACTACTCTCACTTTGTAATCTCTGGTATGCCCTTTTTTTCTCTGAAACTTTATTAGCTATTTCTTGGTTCCACCATAATGGTTTCCTACATTTCTTCCTAATAGACTTCATCGGAATACACTGTTCCTGAACCATGTTTAATATAGTCTTAAAAATATCCCACATCTCATAAGTATTCTTTCCATGGAATTCTATATCCCACCTAATCTGATTTAGCATGCTGCGTAATTTATCGTAATCTCCTCTATAAAAATTTGGAATTTTTGTGGAGTTTGTCGTTGTTCTACCCTTAACTATTTGCAAATTAAACCGAACCATCTGATGATCACTGTTTCCCAATGATTTCCCTACACTCAATCCTTGAACTAAGTGATCATCATTTGAAAGAATTAGATCTAATATATTGGCACCCCTTGTTGGCTTATTAACAAATTGGATCAAAAAGTTATCCTCAAAACACTCCATAAACTTACAACTTGCTCTATCTCTTCCTATCATATTTTCCCAGTCTACAGAAGTTAAATTAAAGTCACCAAGAATAACTGTATCTTCTTTGCATCCTTTACTTATTTCCCTAATCATTAACTCATCGATACAATCAGTCTGTCCTGGTGGTCTATAAAAAGCTCCCAAGTGTATTTTCCTATTTTTACCAACCTTAATATCTATCCATAATGATTCACCTTCTCCTTGCTTTATAGAGTTATTTAGATTTGAAGAAATGCTATTTCTGATATAAATAATCAACCCACCACCAGTCCTATCTCTCCTTTGACTAATGTACATAGTATAACCCTCTAGTTCAAATTCACTGACATTATCATTAAATATATTTTCATTAACCCATGATTCAACTATACATATTATATCTATATCTTCATGAATGATATAACTAAATAATTCATCCTTCTTATTTCTAAGACTACGAGCATTTGTGTAAAGACAACTCAGCCCACCTATCCCTGAAGCACCTGAGGGCCTATCTCCTCTGCATCTCCTTTCTCTCTTTCCCCGACCCTGTACTCTTGTATTTCCCTGACCACTTTCACTACTCAAGTAGTTTAACCCTAAAGCACTTCCATTAGCCTGCCTACCTTCTACAAATCTGTGTTTGCTTCCTTTCCCTGCCTCACTTTGAGCCATTAAATTTCCCTGACCACTATCAAAACCTAGTTTCCCGCCTCTAAAGACCTAATAACACTATCTAATTCCCGCCACAAAACCTCAACCCCATCTCGGCTCAGATGGAGTCCATCCATCGCATACAAACCCTTATTCCCATAAAACCCACTCCAAACATCTACAAATACCAATCCTGACTCCTCGCACAAACCTTTCACATATTCATTCAACCCCATTGCACGAGACAACCATTCCATCCCCACATCCATTCTGGGAAGCACACCTGAAACAACGCCTTTTACTCTACTTTCACACATCCTTTCAATCAGCCTTTTATACCGCTGTCGTAACTCACAAGTACCCACCTTCTTTACATCGTTTACTCCGACATGTGTAATCACAACTGCTTCCCTCTCACACCCAGACACCAACCTATCATACCTCTCACACACATCATTTACACCAGCACCCGGCAGACAAACTCTCACTCCCTTCCATTTACTTTCATTCAACTTCCTATCTAAATACCTAATCTGAGAGTCACCCATCACAATCACCTCAGTCATTCTCCTATTCTCTCTAGGCCTAGTATTACCCTCCCTCCTGCTCTCACTCATTCGACCTCCTATTCTACTTTCAGGCACGGCCACACCAGGCAAATCTCTTTCAAATTCTTTCTCTCTCAGGGCATCAAATCTGTTAGTTAGCCTAACAGGTTCCATGTCCCTCTCATTCACACACCTAACCTGTCCTAACTTATCTATTCTGTTCACTTTCACCCACCACTCATCATCACTTACTTCACTTACTGCTTTCTCTCCAGTCCCTGTTCTAGGCCTAACTTCCTCCCTCCTGGTCCCAATCTGACTCTTCAAACGTACACTTGCATCTCTTCTCACTTCAGACACTAAATCGTTCAGTCTCAAGCATTCCGCACGTAATCGACTCACCTCCTCAGTCAAAGCACATACACGGCACTCAGACACATTCACTCTCCTCTCTACACCACAGACATCGCACACTACATACACACTACTTTCAAAAGGCATACTCTCTACATCCAAACAGTCAGCCATACTTAAACAAGAACAATAATAGAAACAAAAACTTACAAACAACAAGAATTTGATCCCAATTTGTGCGCGCAAGTTTAAAACCTGCTAATCAAGATGGCCCCGAAGTAAACAAAAGTCACTTTCTCACCAAAACAAAATAACCACAATTTATACAAAATAACCACAATTTAACTTTGTTATATTAACCAAATATATGATTTTATAACTTAATATTTATGTTTATGTCACACACCAAAGTAAATCAAATAATCAAAATATTCTGAGAGCTCTACGAAACACGTGCTACCTGTTCGAAGGTCAGTCAGAACTAAATCCAGTATATTATTACCTCTAGTGGGTTCGTTAATAATCTGCCTCAAAAAATTATCTTGGACAACATTCAAAAATTCCTCAGCCTCCTGATCACCCACAAGAGCTTCCCAGTCTATATTTCTGTAATTAAAATCGCCCATTATACACACATGCTTACTTCTACATGCCTGTTCTATCTCCTGCCACAGAAGATTTGAAGCTTCCTTACTAAGATTTGGTGGTCTGTATAATAATCCTATGACAAGCTTGTTTTTACCTTCCTTTACATTCAGCCATAATGACTCTGTGTTATCATCTAATTTAATTGTACTGTTTACACAACACTGGAGATTATCTTTAATATAAATAATAACCCCTCCTCCTCTCTTCCTATTCCTATCTGTATGGAACATGTTAAAGCCCTCAATCTCAACCTCAGGTTTAAAGTGATTACCTGCCAAATCAAGCCATGACTGTTATCGCAATTATATCAAAATTCTCTTCACTCGCTAACGCTCTTAAGAGATCTATCTTATTCCTTATACTCCGCCCATTTGTGTAGTATATTTTAAATTTTTTTAATTATTCCTATCTTCATTGCATCGTGCTTTTTTATTCCTAGTTATCTGCTCATTCACTTGTGCATTAGTCCCCCTATAACACATCAGTATGCCCTCCCCCCTAGCTATTCCTATATCTCTGCATCCCTTCCATTTCCTACACCTGCCATCTATTCCTGTTATTCCCTTACCTCTAACAGCTTCTAGTTTCCCACCCGTAAGGACCTAATCCCACTATCCAGCTCCCCCCATAGAACCTCAACACCTGCCCGACTAAGATGGAGCCCATCCATCGCATACAACCTCCTATTCCCATAAAACCCACCCCAGACATCTACAAACACCAATCCTAACTCCTCACACAGTCCTTTCACAAATTCATTCAAACCCTCCTGCTCTCATTCACACTACCACCCATCCTGCTCTCATCCACAATCACACCAGGCAAATCACTTTCACACTCTTCCTCTCTCAGGACATTGAATCTGTTAGTCAACCTAACAGGTTCTATGTCCTTCCTTTTCAAACACTTAATCTGTCCTAGCTTATCTATCCTATCCATTTTCACCCACCATTCATCATCACTCACAACTTCCACACTGTTCCCAGTCCTATCTTCCACCCTCTTAGCACTAATCTCACCCTTCAATCGCACACTTGCGTCTCTTCTCACCTCAAACACCAAATCATTCAACCTCTTACATTCCCCACTCAACCTCCTAACCTCCCCTTCCAGAAAACACACACGGCATTCAGTTACATTCACTCTCCTTTCAACTCCACATGCATCACACACCACATAAACACTACTTTCAAACGACATGCTCTCACCATCTATACAAACAGCCATACTCTCAGAAATTTACTAAGGACAAAGTTAACACTCACCAAAAAAATTCTTGCTTAGGATTGCTGCCAGTTATCTTCCCCAAAAGTATTAATCACTAATGTATTTATTACACAGTGATTGATATATTATATAAATACAAGAAATACTACACACCCAAATCAGTATTATATCCCAATCTTACAATGAGAATCAGGAGCTTCCTGTAAGACAACCTTCCAGAACAAAGCCAGACAGGGCTTTAACATGTTTCATAAAAATAGGAATAGGAAGACAGGAGGAGGGGTTATTATTTATATTAAAGATAATCTCCAGTGTTGTGTAAACAGTACAATTAAATTAGATGATAACACAGAGTCATTATGGCTAAATGTAAAGGAAGGTAAAAACAAGCTTGTCATAGGATTATTATACAGACCACCAAATCTTAGTAAGGAAGCTTCAAATCTTCTGTGGCAGGAGATAGAACAGGCATGTAGAAGTAAGCATGTGTGTATAATGGGCGATTTTAATTACAGAAATATAGACTGGGAAGCTCTTGTGGGTGATCAGGAGGCTGAGGAATTTTTGAATGTTGTCCAAGATAATTTTCTGAGGCAGATTATTAACGAACCCACTAGAGGTAATAATATACTAGATTTAGTTCTGACAAATAGGGAAGAAGTAATTAAGGATACTGAGATTGGAGGAAATTTGGGTAATAGTGACCATTGTGAAATTAGATTCAAGATGAAATGGAATGGTATTGATAGTAGCATGAACAATGTTAAAATTCCTGACTTTAGAAGAGCAAATTATAATGGGCTAAGGACTTACCTGGAGGCAGTTGTACAGAAACCAGGCAATGAAATCAAATCAGGAATAGATTCAATGATATCAGTTAGTGGAGACAATAATCACCAGGAGGAAGAGATTACAATTGAAGAGGAGTATGAAAGAATAATTGAGCAATTAATTACAGGTCAGATGATTAACATTCCATATAAGGAGATTAGGACTAAAAATACTGACCCAAAATGGATGACAGATAAAATTAAGCATTATATTGGCATTAAAAAGGGCATTTATAGGAAAATAAAAAATGGAGAGGATCACTTAAGGCAGAGATATAATGAACTAGCAAGAGATGTTAAAAAGTTAATTAGAGTAGCAAGGAGAAATTATGAAATTAAAGTGGCAAATAGGGCAAAGGAAGATCCTAAAAATTTTAGCAATTATACAAAACTAAGGTTAGATATAAAATAGGCCCACTTATAGATTACAATGGAGAATTAGTGAGTGATAGGGACTCAATGGCTGGAATGGTAAATGACTTTTTTTCACTCAGTATTTACACAGGAGGATACTCTAAATATACCCGAGGTGTCAATGATCTTTCGGGGTAAGGATGAAGAGAAATTAAAGGATATCTTGATCACATAGGAGATAGTGACAAAGGTCCTGATGCCGTCTTTCCTAGAATTTTGAAAGAATGTAAGGATGTGTTAAGTGAGCCCCTAGCATGCATCTTTAGAAAATCATTGGAGAGTGGCATTGTGCCAGTGGCATGGAAGAAAGCCAATGTGATACCTATATTTAAGAAAGGGGATAAAACAAATATGTCTAATTACAGACCAGTAAGTTTGACATCAGTGGTAGGGAAAATGATGGAATCTATTATAGCAAGGAATATTAGAGATCACTTGGATAAGCATAAGTTGATAAAAGAATCACAGCATGGCTTTAGTAAGGGTAAATCCTGTCTGACTAATTTGCTGTCTTTTTATAGTAAGGTGTATGAAGCAGCAGATAATGATGAAAACTATGATATTTTATACTTGGACTTTAGTAAGGCTTTTGATCGAGTGCCACACTTACGGCTTCTGAGCAAAGTTAAAGCACACAGGATCAATGGCAGTGTATTTAGGTGGATTCAGTCATGGCTTGGTGACAGACAGCAAAGAGTTAGTATAGATGGAGTTAAATCTGAGTGGGGGGGTGTTAGCAGTGGAGTTCTGCAAGGATCTGTTTTGGGTCCCTTGTTATTCTTAATTTATATTAATGATCTTGACATAGGTATAAGTAGTGACCTGAGTAAATTTGCTGATGATACTAAGCTAGGTAGGGCCATTAGGGCTGATTCTGATGCTGTTGTAATGCAGGAGGAATTGACCATTCTGTCCAATTGGGCCGAGAATTGGCAAATGAAGTTTAACATAGACAAATGTAGTGTACTTAGTATAGGTAGAAATAATCCATTGAATAGTAATAAATTAAATGGTAGAATTTTAGGGAGGACCGATTGTGAGAGGGACTTGGGTATTTTGGTAAGTTCAGACCTTCGTCCTAGAAAGCAATGCCTAAATGCTAAGAATAAAGCTAATAGGATATTGGGATTCATTAGAAGGAGTGTAAGCAATAAGAGTGCTGAAATCATTCTAAAACTGTATCTGGCGCTAGTTAGGCCTCATCTAGACTATGCAGTACAATTTTGGTCACCATATTATAGGAAGGATATTTATTTGCTTGAGTCTGTGCAGAGAAGGATGACAAAGATGATTGTTGGGCTAAGGAACTTACCTTATGGTGAAAGGCTCAGAAAACTAAATCTACATACATTTGAAAGGAGAAGAGTCAGAGGCCAATTGATTGAAGTCTTCAAATGGGTAAAAGGATATAATAAAGGGGATCTGGGTAAGGTTCTTATACTTGATGATAATTCTAGGTCAAGGAAGTAGTGATAAATTATATTAATATAGACAGAGAAGAAATTAAAGGGCTTATAATGCAGTTAAATACTAGTAAGGCATCTGGCCCTGACAACATTCATTCTAGGATACTCAAAGAAGGTGTAGAAAGTATTGCAGTAGCTCTTGAGAAGATATTTATTAGATCACTAGAGTCTGGAGAAATACCAAATGATTGGAAATTGGCAAATGTAGTGCCAATTTTTAAAAAGGGAAGCAAAGAGGACCCAAATAACTTTAGACCAGTAAGCTTAACTTCTGTAGTCTGTAAAATTCTTGAGAAGATGGTTAAGAAGGGAATTTCTGATCATCTAGAGAGTAGCAGGTTAATTAATGATGCTCAGCATGGTTTTAGAAAAGGTAGATCATATTTAACTAATTTACTGGATTTTATGGATTATGTAACTAAAGAATTAGATAGGGGTGAGAAAGTTGATGTGATCTACTTAGATTTCAGCAAAGCTTTTGATATGGTTCCACATAGAAGACTAGTTCATAAATTAAAGCTGCATGGGATATGTGGGAAGGTTTTAAATTGGATAACTGAATGGCTGAAAAATAGGAAACAGAGAGTTGTACTGAATGGAGTGAGGTCAGAGTGGAGGAATGTTATTAGTGGCGTACCTCAGGGATCAGTTTTAGGCCCTTTATTATTTATAATCTATGTAAATGATCTTGGGCATGGTGTGAATAGCAAAGTATCAATTTTTGCTGATGACACTAAATTGGCAGCTGTAGGCAAAGAGGTTGAGGGTAGCTTTAAAGTGCAGGGTGACTTAAA
The DNA here is from genome assembly GCA_963969495.1 of Ceratothoa steindachneri. NCBI lineage: Eukaryota > Metazoa > Arthropoda > Malacostraca > Isopoda > Cymothoidae > Ceratothoa > Ceratothoa steindachneri. Next base: position 3,139,002 of record OZ018323.1, read on the forward strand.
TAAGTTGTTAGCTTGGGCTCAGAAGTGGCAGATGACTTTTAACCTTAATAAATGCAAAGTTATTAACATGGGGAGAGATAATAGGGAATTTAGCTATGAGATGGATGGGTATTGGCTTTATTCAGTTGAAGATGAGAAGGACTTAGGAGTAGTAGTAGATAAGTCACTGAAATTTTAAAAGCAGTGTATTGAGGCAAAAAATAGAGCAAATAGGGTGCTAGGTTACATCAAAAGAAATGTTAGCTACAAGAGTAAGGAGGTCATCCTTAAACTATACAACTCTTATGTCAGGCCACATTTAGAGTACTGTATACAGGCATGGTCACCACATTTTAGACATGATATAAACTTATTAGAGTCAGTACAAAGGAGGGCAACAAAAATAATACCATCCCTGAGGCACCTTGAATATGAAGATAGACTGAGGGTATTAAATGTTTTCATTTGAAAGAAGGTGTGTGAGGGGAGATATTATTGAGCTTTTTAAATTTTTTTCTGGGATGGATAAATTGGATTTCAGCAAGTTATTTGAGTTAGAAGGTAGTAATAGAACTAGAGGCCACCACTTAAAGATTCCAAAACAGAGGTGCAGACTAGATGTTAGAAAATATTTTTTCACTAACAGAGTGGTGGATTATTGGAATAGTTTGCCACCTGAGACTGTACACAGACCAAACTTGAATGTTTTCAAGCACAGATTAGATGATTATATGGGGATGGAGGGGTAATTTCTTACTTTCGGTATCTGGATATGTTTCTTGACTCATTCCTGTGGATGCAGTTTCTTTTTATTGTATATTTTGGGGGACTTTAATTTTGTTTTTGACAGACTCCTATGGAGGCTTTAAATTATATATTGTAGATGCATGGTTGGACATTCCTATGGATTGTTAAATTGTATATTGTAGATGCATGATCTTACAAAATCCTATGGATGCTTTATGTGGGTGGATTTGATGGATACGGATGACCTTTGATAGGCCCTTGTGGCTTTTGTCATCCGTGAAATTATGTTATGTTATGTTAAGCCACCTATAATTAAAATACTGTATACAAATTTCCATGTAAACGATTATATTCCACTACCGATACAATGCTTCAGATATCAAAAATATGGACATACATTTAATTCCTGTCGATCAAGAGCAAAATGTGTAATATGTAGCAATGATCACTCGGCTAAAGACTGCCCATGGGAAACATTAAGATGCGCAAATTGCAACTTAAATCATGTATCAACCTTTAAAGGATGCAAAGTATACAAGGAAGCTAAGAAAGTTGAAATCATAGCAAAAAGGTTAAACATCACTTATAACATAACATGACATAATTTCACGGATGACAAAAGCCACAAGGGCCTATCAAAGGTCATCCGTATCCGTCAAAACCCACCCACAAAAAGCTCCATCGCCAAGGGAAGACAAAATCAAAGTCCCCCATAATATAATATAACAGATGACCAAAGCCACAAGGGCCCATCATAGGTCATCCAAGTCAAATGGCCTCTTTTTTTTAAGGCACCCAAACTCGCAAGAAAACTACATCCAGAGGATTGTGTCCAGAAACAAGGGTATCACCAATCGAGGCTTGTCAAGAACTAAATCATGCAGCTATAGATATATACAAACAATATTAATATATATAAAACTTAGGAACCATCACAACCTTCCCTTCCCATAAACTCATCCAACCTACTCTTAAATACATTTAAATTTGGACTACCTACTACCCTCAGCGGCAATTTGTTCCAGAAGTCCACCACTCTACTGGTGAAAAAATCTTTTCTTAAATCCAACCTTGCTTTTTAATTTTCAAGTGGTGACCTCTAGTCCGATTTCCATCATCTAACTCAAAAAACTTGCTAACATCCAATTTATCTATCCCGGAAATAATTTTAAAGAGCTCAATCATATCCCCTCTCACACACCTCCTTTCGAATGAGAACATATTTAATACCCTCAGTCTATCTATATTTTCAAGGTGCCTCAGGGAAGGAATAATCTTTGTTGCCCTCCGTTGCACTGACTCAAGAAGGTTAATATCATGTCTAAAATGTGGGGACCATGCCTGTATAGAGTACTCTAGATGTGGCCTAACATATGTTATAGAGTTTAAGAATAACCTCCTTACTTTTGTAACTGACATTTCTCTTAATGAAACCTAGCACTCTATTTGCCCTATTTCTTGCTTCAATACACTGCTTAGAAAACCTTAATGACCTATCTATTACTACTCCTAGATCTTTCTCATCCTCTACTGAGCTCAGCCAATGCCCATCCATTTCATAGTTAAATTCTCTATTATCTTTTCCTATGTTAATAACTTTGCACTTATCAAGGTTGAAAGTCATTTGCCACTTATGTGCCCAGGATAACAATTTATTTAAATCCCCCTGCACTTTAAAATTATCATTAATATCTTTAACTACAGCTGCTAATTTGGTATCATTGACACTTTATTATTAAATGCCTCCCCAAGATCGTTTATATAGATGACAAATAATAATTATGCATTATGTGGGTGGGATTTGATAGATACAGATGACCTTTGATAGGCCCTTGTGGCTTTTGTCATCCGTGAAATTATGTTATGTTATGTTTTAACTGATCCCTGAGGAACCCCATTGATAACATCCCTCCAAGCAGTCACCTCAATACCGGTAAACACATTCCTTAAAACATTACCTTCTTTCCCTACATACAAGTTATACACCCCATTTTTACCAATCTTGTTCTCAATCTGATCACTTGCAGGATGCAAAACCATACGATTCACTTTCATAAAATCATACCCCAAAATCACACCATACTACTCACCTATCAATCACAGAGAATTCACATTCATTCATCAACATACCATGCATTCGAACAGCTGACCTTATCATTCCAATCACAGGTATTCTCATACTACCAATCCCTACTAAACTACCTTTACACTCAGACAGGAGGGCTTTATCACTAACCTTGTCATACACATCCTTATATACCAAGCTCATCTTGCATCCAGAATCTATCAAAGCCAAACACTCAATCCCATTCAATTCAACCTTCACATTCAGGCACCCCTTCCTATCAGACAGCACTTTCACACTAGACAGATTTACCAACACTTACTCGCACTCATGCACCCAGATGATACTTCACCATGTACCCTACCCTCTTACAATTTAGTTTCCCCGCTTCAAACTTTCCTTTCACACCTTGCCCTTTCAATCTAATCCAACACTTTTCACTTGAATGTCCTTCCATCGCACAATAACTACATACATTCCTCTGGTCACAACACATCCTCGCATAATGACCAGCCTTTCTGCAATTACCACAAGCATACTTCATACTTCCCCCAGCAGTCGCTCCACTATTCAACTTCGGACAGTCTCTTCAAAGGGCCTCTTTCTTTACATTTGAAACACTCTTTCACACTTTCCTGGCAATCCTTTATCATATGCCTCTTTTTACCACACCCAAAACACGCACCAGACATCCACCTACATTCCGCCAATATATGCCCCTTCCTTCCACACCTACGACATTCCACAATCTTTTTCACACCATTCGGCCTCTCATTTGCTGGGACATACCTCGGTTGCTCCCTCATATACCCATTCATACACTTACAGCTATCTGTCTCCTTCCATTCGCTCATCTAGTATGCTGGCCCAGGAAGCTCGACATCACCCCAGCTGGCGCAGCCCTTAGGGCATCCAGATAGCTGACAAACTGCTGCGATGGAGGAAAGCTCTTGGGCTTCTTACCCCCAATATTCACACTATACCATCCATCCTCATCCAAATTACTCTCTTCATCAAATTGCCCATCTTCCAGAAGCTTCAACACATCCTCCAACACCAACTGTTCACCTGTTAGTCTCATCCTCTCCTTTCTCTTCCCATTCAACCATTCACTCACCTTTCGCGGGATCTTGTCCAGGAACTTCTTCAACAGTTGCTTACACTCATTCACACCATCATCATACCTCTTTCTCGCCATAGTCCCAAGCCTATGTGCATACATGTTCACACTTCACTCTTCCCCATGCAAGCCTTCTCAAATTCATTCACCCTTTTATACTTCACACTCTCTTTTATTCGTTTTACTTGCCCAATTAATTGCTTCTTCACCACCTCATACCTTGGCTCACCCATACTCGTGATCACGCAGAAAAACTCTAGCACCTTTCCTTCCAAGCACTCTCGTAATATATTCACCCAATATCCCTTATTCTCCAGGTACTTGAGCTTACAATAATGCTTAAATTCCCCAAAGAATTCATCCACACTTCCCACCATGTAACCTAAACTTATCAACCTTTGGCACTTTCCTTATCAAAATACCTTTCCCCACATTCACTACACACTCACTTGAGCTGCTCTCACTCTCATGCCAATTATACCATCACTTTCTCCATCTGAGTACAACTAGTCCACACTCTTCCCTAACACTGACTTGGAGACTTTTGGGGGAGGCTGGCCTCCTCCACTCTATTTGATTGTTGTGGGTCGCATGCTCTTTCACCAGGAAGAGGTGGCCTACCCACAACGCTGGTGCTCGCTTACTTCTTGTTGCCTTTTTGCTTTGTTTTTGTTTTTAGCATATTAACTTTTAATCCTTATTTGTTTTTTAATATGGCCTAGTCATAGGCTGTAGTGAGTACTGAGATTGATGCCCAAGATAGCCTGCTCTTGCTTCATGTCTGGACACTGCCCCTGGTTCAGACGATGCCCGTATCTCATGCTTCAACACCTGGGTGAACGAGGCTTGGCCTTTCTGTTAGATTTGTTTAATCTGATCTGGGTAGAGGGTATCGTCCCAGATTCCTGGTGAATCGCTACTGTGCTCGCTTTTCCCAAACTGGGGAGATATCACTCTACCCTGGCTGGTTTTGCCCTAATATCTCTAACCTCCTGCATGTGCAAGTTCATGAGGAAATTGGTAAATGTTAGATTAGCTTTTTTTTCTGGACAGTGGAGTCTATCTCTCTTCTGCACAGTGCTGCTTCCACAAGTTCCACTTCACGTTGGATGCTCTGCTCTGACTGGAAAATGCCGTCTGCAAGGCCTTCCTTTGTAGACACAACACCATGGTGTTTTTTGATCTGGAGAATGCCTATGATACCACATGGCAATACGGTATCATCAAGACTCCACATGATGGGGATGCCTCCCTCTCCGGCCCAATGGAGCAGGAAGAGGGTGTCCTGCAAGGAAGTGTCCTCAGTGTCACAATCTTTGCTCTGATCATCAACGGCATCGCTGTGGGGGACTTTGATTTTGTCTTCCCCTGGTGATGGTGCTTTTTGTGGGTGGGTTTTGACGGAGGCGGAGGACCTTTGATAGGCCCTTGTGACTTTTGTCATCCGTGAAATTGTTGTTATGTACTCGCTACCCTCTACATGGACAACCTTTCTCTCTCTTTAGGCACAGCCCAGATGCCAACACTGGAGCGTAGACTCCAACAGGCATTGAACCGCATCTCTTGCTATGGCAATGCACACAGACTTTGGTTTACCTTGGCCAAGACTAAGGTGGTGCACTTCTGCCGCCATCCACGACTCCACCCTGACTCAGACTTGTTTCTCAATAAGTTGTGCCTGGAAGTGGTGGACTCGCAGCATTTCCTTGGTCTTTTATTTGACCAACAAACACATCACCTGGAGGGCTCATATTCGCAGCCTTAGGGTCTCATGTACCATTGCCATGGATATTCTTATTTCTGTAATGATAGGGCTACTGCCTTACTTTTTAATTGATCGTTTGTTTATCAAAGCTTGACTACGGATGCGAGTTTTATGCATCCGTAGCAGAAGGTGTACTCATTCCATTACACCGATCTTCGCCTTGCGACGGGTGTCTTCTGCACATCCCCCATTGAGAGCCTACTTATTGATGCTGGGGAGATTCCATTTACTTTATGCCATACACAGTGCATTATTCACATATATGCGTGAGCCTGTTGCCTCAATCAATCACTAACAGCTCTCACTGCATCTGCAGCTGATCTTGATGGTGCCCATGCTACTGAGAGATGCCAGTCATACCCTAAGCTCCTTGGGTTTAGGGCTAGTAAACTACTTCGAGAGCTCGCTATTACTCTCGGGCTGGTGGTGCCCCTGGCTCTTCCCAGAAGTCCACCCTTGAGGGTACCAACTTTGACTCTTTATCACCATTCCTCTGCTTCCAAAGCTACAGTGCCGGGAGCATTTGTTCGGATTTTTTTCTTGCACACTTCGTGTCATGCTGTGGCATCTTTTGCCCTAGTAGACAGTTGTCAGATGGGGTCTTTAAATTAATAATAAAAAACAAAACAAAACTATATTTGTGGAGCTCTCAATCATCAAGTACATCGTAAACTCACTGTAGTTTTGGGGTTTAAATGCTTAGAAAATGATATTGATTAAAGAATAAGTAAAGACAGTGTAAGTAACAAAGATTCTTTCTAGGTGTTGATTAGTCTGTCCAAAAAGGCTACTCCTATGCTTTAGGGGGCCATGCATCAAGAGCAAAGAAAATTAACCTGCCAACATTTCTTTCCACAGAATTTATAACACATCCCGTAAACATATGAAAAATTTGATTATATAGTTGGAGAAAATAATTTACTAGCTGTTGTCTCACTATATATTTTTTTGCAGATTTTTAATCTACCATATTGTATTTGATTTAATTAGCCAGTATCATTAAAATGTTTGCATCAGTGCGTTCAAGATTTCTTGTAAGTATAGAGTACATCTTATTCATCTGTTTCAACTAAAATTCCTATACAACTATATTAAGTTCTACTCAATATATACTCATTTTAATATCATTAATTAATTATATTATATTATATTAATTATAATTTATTTCTTTATTAATACCATACATCAATTTTATTTGAGCAAGCTATGCTAATACTGGACTCTTAACAGGGCAACATTAGTGGGATGTGGGAGGGATCTTTCTTCCAGGTTCATATGTTGGTGGAATGGTGTTAAGGAGGGTATTTTAACACAGAAATTGTATGCCTTGCTGTGTTGTGGCCAGGGTTGGCAAATCCCCCCAACTTTTTTTTTTGCTTTTCAAATGAAATTGACCCCCCCTTTTTTATATAAATTACTTTTTTTTCAAGAAATGAATGCTACTTATCATTATTTTATTCCAAATGCATATTTATGTTTATAATTTCAACCTAAATGTATCAAATTAAGATTATTTCTCTGATACTGACTAATAATTCATCTCTCCTATAGGTTATGGCTATCATGGATACCCACAATTCTCAATCATTGATTTGTTCTTACCTTAATATAATTATTAAACTATTAGGTTGAGGAATAAGTTCATGCGTTTTTTTTTAGGTTGTGTTGATTTAAGTTTTGTTGATGTGATTTGTGCACATATTATGAAACAATAATAAATAATGAGAGCAAAATTTGCAAAGGTTAGGCTATGTCTCTTAACAGCGTAGACTATTAGGCTTTTGCCTAGGCTACGTCTTGAAGTTGAGTAATATGTCAGTGCGGTTTATTTAAAAGTTGTGTTAATTTAATTTTTGTTCTGTACCCTCAAAATGGAATGTCAAATTGAAAGAAAGGCACATTTTCGACACTTGACTTTATTCATTTTAAATCAAGATGGGAACAATGCAAACGCAACCAAAGCTCATCACAATATTTGTGCTGTGTACAGAGAAAATGTTTTATCAGAAAGGACAACTCAATGGTGGTTTTCACGTTTCAAAAACTGTCATTTCAATCTTAATGACAAAGAACGTTCTGGTCACCCCATTAAGTTGGATGAAGATCGATTGAAAGACCTTCTTCATGAAAAATCCTCGTCAATCGACTAGAGAATTGGCTGTATAATTGGCGTGTGATCAGAAAAATGTAGTGAATCACCTTCATTCAATGGGAAAAGTTCAAAAACTCCACGATTGCCACAGGTTTGCTTGCTCATCACAAGGCTACTTGTGGATATAAAGACAGATTTCTTCACCGCATCATCACTGGCAACATGAACCATCAAAAACAATGGCTTAGCCCCAATAAAAAAAACACTTCCGCAATTAAAGCAAGGACTTCATCCACGAAAGACGATGCTGTGTGTGTGGTGGGATTGTGAAGGCATTTTTTTGAATGAGCTCCTTGTGAGCAATGAGATTGTCAATGCAGAACTCTATGTTCAACAAATGTATCGACTCGCCAAAGCTATTCATGAAAAGCGATCTCATTGACGTTATGGAGTCCTTCTGTAACACCACAATGCTCGTCTTCACATTGCCAATATGACAAAAGATGCCATCCAACCAAATGCTTAATTGGGAAATCCTGCCGCATCCTCCATATTGGCTAGACTTGGCTCCATCGGATTTCCATCTGTTCCGATCGCTCTCCAACAATTTGCATAGCGTTTCGTTCAATATTGATTTGGAATTAAGAACCTGGTTAGATGAATTCTTCAAGTGAAAACCCAGAGATTTTTATTGCAGAGGCATCGAAAAACTAGTTGAACATTGGGAAGAAGTCGTAAATAACAACGGAGAATATATTATTGATTAAATTGCATATTGTTATCAATTAAAAATGAAGTTTCTCTTCAATTGTTGATGGTAATGAATAAATTTGATAAAACTGCAAGAACTTATTCCTCAACCCAATAATTAATTATTAATATTATATAAAAATAGAGATATCTATACTTTTTCTATGTTATTCAAATGCTTGTAGTGTTTGTTTTTTGAAAAACCCCAGAATAAAACCTGGGTTTCAGGTGTCTTCAAAATGTTTTTTCTTTGCCAACCCTAGTTGTAGCCTGGTTTTAGGATAGGATTCCATGGAGTATCTTAGGTAATATGTTTTTGAAATTTTGCACATCTTTTATGGAGGATGGTGTAGGCCAGTTTGAGAGTTTTGTGAACTTTCAAAGGAATTGCGAGCTATGGCTTATCCAAGTAGAAACACTGCTTCTGATTTTATTGAAGTTAAACTACATTAACATAACATAACATAACATAATTTCACGGATGACAAAAGCCATAAGGGCCTATCAAAGGTCATCCGCATCCGTCAAAACCCAACCAAAAAAAGCACCATCACCAGGGGAAGATAAAATCAAAGTCACCCACAATATAATATAACAGATGACAAAAGCCACAAGGGCTCATCATAGGTCATCCGAGTCAAACGGCCTCTTTTTAAGGCACCCAAACTCCCAGGAAAACTACATCCAGAGGATTGCGTCCAGAAACAAGGGTATCACCAATCAAGGCTTGTCAAGAACTAAATCATGCAGCTATAGATATATACAGACAATATTAATATATAAAAAACTTAGGAACCATCACAACCTTCCCTCCCCATAAACTCACCCAACCTACTCTTAAATACATTTAGATTTGGACTACCTACTACCCTCCACGGCAATTTATTCCAGAAGTCTACCACTCTATTGGTGAAAAAATATTTTCTTAAATCCAACCTTGCTTTTTAATTTTCAAGTGGTGACCTCTAGTCATTGGATGCAGTTCCAAGCTGGTTTTGTTTAATGGGAGCTGCCATATGCTGTAAATACCTGTAATTCAGATTCCATATTAAACTATAGGTCCCAACTGATACATAAAGGGCATCATAAATGAGTGCAGAGTGGGGGTAAGAAGACTTCTACCAATTTCTTTCTTTCAAAGGAATTGCAAAATAAATGATTTAAAAAAAAAGTTACTGTTACTAAAAATAGAACTCTACCTATATAGTGTTAGAATTTGAATGGGTGGACCTCAGGATTACATATAATCGTGATTTTTTTCCTCTTGTATTTGTTAAGACCTCCAGTAAAAACATTATATTTTTCCTTTTGTTGTAACTTGTTCCTTCTTTAATGCAAAAATTGCTGCATTTATCAACTTTAACCCCAACTATCACTACTCTCCACCCTCTGCACTTTCCCACTTCATCTTAAAGGTTAAGTGTATCTTTCTAAGCTAATTTCTTTTATTTATAATGCAAATATTTTGTAAAATATATAAGTAAATGGCAATATCTGCTACTCTTAATAATCCTATACTACTGCTGAAATTAAGAAAGGAAAGAAAATTGTGTCCCTTTATTCCTTTTAGCAAACAATTCTTCTTCCCTCCACTACAACTACCAGATGGAAACACAGGTCCTTCAGTGAGGTGATAGAATGAGTGTTTTGTTTTTGTGCGAGGTCAGGACAGTCAAAGATGTTTAGTGTCATTTGGTTCTTCAGTGCCCACAAAAAGTATCTGATCACCCTCAAAATTTGTATTTTTAACATAAAAAACTATGTTTAATATTGACTAACCTTATATTAGTATTTTGTCATCTTTCTTTTGGATTTGATGACTTGTAGACGCTTTGGCATGGATTTGATCAAGTTTTGACAAACTTTCATTGATATTTCATTGCACCATACCTTTATGATGGCCTCTTTAAATTTTTCAATGGTGCCAGTGTTTTAGCGGGCCGAAAATATATCTCTAATCCCAATCGATCCAACCCGCTTCCTACACTGTCCGGACGTGAGAAATTGAGGGAGAATGAAACGGATTGTATATACAGTCCCTTTACTTACAAAAGAATACAGTTATATTTACAGCAATTTTATATTTACAAGGGAAGTGTGCACACTTCAAAATGAGGCCAAATTTCTCAATCCAAATAAGATACCAAAAGAGAATTTTATAACAGGCGAATACAACAAATTTACTTATATATCTACACAAAACATAAAAAAAACACAACAACCGAACGAAAAGGGGCACGCGCTATCACTTGTGTGCTGGAGGTGGGTGGTAGTAAGCTAACATAAAAGGAGGCAGGATTTTCAACCAAGGCGGGTATGGTGGTCCAGGTGTTTAGCGAGGTATGAAAGCTCTCCGTCTCAGGGCTTGGCGGAGCACTCCTCTAGAGAACCCTTCTTGCCGTCAGTCTACGCTTCCACTCTCTCTTTCCAGAATATGGCGCTTTGCTAAAAGAATATTATAAACAAAGTACAATCTTGTTTTAATTATAGTGATATCTCAAAACTAGCTACTATCTTTCCAGAATATGACGCTTTGTTAAAATAAATTTAGCAAAGAAACTATCTCTTTCCAAGTATAATCTTTTGATAAAAGATTATTTTAAACAAAGTACAATTTTGATAAAAGATTATTTTAAGCAAAGTACAATCTGAGAAAGAGAAAACAATTTTAATACATGAAATCAAATACATATATATACAAAGAGAAAATATAAAAAACCTCATTCCCACTCACACACACATTCTTACAGAGGGAGGGAGAGGGTACTGAGAAAAGGGGTGGGAGAATGGCCCTTTTACACACACTCACATTCGCTCCACCACACCGTCTGTGTCTTCAACCTTATTTTTTATTATTTGCCATAAATTTTCTATGAGATTGAGATCTGGGCTATTACCAGGTCATTCCAAAATATTAAATTGTCAGTAAGCCATTTTGTCACAATTTTACCCTTGTGAAGGTGCCCCATCATGCATGAATGTTTCTGTCTTTCTCCTGTAACATTGCTAAATACCGTAGTTGCCAGATGGGCTCCATAAAATTAAAAAAAAAATATGCTAAATACCGTGCACCATTCATAATTGTGTTCTTAGGAAGGAAATATATACTTCCTCTCCCTTGGAAACTGAAATAACCCCAAAGCATCACACTTGCAGGGTGTTTCATTGTCTTTTAGTGTATTTAGGATCCATTCTACTTGAGCCAATGGGCTGACAAACCTTTTTAGGTCAGCTTCTGAATGTTAAAAATGTTGACTCATTGCTGAATAGATTTTTTTTCCACTCAATAGTCCAGTCAATGTATTTTTTACAAAATGCGACACATTTGTTAAGCTTTTTTTCATTAATGGATGGTTTCCTTGCAGTATAGCGAGATGGTAATCTGAGTTCTTTTTGTAGCTGCTCCTGGATAATTCATTTAGAAACATCAGAAAATAAATTACTCATAAATTTTAGTTCTTTGGCAGTTATTGTTGGATTATTCTCTACTAAAAGTTTCCTAAGCATCTCTGTTTGCAAATTTGTTTTTCTCAGTCTGCCAGATCATTTTTTTAGGTACTGGTGTAGATAGGCTAACATTGTTTTTAGCATGTGAAACCCATAAATTAACAGTACTTTGGGCTATGTTTAATTCATTAGCTGTCTTTGAGATTTCCCTCATTAATAAAGAGCAACAATAGCACCTTGCCAATCACTCTTAAGTTGTTTCTTTGCACATATTAGAAATAAATTTTATTTAGATCACTTTCTGTAAAAAATCACAAAATAATAACAAAATGGCAAAAACCATGAAATCAGAAAAATTTGGCACACTCCCACGTGCAACGAACACTACCACAATCTAACTTAAGATTGCATTGGAAAGCTGTCCTATCAGAGTGTCATATGAAAGCTACCAGATGTTGTTAGAACACATAAAAAGTGAATTGTTCATCTGTAAATATCATTGAAAATTATACAAATTTTGAGGGTAATTGGATACTTTTCTTGGGCACTGTAGGTTACATCGGATGCAAATTAGTGTTGGGGCAATGTTTATTCCATTCTTGTATTTTTGAAGGATAGTTGAGTGACCTGATCTTAGTTGAGTCATAAGTACTCTGTGTCTTGTGTAATGATTTTTTAAAGTTCTCTTTGGAGAGGTGTCTGGTTTAGGATGATGTTTAAGTGGCTATGGGTGAGGGTAGTTTGGATGTTTTATCAAATTGTGGCTTGGGAATGGTTAGGTTAATGTACTGGAGTTAGTGGCAGGGTGCTGGGGATACTTTTTTGGTGTCTGAGTAGTTAGTGGTGGTGGTTGGAGTGGACTTGGTTTAATGTTTTACTGAGGTGTTGGGTTTTTATCTTGTTTAAATGTACTCAAATTGGTAGGATTTGGGGATTTGGCATGTATCACTGATACCTATGGAGTAGTTTGTATGAGCCTATAATGATTTGAAGTACTTTGTTTGTTTGCATTTAGGGTTTGTCCGCTTTTTTGGATATTGTTGAGTGCTAAACTGGTGCTTCATAATTGGTGGAAATGTGGCTGAATTTTGGATAGTATAATGAGTAACTTGTGTTATCCAAAAGTCATGTTTGCTAGTGATTTTAAAGCATTGAATTTCTTTTGTAACTTTTTTTATACATATTAGTTATGTATGGAACTGACTGATTTGTTGTTTTTTTTAGTCACATGCGAGTCAGGCTGCGAGTGACTCTAAATCTCCCTTATGTTGTGTAACATTCTGTTTTGAATGCTATAATTACCAAAGTCCTCCTAAGGTTAGCCTAGAAATTATTTTGTTTGGGCAATAACATCATTATTTGGCTGATTCTAATGAAATTCAAAACCATTATTTTGTTTTACATTCTCTTTTGAATGATATAATTGCCAAAGTCCTTCCTAGGTTAGCCCAGTAATTATTTTGTTTTGGTAATGGACTGTTCCTACCCGATATCAAAGGAACAAGGAGGAGGAGAATTAAGGAAGGGGACCCCACGGGACCTACACAGCATCACAGGAACCAGTCAACTAGACCTAAGATACCTAACCTTAACTGATGAATACCACAACGGCATCAGTCCTGGAAAACTGTGGAAGAAAGGTACAAGCCTAACCCCTAATAACAATAATACTCAGGAGACTTCTTTTTTAGAGAAGTTCATGGAGAAGATACTGGTGATAGGGAGGAAGTCCAGGAAAACAATGGACTACCTCATGGACAGACTGGAATTGGGCCGAGGGTGCAACAACCAACGCAGCCACTAAACACTTTCCTGTTCGGCAATATTAGGGGTCTCTATCCAAAGACAAACCAGGCCAAAATTCCAATGCTGAAGGAGATGGCTCAAGAAGAAAATATGGTATTCCTGGCATTTACCAAAACTTAGTTGACTAGAGACCACCTGGATGCCGAGATCAACATAGAAAACTACACCATCTTCAGGACCGACAGGCAGAATAGAAGCCATGGAGGGGTAGTCAACTATATCCAGCATGACTTAGCAACCAGTACAGAAAATGTAGAAACTTTCTCCAATGGCACAATAGAACTTTATCAATCTACATAAAGAAGTTAGACCTGATAGTCATCACAGTGTACAGACCCCCAAACACCACAGCAGAACAGTTTCATGAAGTTCTCACAAAAATCAATGTGGCCTTGAACAATCTCCCAAAGCAAACCACAGAAATAATCATATTGGGTGACTTTAACTTCCCACATCTCAACTGGTCAAATATGGCAGTAAATGGAGGTACTCTCGATGAAAAGCAACAAATGAGGGGGTTAAAAAATCTTGTAAATGAACACTTCCTCACTCAGTGCATAAGTCAACCCACAAGGGGCAATAATATACTAGATCTCTTACTCACCAACAGCCACAGCCTAATTCAGTCGTATGAGACCAATGAAACCATCATGTCTGATCATAGGCTAATCCAAGTTAAGACATGCACAAACCAGTTGACTGAACAACAGGAAGACAAAAAGAGATTGGAAGACACACTGGGAAGCCTGAACTTCTACAGCCCAAACATAAATTGGGAGCAGATCCAGTCAGAAATTCAAGAAATAGACTGGAAAAGACACCTAGGCAAGAGAACCATAGCTAACACCCTAACAACAATAATCACAGTGTCGGGAAATTTGCCTCTGACATGTGCCCAGAAAAAACAAATAAGAACACTAGAAACCAAATACCCCGAGGCTGAAAAATCTTAATGAGGAGGAGGAGCACGCTAAAAAGAAAACTAATGAAGACCATATTCCAACCTGCGCAAGAGAGGACCAGAGCCCAAATGGAAAACATAGAGAGGCAAATCAAACAATCCCATGAGGAACAACACCGGAGAGAAGAAAGAGAAGCAGTGTCTCGTATTAAAGAGAACTCCAAATACTTTTTCTCATATGCCAAGAAGAAACTGAAGAACAGAACAGCAGTAGGCCCCCTCATTGAAGAAAATGGGGAGACAACAGATGACCCAAAGGAAATGGCAGCCATCCTTAAAAGTCAATATGAGATGGTTTTCAGTAACCCAAGTGCAGCCAAGATCATAGCAGACCCAAAATCCTTCTTCACTATGAATCCTGGTACCCCCCAATAACTATAAGTGAAGAAGAAATAATAGCAGCAATTGACACCATATCTCCTGATGCAGCAGCCGGACCAGATGGCTTCCATGCCCAACTGCTAAAAAAATGCAAAAAAGAACTAGCCAAGCCACTTCAGGTTCTCACGCTCATTGCAAGCTGGTACTGTACCTGAATCACTGAAGACTGCCATCATCACCCAATACATAAGGGAGGTAATAAAGGACAAGCCAGCAAGTACAGGCCAGTGGCACTCACATCTCACCTTATCAAGATCTGTGAGAGAGTCATTTGCAGAAAGATGGCTGACTTCCTGTAGAAAAATGCACCCTTTAATGATGGTCAACACGGCTTTAAGCAAGGACGTTCGTGTCTATCCCAGTTACTGACACACTATGAGAAAGTCCTAGAAAACATCCAAGATTGGCAAAGCCTTGATGTCATCTATTTAGACTTTGACAAGGTTGATTATGGTATTCTTGTAAACAAGTTACGAGACCATGGCATCAAGGGTTCACTTGGAAGATGGCTTCACAGTTTCCTGACGGGTAGAACCCAACAAGTGACAGTTCAAGGAGTGCTGTCTGAACCAAGTAATGTGTTAAGTGGGTACCACCGGGGTCAGTACTGGGCCCACTACTGTTTATTATCCACATAGGAGACATAGACACAAACTTGGAACACTCGGTAGCATCCTCATTTGCAGATGACACCAGAATCAATAAGCAAATATCCTGCACAGGAAATGCAGAACTCCAAGAGGACCTAAACAAAGTGTTGCAGTGGGCATCATTAAACAACGGCTCTAAATGGGGAGAAATTTGAATTACTGCGCTATGGCACGAACAATGGCCTGAAAATGGCAACCAGTTACCGCTACAATGACCAACCAATAATTAGCAAAGACCATGTCAAAGATCTGGGAGTCCAAATGAGCTGTGACGCTACCTTCACCCACCACACCAACCAAATGATTGACTCTGCAAAACAATTGAGTGGATAGGTATTGAAAACCTTCACCACAAGGGAAGAGCATTGCATGAAGACCCTATGGAAATCCCTTGTACTCACAAGACTTGAATACTGCTGTCAACTCTGGTCTCCATACAAGATAGAGGACATAGCTGCCCTAGAAGCTCCTCAGCGAACATACACCAGCAAAATCCAGGGAGTACAACACCTAAACTACTGGGAGCGACCTTCCCAGCTAAGTCTGTACTCCCTGCAGAGGAGAAGGGAGTGCTACATAGTGCTATATGTGTGGAAGATACTGGAGGACAGAGTACCAAATGTAGGGATTATGTCAAACCTCAACCCAAGAAAAGGGAGGCTCTGCTACATCCAAAGGACCCAAGGTAACAACCAACAAGTGAACACCCAGATCCACAACTCCTTCACCCACAATGGACTTCAGTTGTTCAACTGCCTTCCTACGGATCTCCAGAATGTAAGTAGAACCAGCCTCAAAATTTTCAAAAGAAAATTGGATAGGTGGCTGGGTGGACTACCAGACCACCCACTAATACCGGGATATCCCAGCTGTCATCACAACACCCTGCCCAAAGTCTGGCAGGCAGGATGAGTGGATGAAGGACAACCTGGTGCGAGTGGAGGCTTACCTCAGCTTTGTCAGTAACAGATGAAATCATCAAAAGTATCAAAAGTAAAGTAACATCATAACTATTCAGCCAATTCTAATGAAATTCAAAAATATTATGTTGTTTTACATTCTCTTTCAAATGATATAATTGCCAAAGTCCTATTAAAGTTATCCCAGGAATTATTTTGTTTTGGCAATAACATCATAACTTCTCGGCCAATACTCTGCTAGACTAGACTAGGCTATAATATGCTATAGTCTGCTCGGCAAGCCTATAAAAGCTATGCTATGATATAATGTACAGGAGTAAATATACTATGCTAATTTAGGCTATAATATGATATGATAGATAATAATAAGCTATGCTTGACTAGGCTATAATGCATAATATAGGTTATACATGTCTAGGATAGTTAATGCTAGGCTAGGCAGAGCATGAAAGGCTATACTAGGCTAGGCTATGATATATTAAGCTATACTACACTAGGCTAGTCTTTGCTATACCAGAGTAGGATAAGCAAGGCTTTGCTAGGGTAGGCTAGGCTATGTTATGCATGCTTGCAACCCTAGGCTAAGATCTAAAGTCTTGGCTAGCCAATACTATGACATAGTATATAACTAGGGTAGGGTAAGGTAGGCTGTGATAGAATATGCTAACTAGGCTAGGATAGGATAGAATATACTAAACTAGGCTCTAGTGAAATAGGCTATGCTAGACTAGGGTAAGCTAAGCTAGGATAAGTTTTAATATACAATTGTAGGCTGCGCTAAGTTAAGCTAGGTTATACTCTGCTAGGCAGCCTAGGCTATACTCTGCTAGGCAGGCTAGGCTATACTTTGATAGGCTAGGCTACACTGTGATAGGCTCAGGTATACTATACTAAGCTAGGTTATTCTAATATATACTAGGCTGGACTATACTAGATTATAGTGTACCTTGCTAAGCTAGCATCGGCTAAACTATGGTTAGGCATGCTATACCAAGATATATCATGCTAGAATAGGATAGGATATACTATGCTAAGCTTGATTAGGGTAAGGTAGGCTATACGCTGCTAGGCTTTGTAAGGCTAGGCAATACCATGTTAAGCTATTCTAAACTATACTAGGTTAGGCTATACTATACTATTCTATTTAGACTAGGCTCTACTATGGTAAGCTTTACTATCCTATATATGTAGGCTACCCAGACATCCAGCATTTTACTGTAGATCATTTTTCCAGCAAAAATGACTACTCAATGCGGGAAAATGTAAAGTCCAGCATTGGGAAATGCAGGTGGACATTCTGTCAAACAATCATAAGTAATTATAGACTTGATAACATTTGGCAACGCCGCTTTGAATAGCAGACTGTCGTGACTCAATCCGGAGTTAATTTGAGTCATTGACTCGTTTGGAGAGTCATTCCTTATTATTTCTTTCATTGAAATTAATTTGTCACTCAGTCATCACAAGATTTTTCAATTAGTGTGATGTATCATATCAATTACCCTTTTGTTTTTAAGATGGCTCTAAAAAGAAAGTGTTGCTTTAGTAAAGACTTAGTGAATGAATATCCATTCATTAGAAGGACAAATACTGAGAGCGTGGTAAAATGTGACAAATGTTTTTCTAGCTTCTCAATTGCAAGTGGAGGGAGACATGATATTAAACACCATTTGAACTCTGATAAGCATAAATATAATGATATCTGCGCATCATCAAGCAGGTTGTTAGAATCATTTTTAATAGGTAAAACTTTTGATGAAGAGAAAAAAAGCACAGCAGTAGCAGAAGGAACTTGGGTTTACCATTCAATCAAACACACCCACTCATTTAGATCCATGGATTGCACTTCCAACCTAATAAGAAAATGCTTTGTCTAAAAATTTGTTTGCGCTCAAACTAAAATGGCAGTCATTTTATCTAATGTCTTTAAGCCTAATATTCTGCATTCATTAAAAGATGATCTCTCACTTGCCAACTACGTAACACTTTACAGTGATCGTTCCAACCATGGCAATCTCAAAGTGTGTGTGTGTTTATTGGTTAGGTATTTTTTGCCTACAAATGGAGTTAATGTAAAAATAATAGAAGTAGCACAATTAGTTGGTGAGACATCTGAAATATTATTCAATTTGATACAGAAAATTTTAGATTCTCATAAGTTGGCCAATAAAGTACAGGCACTATGTGCTGATAATACAAATTTAAACTTTGGGGGATCATCAAGAGGTGGAAAAAATGTTTTTTCTATACTACAGCAAGGTTTAGGTAAAAAAATAATTGGTGTCAATTGTCCAGCCCATGTTTTAAATAACGCCTTGAAAAGTTTATGTGATTGTCTGCCTATTGATGTTGAAGTTGTTGTAAAAATCTACTCATTCTTTTACATTTATACAGTCATGGTAGAAGAACTAAAAGATATCTGTGATTCTGTTGACGTAGAGTTTCAACAGATTTTAGGATACAGTAAGACCAGGTGGCTGGCTTTGAAGCCAGCCATTGAAAGAGTTCTTTGACTATTCAAGCCTTTAAAAGTATATTTCTCATCTCACAAACAATGTCCTACTATTCTAAGACAATTTTTTGAAAATCTGTTGCCGAGCCTTTTTTGTATTTTGTACACAATCAGAGTGCAGTATTCCATGATTACATCCTAAAAGTGGAGTCTCAAAAGGCTTCTATGGCAGAGATTGCCTTTATTCTTAAAGACTTAAGGCTGAAATTGATTGAAAGAAAATGTGAGTCATTTTTGCCCTTAGCTGTGGATAAAATGTTGAAGGATTTAGAGAAAGAACAAAATGATATAGAAAGATTTAAAGAAACCACTTTGACATTCTGTAATTCATGTATATAATATTTGAACCAATGGACTGTGCATTTTTGAAGAGATGGAAAATTTCAACTGGATTCTTCTTCACAACTTAATTAATCCTCTGGAGAGAAGTTAAAGAAGCACTTGAATTTATTCTTGCCAAGAGACCCAATTCCACAATAAATGATGATGGTCTTTTCGATGAAGTAACTTGTGTTAAGAATTTTGTCACATTAGAAAAAATTAAAGAGTGGAATGATTATGAAATTGAGGCTGACAGGAGATGGTTGGAAATATTTGCACATTTCAAAAGTCAGAATATTACATTTGAAAACATTTATCAGGTAGTAGAATTCTTTTTGAGTCTACCAGGATCAAATGCACCAACAGAGAGGGTATTTTCAATGATGAAAATTTACTGGGCAGACGAAAAAAGGAGGTTAAATATAGATACTTTAAAAGCGGCACTATTAACTACATGCAATTATGAGATGAATTTTTTACAATTTTCTGATTACCTAAGCTCAAACATAAACCTTCTAGACCAAATTAGGTACGTGAATATTGACTTATTAATAATTAAAGTTTGTTTGCTACTAAAATTACTTAACTTTTTTTATTTAAATATATATATAAAATATATATATATATATGCAGATGGTTCCATCCAGCATTGGGTTAAAAAAAATCTGGGCAGCCTATATATATGCTAGGCTATGTTAGACTAGGCTTTACTATGGTTTACAGGCTAAGATAGGCATAATATACATTCTCTGCTAGGATAGGCTAAATTAGTCTAGGCTAAGTCATAGTATGCCAAGCTAAACTATACTATGTAAGGCTAGGCTATACTATGTTAGAGTTTAGTATGGTAAGTTCTACTATTATAGGGAATCATATGCTAGACTTGGTTATACCAGGCTGGACTAAGTGATCTGATGCTAGGCTAGGCTATACTATGGTAGGCTATGCTATGACATAATCTACCAATGTCGGTCAGTCCATGTTTTGCTTTTAATAACATTGTAACAATTCATCCAATTCTAACGAAATTTAAATGTAGCAAACAGAAAACACTACAACAATACATAAATAACTAGGATAGTTTTCCTGGGAGTTTGAGTGCCTTAAAAAAAGAGGCCGTTTGACTCGGATGACCTATGATGAGCCCTTGTGGCTTTTGTCATCTGCTATATTATATTGTGGGGGACTTTGATTTTGTCTTCCCCTGGTGATGGTGCTTTTTGTGGGTGGGTTTTGACGGAGGCGGATGACCTTTGATAGGCCCTTGTGGCTTTTGTCATCCATGAAATTATGTTATGTTACATTCTCTTTCGAATGATACAATTGGCAAAGTCCTATAAAGGTTATCCCGGGAATTATTTTGTTTTGGCAATAACATAAATATTCGGCAGATTCTAACAATTTTAAACCCTTATGTGGTTTTACATTATATTTTGAGTGATATAATTGCCAAAGTCCTCCCAAGGTTAACCAGGGAATTATTTTGTTTTGGCAATAACATCCTAACTATTTGGCTATTCTAATGAAATTTGAACCCATTTTTATTTTATATTCTCTTTTGAATGATATAATTGCTAAGGTCCTCCTAAGGTTAGCCCAGGAATTAGTTTTTTGGGGGGCAATAACATCATAACTATTCATCTGATTCTTACAAAATTTGAACCCATTATGTTGTTTTATATTCTCTTTTGAATGATATAATTGCTAAGGTACTCCTAAGGTTAGCCCAGGAATTAGTTTTTAGGGGGGGCAATAACATTATTTATATTCGGCTGATTCTAATGAAATTTGAAACCCTTATATTGTTTTACATTCCCTTTCAAATAATATAATTGCCAAAGTCCCTCAAGGTTAGCCAGGGAATTCTTTTTTTTTGTGATAACCTCATAACTATTCACCTGATTCTAACAAAATTTGAAACCATTAAGGTGTTTACATTCTCTTTCAAATGATAGAATTGCCAAGGTCCTTCCAAGGTTACTCCGGGAATTATTGAAAGTTTTCAAAGTTGTAAGGATATTAATCAGAATAAGTGAAGGCACGTGACTTTTTGGCCAGCAGACCTTGTTTTATGTAAACCACTATCCCAATTATTTATGTATTGCTGTAGTGTTTTCTGTTTGCTATTTTGCCATGGGGTATTGGGCTGTTATTCAGATGTTTTCAGTGTAGGTGTTAGAGTGATTGTGGTTGTGAAATGTCATGAGTAAATAGGTTGAAAAGTAGGGATGAGAGGATTGCATTCTAGGTGGATAATGTTGTGAAGTGGTAGTATGTGTTTTGTGTATAACTTTCCTTTGTCTGCCAAAGATGAAGTTTTTAGCTATTTTTTGTAATTTGGGAATAAAGTTAATTGTGATAGTATACCATAAGACGCAAACTATAGTAAAGTGTCATACTCCTGTACAGGTATTGGAGTTCAAACTCTTGAGTGCCTCCCATCCTGGTATGTATTTGTTCCTAGATGTTCATATTTCCTTAGCTCCAGCATTAACCCGTTAGTTGCCCAAGGGCCATTATAAGTCCTTGATTCAGTGCTATGTAATCACCTGAGGGCCTTTTGTAGCTTTTCACATATAGACTCGTATTTGCCCGGATATTTATGATAATTGTTCAAACTCTTATGTTAGTGATTAAGCATCTAATTAAAATACATAAATGGCTTAGGTCAGTCCTTCTTTGTTTGTAAACACGCTGTTTTTGAGACTCGTCCATATTTTTTAGTTAAATACACTTATGTTTTTCATTTGTCATCCAATTAGAAGGAAGAAATGCCTTAAGTTATTATGTTATTGAAAGCACACAGACCAGCAAGCCTATTTTGTCTGGAAAATAGTTTTATAGATCAAAAATAGGCCCTGAGCAAATTATAAAAAAAGGATTTAAATATTTTATTTTAATTATTTTTGATAATGTGTACCATTTGTAATTTTGCAGAGGGCGAGTTTGAGAAAAAAAGCTGGGCGACTAATGAGTTAATGGGTCACCAGGCTTGCTATTATATTATTGTCAGCCTTAATGTGCTTCACTAGTTTTTTTCATAATTCCCTCATTGGTTATACTAATACTACTTTCTTTTATTTTCTCAATATCAGTAAGAAAAGAAGTTATAACCACTCTTAAATTCTTTGTATAGTATTTTCAGTGTGGTAGTTATACTTAAAATGTATCTCCCTTTGGGGCTACAACTAAGTAAAGTCAAAACACCACCTTTGAAAAGTTTAGCCACATTGGGTGTAGTTAGTTACTGGATGGAATCTATATTCTGGCTAACTTCACAGTGGCTACTATATGCTGTAGTGACTTCTTAATGACCCCAAGCTAGAAACTGTGTTCTTTATAAGAACAAAATAAATAAAATTCTTGTCCAGTCTACTTGTTTCCCAATTCTTGTCCAATCTACTTTTATCCAAACTCTTTTCCAATCTACTTTTATGCAAATTCTTGTCCACTCTACTTTTATCCAAATTCTTATCTAGTCTACTTTATTCAAATTCTTGTCCATCCTAATTAAAAATGGTAAAATGGTTAACCATTTCTGTTGTCGAGTCATCCTATTCATGATTCTATTAGTGAAATTTTTTTTTCTGCATATCACTATGTACAAACTGCTTCTTAATTAATCTTTAGCAGATACTTATGTGTATTAAAGGTTCTTTATCTTCCCGAAATATCAGGGTTGATGTCATCCAATCATGAAATTATTGGAAATATTTTAAATACCCCTGCAAAGAGACTTGTTTTCATTGTGAAATACAGATAGGTTAAGAGAGTTTTATGTCACCATAGTCTTCCTTTTATTATTTAGGCTGACATCTATATTTTTACCCACCCAAACTTTTCCACATTCTCTGAACTTTTTCAAAAATACTCTGGTTTGCAATGCTCCCTTGGTTTTCGGTTTTTAAAAGTAAATAGTAGCCCCAGTTTTTAAAGTCAATGCAGTTTGTTATTCTACCATTCAGTCTTTTTTTTTTATCAACCGTTCTTCCTTTATCTTCTGCCTCTTGTTCTTTGGTTTTATGTACCAGTTTTCCTTAATAAAGTTTGCTTAATACATTACTGCTACAATTGCCTGCAAATTTCTTTCTATATATAGTATATCTATAATTTTAAATAATTAAAATTGTGAGATTGCACTTAAAATATTAAGGATGTCATTTGATAATTTCATCAAGAATATGTTACTCTTACCATTTTGTGTGCAATTGCAGTGAACATGTTAATAACTGATTTGTGGAGATTTTTGAGTTTTTCCTCTCTTTGTAAATAGGAATGTATGATTACTTTGAAATTTTGGGCGCAACAAATTTATACACCCTCTGCATTCTATGGCTGCTAGTCAATTATAATATATCCAATAATTTTTTTTTAAGAAATTAGTTTTAATGAGAAATTAGACGATATTATTAATATGTCAATACTATTACAATTTTTTTTTTTATTAAACTAAAGATATTAGTTGGGCATACTTGTATAATTTGTGAAATCTAAAAAGCATAATGTAATTTCAAACCATATTACAGTTTTTAGCCTTATCTCAATCCTAGTTATTTTAAATGATACTTTAGAAATATTAATATCAAAGTTGAATACATAAATTCTGTATTTCAGAGGACAAAGGAAGGTGTGGTGAAGTTTGTGATGCGTTTCTTTATTCTGATTTTAACTACAATGCTCCTTCTGACATTGAGCAGTCTCCTATATATTTTCTTCTATAATTTAGTTATTCCTCCGATTTCTATTTTTGTACCGCTTAATTTCATATTCAAGTGAGTATTTTTTCACTGAGTTTTTACCTTAATAGCTATTGCAATTTTTAATTTTACACTGGCTACTATTGATTAGTGTCTGTGACAACAAATGTAGAGGGAAGATAAGAGAAACCAGATGTGGTACAAGGTTTTTCCTTACTAATATTCCGCTCCTCTAGAGCTTCCTCAGAGTGATACTCTTGTCACTCTGAGTAAGTTCCAGAGGAGTGAAAAATGAGTAAAGAAAAACCTTGTATTACATCTGGTTTATCTTATCTTCCCTCTCCACTTGCTACTATATTTAATAGTCATTTTGAATCTATCATTGTTTTCCTATCACCATTTTATGTCAGTTTATTATCAATAAACATTTTATCAATCTTCAAGAATAGTTCCTTTTACATCATTTGTTTTTGTTTTTGTTTTTGATTTTCCAGGACCAGGATTTTAGTTTTAGTTGTCTTTAGTCTATTTCTTATTGTTAATATATCCTTTTTGTTTTTTCCTCATTGAATATTTTTATTGGTAGTTAACTTGCAGAGAATTAGAATTAGATGCATATGGGATATTTGGAATTTTATGTTTGAGCTTTTGAACTTGAGAGGAAGAAAATGTTAATATTCAAATATGGCTTATTTAAAATAAGCCATCAGCTGACTTTAATGCAGGGGGCTTCTGCCACACTGCAGTACGATTACCGAGGCCCTTTCTATTGCTCAGGGATTGGAATTTTAGACATACCCTCTGTGGAGACTACTCAATCAATCCCAGGGTTCAGGTGGTTGCCAACTTGATCAACGAGCTGAAGATAAGTGTCCTAAATGTGGATTTTACACAGTACTGCCTGAGAACCCCGTAAGGGGCGCGACGATTTGCTATCCTGGCCGCCGTGCTGACGGGATCCAGCGCTCCGTCCGGCCCCAGCTTAGCCTCTCTTCCTTCCTTCAAAACAATTGTTTCCTCTCTTTTCACACAACCTCTCCCACAACTTTCTCTGGTCAGCCTCTAATTTCACAGGGTAGATGCTGACCTTCCTTTCAGCCAACCGTCCCGCATTGGGGCTGAGGGGGTGGGGGACAATGTTCCCTAACCCCTGAGCTCCGGTCTGGGGTGGCTGGTTTTTAACAACCTGCTTCATCCCTACCCATACCTTCCTCACATCCCTTTTCCTCTCCTCTTCACAATCTATATATTTTACGCCGTGTTCAAAGTGGAGCTGCCATGCCGATGGACTGCCAAGCCACCAGGCGGGAGGGGTGGTCCCAAATGGCGGCGCCTGGCTCTGACGGGCTTGTAAGCACCTCTCACAGTGCGGCTCCACGGCTTCACCCCGACCCAGATTTGTTTCTTAATGGGGTGCGCCTGGATGTGGTTGAGTCGCACCGTTTCCTTGGTCTTGTATTCGACCGACGCCTCACCTGGGAGGCTCATATTCGCAGCCTTAGGGTCTCTTGTACCCGCGCCATGGACATTCTCCGTTCCGTGACGCTCAGCGCTTGGGGCGCTGATAGGGCTACTGCCTTACTTTTTTATCGATCCTTTGTTCGTTCGAAGCTCGACTACGGATGCAAGTTTTATGCATCCGCAGCCGAGCGTTTATTGCGGAAGGTGGATTCGATCCACCACACCGGCCTTCGCCTTGCGACCGGTGCCTTCCGCACTTTCCCCATTGAGAGCCTGTTGGTCGATGCTGGGGAGATGCCACTCGCTCTGCGCCGCGTGCAGTGTATCACTCGACTGTACGCGCGAGCCCGGCGCCTCCCTCAGTCGCCAACAGCTTTCACTGCATCCGCAGCTGATCTCGATGGTGCCTATGCCGTCGAGAGACGCCAGTCATACCCTAAGCCTTTTGGGTTTAGGGCCAGGAAACTCCTTCGAGAGGTAGATATCGCTCTCGGGCCGGTGGCGCCCCTGGTTTTGCCCAGGACGCCACCCTGGAGGGTACCACATTTGGCTATTTGTCGCCACGCCTCTGCTCCCAAAGCTCGTACTGGGCCGGGAGTATTGCGTTCGACCTTTTTGGAGCACACATCGTGTCACGCTGGAACCGTGCCAGTGTATACGGATAGCTCCAAGTCCCAAGAGGGGGTCGGCTTCCACGCCGTATCCCCTCTGTTTGAAGTCAGCGGGGCTCTACCAGGCGCTGCGTCTGTCCTCACGGCCGAGCTGGTGGCAATACACCACTCGGTACGGGAGATTACGCGACGTGCCCGGTTCGGAGACCGGATTGTGATCTATAGCGACTCACAAAGCGCCCTGAGTGCTCTCGGGGCATTGGAATCTCCGCATCCCCTGGTTCGCGATATCCGTGACGCCACGGTTTTGGCGAGCCAGGCAGATGTCGAGATTATCTTCTGCTGGGTTCCTGGACATGTAGGAATTGCGGGGAATGAGCGCGCCGATGAGGGTGCCAAAGAGTCCGCAAGGACTCTGCGACCGGACCAGCGTTTCGCTCTTCCTCACACCGACTACATGGCAGGAATACGGGCAGCTCTTCGGACTGCTTGGCAAAGAAGATGGGAGACGGTCAAAGGGAACTTAAAGTTGCGTGCTATTGCGCCGCGACTGTTCCCATGGACCTATCCCCCAATGCCGCGGCGGCTTCAGGTTGCTTTCTGTCGTCTTCGAATCGGACACACTCGTGTGACGCATCGCTACTTGATGGAGCGCTCGCCTGCGCCCTATTGCAACGACTGCGTCGTCCCCCAGACTGTTCGGCATATTCTTGTTGAATGTCCCAGTCTGGGTGATCTTTGCACATGATACCTGTCTCAGTACCGGGATGGGCGGGGTCGCTACCGCCTGTCCCTTGTACTCGGGATGAGTGCGTGCACATTGACTGGTGGACTTGTTGACTTTTTCGGGGAGGCTGGCCTTCTCCCTATTATTTAAGCAGGGTTTGTTTTTTTTGCTTTGTTTTGTTTTTACATTTGTTTTTTTTTTTTCCTTTAGGTTGCACGCTCCTGCGCCGGGGTGACCTCCCTCCGATGCAGGAGCTCCCCCCGGCGCAGGAGCTTGCTTCCTTTCCCCCATTTGGGGTGTTTTTTTTTTAATCTTTTTAATTTTATTTTAAAGTAGCCTAGAACTAGGCTAGTTTTAATACGGCGACAAATGCCCATGTAGGCAGTCGCCAGATGAGCTCTTAAAAAAAAGAAAAAAAAGGCCCTTAAGCAGAAGCGCTATGCCTACATGCACCGCCTGAATGTCGAAATTCACTGTCAGTGAATTTCGTCTGGCTAGGGCTAGGTTCCGGTATATTTCAAAGCACACCCGCCGCTCTTCTTGGCGGGCATATGTGTCTTCACTTACCAGGAAGACCCCTCTAGCAGAGGTGTGGAAGCGAGTCAAAAGGATTCGGGGCAAGTTCTTGCAGGACCCCTCCCCTCCCGTTCTCCAGGAGAATGGGACCACAATCTTTTCGGAGGCAGACAACTCTTTAAGGACAGATTTACTCTGAGTGAGTTGCATTCTGCTCTTGCTTTGTCTGCGGACACTGCCCATGGTCTGGATGATGCCCCATATGTCATGCTTCGACACCTGGGTGAGCGAGGCATGGCCTTTCTGTTAGATTTGTTCAACAGGATCTGGGTGGACGGTCTCCTCCTGGACTCCTGGTGAATCGCTACTGTGCTCGCCATTCGCAAACTGGGGAAGAGATCACTCTACTCCAGCCAGTTTCCACCCAATCTCTCTAACCTCTTGCATATGTAAGTTAATGGAGAAATTGGTAAAGTTTAGATTAGCCTTTTTTCTGGACAGCGGGGCCATCTATTTTCTGCACAGTATGGCATCTGCAAGTTCCACTCCACTTCGGATACTCTGCTCCAACTGGAAAATGCCATCTGCGAGGTTTCCTTCATAGAGAGCACTATGCCACTGTGTTTTTTTGATCTGGAGAATGCCTATGATACTGCATGGCAATACGGTATCATGGAGACTCTCCACACGATGGGGGCAAGTGGACCCCTCCCACTCTTAATATCTTAATTTTTGCGATATTGTCGATTCTGCATATGGGTGGGGGGGGGCGCTCTCTGGCCTAAAGGAGCAGTAATAGGGTGTCCTACAGCGAAATATCCTCAGTGTAACACTCTTTGCGCTGAGCATCAACGGCATTACCTCAGTGCTGATGGAAGATGTTCTCTCTATGCTCTATGTGGATGTCCTTTCGATCTCTTTTGGCGCGGCCCAGATGCCAACTCTGTAGTGTTGACTCCAACAGGCATCGAACCGCGTCTCTCGCTATGCCGAAGCGCACAGGTTCCAGTTTTCCTTGACCAAGACTAAGCTGGTGCACTTATGCCACCATCCACAGCTCCACCCTGACCCAGACTTGTTTTTTAATGGGGTGCGCCTGGAAGTGGTTGAATCGCACCATTTCTTTAGTCTTGTATTTGACTGACGCCTCACCCCCGAGGCTCATATTCACAGCTTTAGGGTCTCTTGTACCTGTGACATTCAGCACTTGGGGTGCTGCTAGGGCTACTGCCTTGCTTTTTTATCAATCCTTTGTTCGTTTGAAGCTCGACTACAGATGCAAATTTTATGCATCGGCAGGCAAGTGTATATTGCGGAAGGTGGACTCAATCCATCACATCGGCATTTGCTTGGCGACTGGTGCTTCTGCACTTTCCCCATTGAGAGCCTACTAGTCGATGTTGGAGAGTTGCCACTCACTCTATGCCGTGTACAGTGCATTGTTCGCCTGTAGACATGAGCCCGGCACCGCCCTCCATTGTAACAGCTCTCACTGAATCTGCAGCTGATTTTGACGGTACCTATGCCGCCGAGAGACGCCAGTCATACCCTAAGCCCTTTGGGTTTAGGGCTAGGAAACTCCTTTGATCGCTAGGTATAGCTCTGGCCGGTTGCGCCCCTGGTTCTGCCCAGATGCCACCCTGGAGGGTGCCACCTTCAGCTACTTGTCGGCACACCTCTGCTCCCAAAGCTTATACAGCGCCGGCAGTATTGTGTTCAACCTTTTTGGAGCACACCTCATGTCATGCTGGAACTGTGTAAATGTATACAGATGGCTCTAAGTCCCAAGAGGTGGTTGGCTTCCGTGTCGTATCCCCTATTTCAATCAGTGGGGCTCTGCCAGGCACTGCGTCTGTCTTCACGGCCAAGCTGGTGGCAATACACCACTCAATAGGGAAGATCTATAGTGACTCACAAAACGCCCTGAGTGCTCTTGGGGCATTGGAATCTCCGCATCCCCTAGTTCACGATATCTGTCACGCAACAGTTTTGGCAAGCCAGGCGGATGTTGAGATTATCTTCTGCTGCTTTCCTGGACTTGTAGGAATGGCAGGGAATGAGGGCGCTAAAGCGTCTGTGAGGACTCTAGCAGGAATATAGGCAGCTCTTTTGGGCTGCTTGGCAAAGAAGATGAAAGATGGTTGAAGGGAACTTCAAGTTGTGTGCCATTGCGCCGTGACTGTTCCCATGGACCTACCCCCCAATACCGCGAAGCCTTTAGGTTGCTTTCTGTCATCTCTGAATTTGACACACTCGCGGGACACACTGCCATTTGATGGAGCGCTCACCAGCGCCCTACTGTGAAGACTGCATTGTCACCCAGACTGTTTGGCACATTCTTGTTGAATGCTCCAGTCTGGGCTATCTCCGCGCACTTTACCTGTCCTGGTATCGGGATGGGCGGGGTCGCTACCACCCGTCCCTTGTACTCCGGATGAGTTTGTGCACATTGACTGGTGGACTTATAGACTTTGTGGGGGAGGCTGGCCTTCTCCCCTTTATTTAACTAGTTTTTTGTTTTATGTTATTTTAGTAGGTCGCACATTCCTGTGCCGGGGGGAGGCGGACCTTTCCCCGCAGCCGGAACTTGCTTCCTGCTTATTGCCTTTTTTCTTTGTTTTATTTTTATTGGTGTTTTTTTAGTGGATATTTTTTTTTTATCATCTTCTTTTAAAGATGCCTAATATTAGGCAATGTTGAATACAGTGACTAATGCCCAAATAGGCAGTTGCCAGATGAGCTTTTAAAATTAACAAAAAAGAACCTCTTTTGTTTGTTTATTCTTGGATCTAATAGTGTAAAGTTTTTAAGTTAACTTCCTCTAGAGGTTTTTTTTTTTTCTAATGGAGGTGTAAAACACACCTCTAGATGTTGTAACAGAAACAAAATTTATACAAGTTATCAAAATATATTTTCTTAAATTTAGGGACTGTGGCTTGAAGAGATGCGATTATCCCACAGCTTCTGTTGATTTTAATACCCCACCATTTCAATTTCAATTCCAAAGAGGAGAGCACTACAAATTTATCTTAGATCTCCTTGTACCAGACACACCCACCAATCACAATGTTGGTAAGTATGAAGAAAGTAGAGATTTGAAATATAAAGTGTGGATGATTTTAATACTTAAAATAATCTTTTGTCTCTCTATTGTTTCCTTACAGGCTGCACATTCCTAACTTATTAGTTTTTCTTGTTTCTAGAACTTGCTTTTAAACTGTTTGGAATCGGTTCTAGCCAATTCCTTATTTTGGCTAGACTAGAGCTCATGTTCTTATAGTTAGGTTTTGCAGTCTTCAAAGGATTTCCCAAATTTCATTTTCACCTACAAATTGACACAAACTCAGTTAATTAACAGAGGTTTTTTTCTTTCCTATTAAATAATTAAATGTAGATAAAATAATGGTCACAATAAGGGAAATTTGAAGACTAACATTGTAAACTTGATATTGTGATACTGTATTTTACTGTACTAAGAATATATATTTCCTTTGTACTAATGTGTTAATATGTTTGGGTGGGGTAGGTATGTTTATTCTTTCTATTGAATTTATTGGTGAACAATGGCTGAATGGTCCCAGTGGAAAGCAAAAAAAGTTTAAGACTGAAAAGAAGGCAGCAATGTTGCGTTACAAGTCTCCTTTGATCCAAATACTTTCTTCAATTCTCTATTCCCCTCTGCTTGTGTATGGGATAACTGAAGAGTCTCAGAAAATCACACTTGAGGTGGTTTCTTTGTATGAAGAAAAGCCAGTAAGTACAAAGGTGAATTTATTTATCTCTTTTATGATGGGCATTAGTTGTTGTTATCATTCCTCAGGCTGTTGTTTGGTTGCCTGTGCCAGGTTTTCCCTCAGAATCCTTATGGAATGTAAATTGTATTATTGACATGTATGGTTGAGTATAATCTAATCCTTCAAAATGTGTTTGGTAGTGTGAGATGTAGTATTCCATTCTGTGCAGGCATCTGCAATGGTCACATCCACCCTCTTCTGATAGCTCAGAATTGCTGGATGATGCCCACACCACAGCCTGGCCAAGTGGACTCTGTTCTCACTAGAGTTAAGATTCACTAAGGGTGGATGTCCAGGACCCATGCTTGCAGCAGGGTATTATTTGTGTGATTGGATAAAGTGGTGAGTGAAATAAGTGTGGAAGCTGATTTCAGGTAGGACAATATAGTTAAATCAGCAGAACACTAATGTGGTTTAACATCTGGGAAAAGAGGCAGAGAAAGGGAAACTTGGTGGTGGTGTGAAGAGGTGCAAAAGGAAATTAAAGAAAAGAAAAGTCTTTTTAAACAATGGCAGCGGTCTGGTAATATAAGAGATAAAGAACAGTACAAGGAAGCAAAGAGAGAAGCTAGAAGACAGGTAGACAGTGATTGGATAAAGTGGTGAGTGAAATAAGTGTGGAAGCTGATTTCAGGTAGGACAATATAGTTAAATCAGCAGAACACTAATGTGGTTTAACATCTGGGAAAAGAGGCAGAGAAAGGGAAACTTGGTGGTGGTGTGAAGAGGTGCAAAAGGAAATTAAAGAAAAGAAAAGTCTTTTTAAACAATGGCAGCGGTCTGGTAATATAAGAGATAAAGAACAGTACAAGGAAGCAAAGAGAGAAGCTAGAAGACAGGTGGCAAGTGCAAAAATGACAGCATGGCAAGAGTTTAGTGTGAACCTAAACACAGCTGCAGGGGAAAATAATATGTTTAGAATTACAAAACAAATGAAGAAAGACAAGAAAGATGTAAAAGATGGTAGACAGTGATGGTAATATAAAAGTTGAGAAGAACAAGTGAAAGATGGAGGACTTATTTGAAGAGCTTTTGAATGAAGAAAATGATAACCAACTGGAAGAAGGGCACCCTATAGAAGGTCCAATATACAAGAAGTGACAGAAAGTGAGGTTGAAGCTGCCCTAAATAGTTTGAAGGCTAACAAAGCATCAGGACCATCAGGCGTTACTAGCCGTTTGTTAAAAAATGCAGGGAGAGCCGGCATTAGAGAGTTAACAAAAGTATTGCAGTCAGTGGTTGGTGGAAGGAGGTGTCCAGAGGAGTGGTGGGAGAGTTTAACAGTACCTCTACAAAAGAAAAGGCGATTCATTGTAGTGTAACCAGCAGAGAGGTCTAAGGCTATTAGAACATGGAATGGAGATGTGGGAGAGTGCGTTTGATAAGAGACTGCATCAGATAGTTAATCTTGATCAGCATCAGTTTGGGTATATGGCAGGAAGGTCAACATTGGATGCCATGTTTATTACAAGACAACTCCAAGAAAAGTATGGTGAGAAGAAGAGGAAGCTTTATCATATGTTTGTAGATTTGGAAAAGGCGTTTGATAGAGTTCCAAGAAAGCATTGGTTTGGGCATTACAAACCAATCAAGAGAGTGTGTAGGAGGAGGTTTGTCAGAGAGATTCAGCATTGAAGAATGAGTATCCCAAGGTTCAGCACTGAGTCCTCTATTGTTCATACTAGTCATGGAGGAAGCAACTAGAGATTGTAGGTGAGGTGATCCTTGGGAACTATTGTATGCTGATTGATGACTTAGTTTTAACAGCAGAGAGTAAAGAAGTGGAATGAATGTTTGTAGAATGGAAGCATGCAATGGAGGGAGCAGGATTGAGAGTTAACATTGGTCAGAGTAAGATAATGTTAACTGGAGCGGCAGGTGAGGTGGTGCAGTCGGGGAGGTACCCTTGTGCAGTTTGTGGTGAGGGAGTTGGAGTTAACTCTATTATGTGCACTGAATGTTCCAAAGTGGGTGCATAGGAGATGTTCAGTCCTGAGGAACATTAATCAAGCTCAAAATTTTGTTTGTTCAACATATATAAGGAGGAGAAACGCTGTCACTAGACCATTGTTATTGATGGACAGTTGGTGGAGGAAGTTAAGTATTTTTGTTATTTGGGTGATATACTGGATAGCGAGGGAGGTGTGGTGAGAGCAGTCCATGGCAGAGTGGCAGCAGCATGGAGGAGCTGGATTGCTTGTCAATAGGGGGATCCCACTAAGAACCGTGGAAAGGTTTATGATGCATGTGTCAGACCAGTCTTACTTTATGGATCAGAGACTTAAGGACTCACACAGAGGTTGGAAAAAGTGCTGATGAGCTGTGATAGGAGAATGTTGATGTACATGGCTGGTGTAACATGGAAGGATTGAGTTCAGAGTGAAGAGGTAGCTAGAAAGTGTGATGTTAACGAACTGAACTTAGTTCTCAGGAGAAGAAGATTGAGATGGTTTGGACATGTAAAGTGAAGAAATGAAGAGAGGCACTGGGTAGGGTAAGAGAGTTGGAAGTGGATGGAAGAAGGACAAGAGGTAGACCTAAGAAAACATGGAAGAACAATATAGAGGAAGACTTAGCAATGTTAGGAGTGTAGGAAAACAAGGTGTATAATAGAGAAAGATGGGCGCAAATCATTGAATGTATAACCTAAAGAAACCAAAATTCAGAAAATCTGATGCTAAAAGGATTAAGTAAGTAAGTAAGTAAACTGATTTGAGGTAGGGGAGATGACAGGTTATCTCTGATATAGTGCATGTTGGATTTTGTTTTAATTTACATTTGCAGAAGTGGATGCTCTGGGTTTGTGTAGGCTGTTGCTAGTATTTGTCTGGCTCTGTAGGGAATAGTTGTTTACATTGGATGAGTTATCGATTATTAGGGTGGGGTTAAGTGTCTAACATGGGACAATGATTGATGAGGGTGTTTGCTTGTAGATTTTAATGGCATTTGTTTCGTGCTCAAGGGTTTTGATGCAATTTTGCCAGTTCTTATGTTAAGTGCTTGGGTTTATTTAGCTATATTTTAGGGAGGTATTTCAGTGTTCATCTGATGAGGCCATGAATTTTCTGGTATAAAATATTTTTTAGTTGCCTCTTGGGATGTCTTTTTATTTGCATTTGAATGAGTGTGTTAAAAGTATGTACAGTAGCATTAATATCTGTGAGGGCTGTACTGTTTAACTGTTCTTTTGTGTTGTATTTGTATTATTTTCCAGTGGTGCTATAATTGGTGTGGGTGTGTCTGTGGCCAACTGGGATGATTCTTATTTGGTGTGATAATGATTTAGAGGTGTCAGATCTTAAGGGTTTGGTCACTGCAAGATTATGTGGGAAAAGGTGATGCCTTAAGATGGGTGGTAGTGGACTTGACAGGGTCTGTGGTCCTGAAAATAGTAATAATGATGATTGTATGACACTTTAAGGTTATGAACCTTCACAGAAGGTCCCAGTATATTGACTAAGGAAAGGCTAGAGAGAAGAGATGTCTTCAAGCCATGCTTGAAGGTACCAAAGAAGGGAATAGTAGCGGATCACATCAGGAAGACCATTCCACATTCTCAGGGCAAATACAGAGTAAGCACAATCACCCACACAGCACATGAATCTAAGGAACAATCAGTAAGGGAACAGAACCTGAGTACAGGTTCTTTTTGGACTGGGACATGGTCAGATAGGAGGGATCTGCAGCATTTAGGGTCTTATATGTAAGAAGAAGGATCCTAAATGTGATTCTGTATCAAATGGGGAGCCAGTGCAGATCACAGGGGTGGGGATGGAATTGCATGAAAGAAACATCCCAGCATAGAATTACATAGGTTGCAAGTATCTGGAGGAGCTGCCTATTATTCTCCTGAGTGCAAATTAGGGAAGCCCCAGCACTGGGTCAATTTTAACTGATGGGAGTTGTGGAAGGGTAAAGGGGTTTCCCCTTTGCCATATTCATGGAAAGCGTCATTTTTGTGATGGATGTGACCCCACCCCCACTCCCTATGCTTTCTCAGGGACCCTTACAAGATTTTTCAAGCATAGGGACGTTTCTCCTTCAGTACCCATGGGCTTCTCTCCTCCTTACTCCCTTTTGCACTTGCAGTTCATCCCCCTTCTCTTTTTCATAGGATCCAAAGACCACAGCAAGCCAGAGGATGCGCTGCCTCAGCTCTTAGCCCCCCTTTAGAGGGGTAAGAGTTATTGATACCTTGTGGATTCAAGGATCGTGGCTAGCATGCCCGCTCCCCCTTTTCCCAATGCAGGCACCACGGATGTCATAGGCTCTATGATTCCCTAGTTAGTATACTTGACACCCTGTGGGAGAGGGGAAATGGTCATTTGGAGGCTCCTCCTTCGGTGCTCCATCCTGGCAAGTGGGTCCTATTTGGGGGTGAAACTTGGCTCAGTGCCAAACACAACCTGAACCCACCCCTGTGCAAGGTCCTCCTGAGATATCACAGTCACCTGAGGACTCACAAGGAGAGGGGGGACCTCCCTTGCATAGTGCCCCCTTTGCAGCCAGAACCTACATTTTTTTTTCATTTTGGAGCATATGGCTAAGGCTGGTTGAGCATAAAAAAATTAGAATAAGAGGACCAGGGGTTCCTCTCTTCCCCCAGTGGCTTGGGGATGATGGATGGGCTTGTTGCCATTTTGGCAAGTGACCAGGCTAAGACCCAGACAAAACCAAAGTTGCAAGTGTCAGGGTCCCTTATTGAGAGACTACCTAGCATTTTTGAGCCCACGGGATTCAAACACTAGTTATTCGGCCAACAGATGGCAGAATGTTGACCAAAGGCCACTTGTTCCATCAGAGAATAGCATTAGCTAAATTGACTGTTAGAGAGCCTAAGGTAACCTGTTTCTTGGACAGAAGTCTTCTGGCAAATGCGGTGAACCCTTCTGAGGTGGTCATTATTAGTGTTCCTTGGACACTCAAGGCTCACCGTGAAGTTGACACCACACTCTACCATGAATTTTGTGAATTTGGTAGTTTATGCTAGGGATCATGGACTACTACTTGCATGACTGACCAAGGAACAGTCAAGGTTGAGCATGTAATGAGAAATGGGTTGGTTGGTGTGCTTAAGACTTCCCTAAACTCTTTGTCATATTTGATCATGAGGGGCTCCCTGAGTTGGTGTTTGCCAGTTGTTGTTGCTACCGCATGAAGACATTCATGCCACTGCTGCTGAGGTGCTATTACTGCCAGCATTTAAGCATGAAAATTGCTTGTGTAGATGTGCAAAGTCAGATTTACCTGGTCTGTGTAAATTGCTCCAAGGCCATACACGATAATTCCTTATTGTCTCAGGCCAAGTGTGTAAATTTGGAATGCTGCTGCTTCCTCAAAGCAATGTGGTGTGCATCTCATAAAGTATGCGTTCTTGGCCATTCAGGTTATCGACTGACTCTTTTTGTGAGCCTAAGGACTTGTCCTGTTGCAACCTGGGCCATCCTGTGCCTCCAAAGTTAAGCATGCACCCTCTACTCCTGCTCGCTCCAAGCACACATTCACATTTGCTTTCACACTCATTTGGACATTTGAAACCCTATTGCAGATTCTAGTCCCTGGTTTAGCTGGAGGCACAAAGGGCTCACATCCAAACCCAGCAAAACCAGGATTGTCCTCTCCACATGAATGAACATTTCCTGTAACTAGAAACAGCCGAGCAACTCCACAAGTCGTTAGATTCACAGGACTTCCCTTTCAAAGACGGTCATGAGACCATCTTCAGAGACTACTAAAGTTGTCCCTTGAAGGAGGACAGCACTAAAGGAGCTTTGGCTTCTACACCACTGCTCAAGGCTTTACTGTTAACTCAGGGATGTGGGACCCGAGCCTCATAAGCTACCCCACCCCCCAACAGTTTCACTGTGGGTGTAGGATAAAGACTTTGTGGCAGCAGGTTTCCAGGGTTTATAATCTCAATCCCTGCCACTCTAAAAAAGCCCCTTGGGTGTTTGAGGGGAGGATAATGAGGGGGTAATCTAATAATGATTTTAATTTATGTATACAAACAAAATACAGCAAATAATGCCCTGTAAGGGGTGCGGCGATTTGCCTTCCTGGCCGCCGTGCTGATGGGACTTATTGCCCCAGCTTAGCCTTTTCTCCTTTCAGACAACCTGCATTTCTACCCTACTTCCTCACTCTCCCTACAACCTCTCCCACAACTTTCTCTGTTCAGCCTCTAATTTCACATAGTAGATGCTGACCAGCTGGACCACTACTATTGGGAGCAGTATTGGAAATGTTCAACGCTGCATATAGTACAGAAATAATTCTAAATGACTGGCAGAAAGGAATCATGCTCAATATGGAAAAAGGGGAAAAAAACAGCATGTAAAAAGTACAGATGCATCACATTTCTTTCACATGCAGGGAATTTATATGGGCGCATTCTTGAGAAAAGATTGAGAATATATGTGGAAGATATCATTGGGGGATGGCAGCATGGCTTTACACCAGGAAGAATCACAACAGATTTTCTTTTCACGATGAAGATGATATTTGAAAAAAAAAGTACAACTATTCATCAACATGGTGAAGACATTTGACAGAGTTGACAGACAAATGCTGTGTTAGTCAATATCAGATGAGTACTATTCCATACCACCAAAATTAGTGAGAGTTTTTAAGAACATGTTATCTCACCATTGCTTTTTATAATATTTATGGACAAATGTATGAGGAACATAGGAGTAGGAGAACATCAGGAAGAAACACAAGTATATGTGGTTGATGTGGCAGTAGTGGCAAATTCGATCACTGATTTACAAAACCTCATAAATAACTGGCACTAAATTATGTTGCAAAGAGGAATGAAAATTAACTCCAATAAAGGAAAACTGAGTTTATAGCTGTTAGTCGAACCAGTGAAGAGTACAATACGTACATGGGAATGGATGAACTAAATCAAGTCGCGGAATACACATACCTTGGAATAAAAGTGGATGCAAAGAACATACAAGAAACAGAAACTGATAATTGTATTGTAAAATAGAACAACAATGTAAGCATGATGTACCCTCTATTAAAAGACAGGGAAAGCAAACTAATAATCTATAATGCTATCTTAAAGCCAATAATTATGTATGGAAGTGAATGCTGGACCCTTACCACCTGAACAGAGTAAAAAATACACGCTGCTAAAATGCGTGTTCTAAAAACAATCAAGGGGGGTTACCGCCACAATAAGTCCAAATCTTGTGTGTCAATTGCAGAGGGAGGGCTAAACCCCGCTTCTTCAAAGCAATGTGGTGCATATCTCCTTGAGAAAGAAATCCTGGCCATTCAGGCCCAGGATCGTCTCTCATTTTGAGACTCTTAAGGACTTGATCCTGGCGTGTCCGTGCCCATTCAGAACCTTTCTGGTGATTTGCCTTCTTGGCAGCTGTGCTAATGGGGGGGACTCAATGCCCCATCCAACCCCAGCTTAGCCTCATCTCTTTATTTCTGACCGCCTGTGTTTTTACCCTACTTCCTCACTTTCCCTAAATCTCTCCCACAACTTTCTCTGGTTGGCCTCTAATTTCACAGAGTAGATGACGACCAGCTTCCTCTCACCCAACCATCCTGGATTAGGGCTGATGGGGGAGGGGACAATGCCCCTTCACCCCTGAGCAGTTTAGGGTGGTGGATTTTTAACAATCTGCTTCATTCCCACCCATACCTCCCTCACATCCCCTTTCTTTCTCCTTTCTATCTCTTATCAATTTTATGCCAAGCCCAAGGTAGAAGAGCTTCCAGGCCACTAGGCAGGAGGAATGGCCTCAAATGGTGGTAGCTGGCTTTGCCGGCCCTGTACTCACCCCTCGCAGAGGGCTACTGTGTGGAATGATTAGCATTTGCATCTTGTATAAAAAATAGAGGGTCACCATGCCCAATGATGAAGGCTCAACACCCCCTCCCTCATCAACTCCCTTTATCATCGTCGGAGCGGGCAGCTCCACTGGAAAAAATCGACCCCCGCCCTGTGCTTTTGCAGGGGACCCTCAACTAATTCTAGTGGAGAGGATTGCCACTCACGCCCTTCTCTCGAGGTGCCATTGGGTGCCTCCCTCTTTTCAGTGGCAGTCCTTCCTCTTTCACAAGGGACTGCCAAGAAACAGGCAGGTGGCCGGTCCAGAATACCCTAAAAGATAACTCAAAGGGGACTAATGATATCTTGTAGGGGGATGGCCACATGAATCTCCCCCCCCTCCTGAGATAGACATGGTCCCTGAGGTAGGGGCTAATCACTGAACTCGAGTCTGCTCCTGTGCAAGGTCCTCCTCAGATGGCTTGGACCTCCAGGGACTTACAAGTAGGGGAGGAATCTCTTACCCTGGATCTTACTGAGGCTGGCCCATCCGGCCTATGGGGCTCCTGCCGGTGGAGGGGAGAAGCAGGTTCATTCACTGCCCACATCTCCTAAACAGAAAAAGATATGAAAATGATGGGAGGGGGGTCCTCTCCTTCTATCGGAGTAGCGGGGTTGGATGGATCTGCTGCTGTTTCAGTAAGCAACCAAGCCAAGATTGGCACGTTTGGCCCCTCATTCAGAGGCTACCTGTTTTTTTTTAGTCTGCTGGCTTCAAATGCTTCCTGGTTATTCACTCCACTGATGGCAGCATATTGGCTAAGGGAAAGATGATCCATCAGAGGAGAGCTCTAGCTAGTGTAAGTGGTAGAAAGACAAAGGTGACCCGTTTCTTGGACAGGAGCCTTTTGGCGAATGCATCAAATCCCTCCGAGGTGGCCATGATTGTGCTCTTCAGACACTTGATGGCATGCCTGTGAGTGTGATGCCACACTCTACCATGAACTTCATGAAAGGAGTAGTTTATGCGAGGGAACTCATAGATTACTCCATAGATGACATCACCTTATAACTGGCTGAACATGGGGCTGTTGAGGTTGAACGTGTGAGGATAAAACAGGAGGGGCCTCGCAAACCACCCATACACTTCATCACGTTCGACTGTTTAAAGCTCCCTGAGTTGAAGTTTGTCAGTTGGTATCGCTACCACATGAAGACATTTGTGCCACTGCCATGGAGGTGCTACTACTGTCTCCGCTTCGGCCATACTAATCACTCCTGTACACGTGTAAACTCGGGGTTACGCAAAGTCTGTGTAAGTTGCTCCAAGGCCACACACGATAAGTCCAAATTGTGTGTGGCCAAGTGTGTCAATTGCAGAGAGCTGCACCCTGGTTCTTTGAAGCAATGTGGTATGTATCTCCTTGAGAAGGAAATCCTAGCAGTTCAAGGCCAGCATCATCTCTCATTTGTGAGGCTAAGGACTTGTTCCTTGCGCGCCTTGCTCTGCCTGGGACGTCTTATGCATCAATGCTAAGAAAGAAACCCTCTGCTCCTTGCCCCTCCAGGCCTATGAGCACAGTTGTTTCTGTGCACATTTAGAACCTTTATGCGGGTTCTACCCACACTGGGCACTCCCCTGGTAAAGCTGGCGGCACAAAGGGTTCACACCGAGCCCAGGCTAAAACCTGGGCTCCTCCCCATTCCCCCAGCATGACCGTTTCCCGTAAGGCGAACCTGCCGCCCGCCTCAACCGAGTCGTTAGACTCACAGGACTCTACACCCCGAAAAATGAGCACAGCACCAAAGGAGATTCCCTTTAGTATGCTAGGTAGCTCGGAGACCGGGGATCCTCCAAAAGAGAGACTCCCTCCCGCTCGCCTAAGGTTTCAAGGTGGAAGGAGGAAAGGTCGAGCCCAACCTTCCCTGATAAGTCCTCAAAGGTGACAGCCCCTTCAGCGCATTGCCTGGCCAACAGCGCCCGGAGTTCTGCCTCCGGGATGCATACG
Organism: Ceratothoa steindachneri; assembly: GCA_963969495.1. Lineage (NCBI taxonomy): Eukaryota > Metazoa > Arthropoda > Malacostraca > Isopoda > Cymothoidae > Ceratothoa > Ceratothoa steindachneri. The sequence continues at coordinate 3,180,125 of OZ018323.1, forward strand.
CCATTCCTGTGAGGGTCTTCACTTTGAAGACAGTCCCCGCATCTCTTTTGAGCTAGGACTGGAGGGCATATTCCTTCATTGGAATCTCCACTGACTCTGGGCCATGGGCCAACTGGGATGAGCTTCGGAGGCTCGTCTCCCCCCGCTCCCCGTTAACCATATCTTTGCAGGAGACCATGCTGGGCGCATGCCCATTATGGGATGTGGGCGGGGTAAGAGGATGCATGATTTACACCTGGCATGATGTCTCTGTTCTTCTCTTTGCCTTAGATACCTCCTTTCAGGTAGTAACTGTGCATCTGGATAGGAGATATACTTTTATTTTCGTGCACATTGCATTGTCAGCCAACTTTGATGCTGGGAACTTGCACCGCATCATGGCACTGTTTGCCCAAGGCCCTTTCTCTTGCTTGGCATTCTGAATGGTAGACACCCACTCTGAGGAGACTACTCGATTAATCCCAGGGGTTAAGTCCTTGATGAGCTTGAGATAGGTGTCCTAAATGTGGATGAGTTTATGCATCACTGCCCGAGAACTGCTTCATTTTCCTGTCTCAATCTCTCTTTGTGCTCCACAGATGCACAGGTTGATTTTGGGTGGGGGGGTGGTTGATGACTTCCATTGTAGTGATCACTTTCCATTAAAATATCATTTTCCTGGCTGCTGCCGCCCGAGACTCCCCCATCCCCGGTGATGCTTAGCGTGGGTGAGGTGGTCTGCATTTCAGGAAATGACTGATTTCTCGATCTCAGTCAAGGAGTTTAGATCACTTGATGAGGCCATTGAGTTCTCTAGCAACCTCATCGCCGTGGGCCTAACTACTATTCCTAGAATGTCTGGCCATTTTGTACGCCTACCACTCCTGTAGTGGTCAGCGGAATGTGAGATGACCCTCAAATAGAAGCGTTATGCCTACATGCGCTATATCCGCCTGAACGATTTAACTGCTCTGCACCTCCCACAGTGAATTATTTGCCTGTGATTTATAGCGACTCTGTTATGCCACAGTTTTTGTCAGCCTGGGCAGATGTCGAGATTATCTTCTGCTGGGTTCCTGGACATGTAGGAATTGCGAGGACTGGGTGACTGGACCAGCATTTTACCCTTCCTCACACCGATTACATGGCAGGAATTGGGCACACTGCCATTTGATAGAGCGCTCGCCTGCACCTTATTGTGATGGTTGCGTTATCCCCCAGACTGTTCCGCACATTCTTGTTGAATGTCCCAGTCTGGGTGATCTCTGAGCACGTTATCTGCCCTGGTACCGGGATGAGCTATGTCGCTACTCTTTCTCCCCTGTACTTGTAATGGCTTTGTGCACCCTGACTTGTGTACTTTATGATTTTTAGAGAAGGTTGGCCTCCTCCACTCTATTTGACCTTTTTTGTGTTTCTTTTTGTAGGTCACATGTTTCTGCACTGGAGGGAGGTGGGCCTACTTTTGATACTAGAGTACACCTCTTTTTTTAGCTTTTGCTCATTATTTTTTTTTTAGCCTTTTCCTTTTTAGCGTTGTGTTATTTAGATGTTGTTGTTTTTTTATTTGTTTTTTAATATACCCTAATATTAGGCTGTTGTGTACGGTGACTTATGCCCAAGTCGTCAGTCGCCAATGGGCTACCACAATGAATTAAAAAATCCTTTTTGTATTTTGTTTTTAATGTAGACTAATAATAAGCAAATTTATTACAGCAACCTATGTTCTTGTTAGTTGCCGCATGAGTGCTATGAAAAAGATAAATGGAGAGTTTGAAGAGTGGAAGCCTGTGATCCAGCAATATGGAAATTGCACTAATCAAGGCAGGAAGTGATTAAAGCCTGAATAGCAATCTCAAAACTTGTAGTCAAAGTAAAAGTGAAAGCAACATAGATAAGATTTCCACACATTTGCAAGATGTTTAAAAGGAACTTTCTTATGCAATGCCCAGATTTTTAATTATCAGAAAAGATTGGGCATGGGACTTACTAAGGTTAAGATAGGGGCCCTTAATTTTGCTGTGAGCTACATCTGCAAGAGTGCCGACTGGTTGGACCTCTTTTTTTTGTTATGGTTAGCTTTTAGAAAGTTCTCTGAAAGCCATTCAGTGATGTTATAAGCGGATAGTTGGCTTCTAAGTCTCAGAAAATCAGGCTGGGCAAAAGGAAAGCTGGATTTGCATAAAAATAGAATAAAAGACTGAGATACACAAGAATACCAAAAGGAGGAAGATGCACCTCTGCCCACTGATTTATATCATTACCAATGTTCTAACCCATCTGGACACTGCTTGTTTCCATTTGTTTTTAAGTTTAGATCAAACTCATTTGTTTACATCACAAATATTTCTTCTCAGGAGTATTCTCTCAGTGGGATCAATGTGATCATAGAATCAAAACAACTGAACATATATGAAGGCCATTTGACCATCCAGACAAAGTTGGAAGGATTCCGTTCTGTCATGTATCATCATCCAGTGTTTTCATTTTTGGCTGGAGCTCTAATTTTCCTTCTACCTGTTATCGCTGCTTTTCTCTCTGTCAGCTCCAATTCTTTTGAGAAGAAGAGAAAGCGATTCACTGCAATGGTAAGTAAAATCATATTAAAATGCCTAAACAACTTTTCCACCTACTTTTTATTGCAAATATTTTCCTCATAAGTAATGACCACAGTAAAATGGAATCTCTTTTATGTGGTGAGGATGAGCCTAAAGTTGGTATGTTTTTTTTTTCAGGATTAGTATACCTCTGTACATGTGCCTATTATGTAATTCAGGTCCCTTTTGGCACCATCATTCACGATCAGCATTGGTTAGTCTTACACCATTCCTTGTTATACCTAGTTACTTTTGACTCAGATTCCCTTATGCATTTTTCTTGGTATTTCTAGTCTTGATTTGAGTGTCATCATCAAAGAGATGATTTTTTTATGCTGCTTTTTCCATGCTTTGAGGTTTGAACTCATACTCTCTCATACTCTGCATGCCTTTATTTTTTGTATAAATTTGTTCTTGGAGGTTTATGGTACAGCTTCCAGCTGCTGCACTATTTAGTGTGGATAAGGGTTGTTATTGCAGTATTTATCATCCTTAGCCTTTCTATTTATCCCCTTTTTTTTTAATTTGTCTGACCTTCCCTTCATTTTCTATTTTCTATTCCAAATTTATCTCTCAATGTTTATACCTTATTAGCTTAACTATTTTACTGTGACAAAAGCCAATGAATCAAATAACTAGCCACTACTGCACCCCAAGCATCCAATTTTCTTTGCCTTTTAGCAAGTAAATAATTCTCTTTATAGAGAAGCTTGCTCTTTTTAGCTTTGCTCAGATTGTTGGACAAGGATGTATGGTGTCTGCCAGACTTTGGCTCTAAAATAATTGTTTAAAAAAATGGATCAGACCATTTTCTCTTTTTGCGGTTGAGGCAATCAATTTGCATGTGGTCAAGGCAATCAGGGCATTTTTTTTCTCCATGTGGTCAAGGCAACTGGTGGAAGAATTATTAGGACTATCCATATTCATTCTTTTGATTTTAATTAACCTTTGCCAAGTTATGTGTAGCCATTCCCAATTTTGGCAACTAGATATTTACATCATTCAAGCAAAAACAGTGTAAGTGCTTACATCAGCCGAAGAATGAAGAAACATGTTCCTGAGAAACAGATTGGGCCTCCGTGCACATGCAAAGATGTGCTATGAAAAAGTGGGTTATGAAAATATATTTACTTTTTAAAATTTGGGGGCACTAGGGAATTATAATTACCAAACACAATACCTTTGTAACCGTATTTGTGTGTCTAACATTAAGAGAAGACATTCAGAAAAAGGTGCCGATAGTAGACGTTCTAATACATACATTTACATAGTCAGGGTTGACAACAAGTATTAATGTTTGTCTCAAATCATTTAGTAATATTCACAGCATATCTGAAACAAGGGCTCAAATTGCAGTTAAGGAAGACTCCAAATCTGGGACAGTTATTGCAGATCAGAGGGGAAAGCATGAACCGTCCAATAAAACTTCTGAGGTAAAAGATTTTGTGAGATCCCACACTTCTAAGCTTTCCACTTGTTTATCCCACTATTCAAGGGCAAAATCTCCCCATCGTGTGTACCTTCCACTTGGCTCAAACTTGAAATCGGTATACAAGGACTATTTAAAGTTCTTGGAAAGTGAAGATAAGCAGAATTTAAAAGCCTTGGAGTACATCTATACTGAAATTTTTAAAACTGAATACAATATTGTCATTGAGCCACCTAAATCTGACACATGCAATACCTGTGATTCCAGAGTTATGGAATTAAAAAGTTGTGACCCCAAAAGTGATGAAGATCGTATCAGGGAGCTTTCACTCCCCCCCCCAAAAAATCATATTGCTAGTTCAAAAGCTGCTCATGAGATAAGAAAGGTATATGAAAAGGATTCTGATGCTTCTTGCTGCAATTGCAATAGATTTGCGGCAAACTTTACCTACTCCTGGATCACAATATTACAAGCGGAAATTATGGACTTATAACCTTTGCATTCACAATATGAAGAATGGATGTGCTCATTTCTATGTTTGGAATGAAGCAAATGCAAAGTGAGGATCCTCTGCAACATTATGTAAACAACATTCTTAACGAAGGTGTGGAGAAATTAGTGATCTTCAGTGACAACTGGAGTGGGCAAAATAAAAATAAAAATTTCTGATTTTTTATCTAAGATTAATACATAGTGAACAGTTGCTTTTTGTTAAGCACTATTACATGATTCCAGGCCATAGTTTCCTCCCTTGTGATCCAGACTTTGGAAATTTGGAACTTTCTTAACAGTTCCTTTTTGTTAAGCACTATTACATAATTCCAGGCCATAGTTTCCTCCCTTATGATCCAGACTTTGGAAATTTGGAACTTTCTTTCAAAGGAAAAGAGATATTCAACTGCTCACTACATTGATTTTATGAAAGGTGGTAGGATTATGAACCCTTTTACAGTAGCTGAAATGAAAAGGAGATTCATTTTTTGAATTTACTATTCTTCATAATGTTGTGACAAAATGGGCTTTCATAGGAAATAGTTTCAATAGTGCCAGAATTATTACAATCGCCAAGGAATATAAAATGGAATTCACTATTAGCACAAGATATGGCCTGCAAGATCCAGTACCAATTAAGCTACAGAAAGGTTGTAGCACTAAGTATGATCCTTTTAAATTTAATTTATCTTTGATTGATTTGCAAAAAAAATACCCAAATGGTGTTAAAATTCAAAAAGAAAAGCTGAAGGATCTTAAAGCTTTATTTATTTATGCCATCAGAGCACAAACCCTTCTATGAAGATGTTTTCAAAAAACAAGAAGAGTTATCCAATGAAGAAGATGAGGATCATCAGCTTTATTCTGATGATGATATGGTCAACTACAATAATTAGGTAATTTTTAAATAAATTTATAAATAAATACTGTATTTTATTTCCCAAAATGTGGCCCTAGATTTAATATTTACTTATATATCTAACGAGAATAGTTTTTTAGATGTTTTATTTTTTAAATTATGAAAACTATTGTGCACTTTAACCTTCATTTTCTCAAAATATACTTTTTGTCACTTCCGTTGTTGTAGTTTTGAGCTACTCATATAATATCCACCAATTTATTTTGGCAAAAAAAAAATAGTTTCCTTCTATGCTAATTCTCTTGTGGTCCACCAAATTTGTTAGAAATCGGTCCAATAGTTTTTGAGTATGTTTCAACATGAATGAAAGAACGAACGCTCTCATTCACAAGTAGATCTGGTTGACTAACAAGGTCTGCACTGAACTGCGCCATTTCCTGGTGCAACACATCAAACAAGCCATGTACCGAGATTTTCTCTACTCTTCCTGGGTTTTTCTGAATGATTCATTTTCATTTTAGATAAATAATGCTAAAAGATCTTGAAAAATTTTAATAACAAAATAGTTTTTTTTTACTTGTTGATTTTGGTAATATTTTTCTCCTTTAGATTTCTCACAGTTTGGAAATAAAGTCTCCCTGTGAGACATTAGTTGGAGATCAGCAACTTATATCACTTCATCAAGAGAAACGTAAGTTATGAAAGTAAATACAATAATTTTGGTAGTTTTTTTACGATTAATCAGTAGGTTTTGCCACTGTTCAGTAATCTTGGTAGGGGGTTTTACCTCCAGTCTCTACCCATTTTTGAGAATTTTTATTTATTGATGGGGACCTACAGTCTATCATGGTCTCCAAACCATGGGTATCTTCACTGTATGGTGACTGCCATGTATCCAAACCAAATTGGGACTGTATCCAGCGATGAACCATGCTGCCTGATGTAATTTAATCTCATTGTAATCAAAAGTTGTATTTCCACTAGGCTAGGCCATGGCCCTAAGAAAAGTGAAAATTGTGTATATTGCCCCAAAAGAGGTTGCTTTAGCAGGGTGTCCCCCAACCTGGAGAACCTGAAAAAGTCAAGGAATTTATAATTGGTCAGGAAAAACCTGGAAAAGTCAAGGTATAATTGGTCAGGGAAAACCTGGAAAAGTCAGGGAATTTGTAGTTGGTCAGATAAAACCTGAAAAAGTCAGAGAATTTATAATTGGTCCGGGATAACCTAGAAAAGTCAGGGAATTTTGACTTAGCTACTGTAATTTTTTTTAAACAGGGTGTGTTGTTAGAATTTGGCCACTACCTGAAGGTAATTGGTGGGCAGACTACCTGTTGTCCGGTATTTAAAGCCCTTCCCCCCCGTAGTTATCTTATGGTGGTAACTACTACTTGGTGTGGGGTTATCTTGAAGATCGCAAATAATGCATAGTGTAATTGATCATGTAAATACAATGGGAAGAATGTTGTGACATCATGGTCGATGATGTCAGTGTTGGCGGGAAACTCTTGGTGCGCTACGTGTAGGTTGCGGTGTGTTAGTAGGTTTTGGAAGTTCATGGTAGTAGGTTGTCTGGTCAGGTATTTGGAGTGGATAATCGGCGATGCGGATAGAGCTAAATGCACTAGGTAGATTATATATATTGTGGTAGGATTATTTCTTTGTGTTTCATATGTGAGTTGTAGGATATTGTTTGTTGTTACATATTCATTAAGAATCCTAAAGCTTGAGCAGACTGACTAAAGGAAAGGTAATTATAGTTTCTCCCATTTATTATCGTTATAATTTGTGTTTAGCATGGGTAGGTAACATAATATTAACATGTGTAACAGGTACTTTTTGTACTTTTTTCAAGTGAAAATTTTAAAATATTCTAGGGGCAAAAATCGCTTTCTTTTCTATTATTGCAAATCACTTTGAAGGATTTTTTACAAAATTTCAGAGATTTCCCATTGACACCATTCCATTATGAGGAACTTTTTTTTGTTTACTAAAATATATTGGCAAAAGAATTCTGAAACACAAAGTATATGAAGAAAATAGTAGTGATGATAGTGCTTTACTAAAAGCTGATCTTTTACATTTCTAATAGCTATTTACTACAAAAATGGCTATTAGAAACTCACCAAGACGACTAACCTTTGAAGAAATAAAGTTTTTCAGAAAAGATTGCTTGGTTTTCTTTCAGAATACCATCTTAAAAATAATAAAATGATCCCCCTTGCGTTTTAGTATAGTTAAAGGCTTCATCTCTATTTCTCCAAAGGTCATCTAAAGTAAGCTGTCAAAGACTTGATTTATTGTTAGAAAACCTTATTAAAGTAAATCACCTACCACGAATAGAAGCAGATTCCATAAATAATTCATTCTAGATTGATTGAGAATCCATTTGTTAAAGAAATATGTTGTAATTATGACTTTGAAAAAGATTGATTAGATTCATTTTTCTCAACAATTTTTAAATCAGTTAACATTACAGATGATTATCAAGATTTTGTTAATATGATACTTACAATGTTTCATGGCAATGCCTCAGTTGAGAGATGATTTTCAATAAATAAATATTGCATGGACACTAATTTACATGATCAGTCATTAGTTGATGAAATCAGAGAGATGGACTGGGATCCGTCTTGTTTTGAAATAGCTGCAACTAAAAGAAAAGCAATGAAAGAAATAAGAGAATTTGAAGGAAAAAAAGGAAAATAATAGAAGAAAAAGAAAGAGAAGTTCAAATCTTAGAGGACCCAATTCTAACCTGAAAAAAAAATATTTGTGGGGGAATTATGATTTTCTGTATATAACTTGCATATTGTATAACTTATGTATATATTTTTTTATTAAATAGAAAACAAAAGAAAGAAGCAGAGCATGAACCTGGTACCTTCATAAAATTTGTTATTGCTAAAAAATTGAATTTGGTTTCTTATTTGTTTATTACTATTATATATTATTAGGACATTTCTTTTGTACCAGGTCGGTATGGGGTGGGTTCTAGTGGGCTTTCTTTTATTTTTAAATTTTAACAAGATTTTGATTCTTTACCAGAATTTCATGTAGGTCAGGGAAAAGTTAGGGAATTTGAAATTGGAATTTTAGGGGAAAGAAAATAAGGGTGGTAAAAGCATTTGTGAGAAAAGGTAAATAAAATTGGTTGATTTTTTTTTCCCCCCTCTTTTCAGGTAAATGCCATCGGCATCTTTGCGAATGTCATAAAAGATGACTTGAAACTTGTTCATACAAGCTCATTTTTGTTTTATGTGCATTAACCCAACCTTATAGGAAATCAGTTACACTTGAATTGGAAGAAAACAAAAGTAAAAACAAAACATATTTATGATAGGCATGTATGGATGGGGGTTTATGATGACTTCCTTGGGTCCTCTACTTTGTTAACTCCCAGACTCTCTTCACTTGTACCCACCAGCATTCAAAAAGGATGCCACATCAGAGTGGTCTTTTTCAGAGGTTTACTACAGAGTTATATTAAAAAAATCTTCTGAGATGGACAAAAGATGGGCAGGATGAGATGAAATGAGCATTGTTTTCAGGTTGCAGTGGCGCAATCTAGGGTAGGTAGGTATTAGAGATCAAGCATTTAGTATTCATATAGTGAGAGATAGTGTTTTGATCGTGGGTTGACCAGTGAAACTGGTATGGTGATTTAGGGTGGCTTTGAATTAGAGTAGGGCATTTTGTGGCTGGTTTTGAAGTGTTATATTGGTAACGTGTGTATGTTTTATAGTGTTTGGGTTTGGGGGAAAGTTGGCTAATATTTCAGTGTAGTAGGCAAAGGCAGTGGCCTGAGAGGTTCTTGAAGTAGGAGTGGAGTTAGTGCATGAAGGGCATTGCAGGGTACTGAAAAATCGTGTGCCTATCATGTTTAGGTGGCTATTGAAGGGTAAGATTTCAGTTTTGGTGTGGTGTTTTTTGTGTAGCTAGTTATGATGAAGGCACTCATTGTTTTTGTCTGTTTCTTGTGAGGTTAGTCCCTATGCTGTGTATGTGTAGTTCATTGTTGTACAGATGAGCCTATAGAAAGTTCAGAGTTTCTTTGTGTTTTCTGAATTTGGTGTTTGAGTATTCTGTATTCTAAGGGCATTGTTTGGAAATGGCCTATGAGATAATGTTTGTTGGTTTAAGGTCATATCCAGTAGTGGGGTGGTGGTGGTTATGGTTGAAGGGGAAGGGTTGGCTGTGAGGCAAGATGTGTGGGTGGGAAATTTTTGTGGAAGTTGAAACATTTCATTCATATTACTCCCTCCTCTTGAATCTTGTGAATTTACACCTTTTTACTTACAATTCTCTTCCAGAGGATGTTGCCAAGGATACTGGCATTGGGGAAGAGAAAAATAATACTGTTGAAAAGGAAAATGGCACTTGGGAAAAGGATGTACTCAAGAAATCTGAGAGACAAATTGAGACACTCACTAAACATCGCATACTTTCAACCCTGACAAAATTGCCAGTTAGTCAATGCTATAATTCCTCCCTGTTGATTTTAATTATTGAGGATGAAAAATAATTGCTTATGGTAGGAGAGTAAGTATGTGGTGTGGGTGAAGCATTTTAAATTGTGAATGAATGCAGAAAATTGGATAAGATAGTGGATTGGAATGCTATTCTCTTGTAAAATAAATGCATTAAGTGGCCTCGAATTGGACATGGGGGGGAAGGGTCAGCTTCACCCGCATTTAAACCCAGCTTAGCCTCTTCTCCTTCCTTCTGACACCCTGTCTCGTTACCCTGCTTCCTCACTTTCTCTACAACCTCTCCCACAACTTCCTCAGGCTGGCCTCTAATTTCACAGGCTAGAGGCTGACCAGCTTTCTCTCACCCAACCCCCAGCTTAGCCTCTCCTCCTTCCTTCAAAACACTTGTTTCCTCTCTTTTCATACAACCTCTCCCACAACTTTCTCTGGTCAGCCTCTAATTTCACAGGGTAGATGCTGACCTTCTCGACCAACCGTCCTGGATTGGGGCTGAGGGGGGAGGGGCCAATGTTCCCTAACCCCTGAGCTCTGGTCTGGGGTGGTTGGTTTTTAACAACCTGCTTCATCCCCACCCATACCTTCCTCACATCCCTTTTCCTCTCGTCTTCAAAATCTATCTGTTTTACGCCGTGTTTAAGGTAGAGCTGCCATGCCAATGGACTGCCAGGCCACCAGGCGGGAGGGGTGGTCTTAAATGGCGGGGCCTGGCTCTGCCGGGCTTGTAAGCACCTCTCGCAGTGCAGGATACTGCGAGAGGTGATCCTGTATAAAAAAAAAACAAAACCCAACTTCCCCTATAATATCGACGGAGCCACCCTTGGGCAGCTCCAGCAAAAAAAATGGAGGTCCCCCCCATCCTGTGCTTGCTCAGGGGACCCTCCATATATCTCTAACTGGAGAGGTGGCTTACTCCTCTCCTTCGCTTACGGGTGTAGGGGACTCCCCCTCACCCCCTTCTCTAGAGGTGCTTTCGGGCGCCTCCCTTTTACCAGTGGCAGTCCCCTCCCTTTTCTTTCCAAAGGGACTGCCAAGAAAGCCAGCAGGCAGCCCTTAGCCAGCCGCTCCACATCGAAGCGGCTCGGTAGGGCAAACTCCCTTAGGGGGGAGAGGGAAGCCAGGCCCCTTCGGTCGCTTCCCTCAAAAGACCTGCTGGCAAGAATATTGAACCTTGCCGGGGTCAAGGCCCATGCCTCCCCAAAGAAGACTAGTGACGATACTGCCAACGGGACCTGCGATGTCTTGGGGGGAAATGGCCAACTGGAGGCCCCTCCTGTGATAGACATGGTTCTTGAGGAAACCCAGCCTCAGACGGTAGGGCCTTCCATGGGGGGGAATCCGGGCTCGGCGCCAAGCACCGAACCCGAAACCGCCCCTATGCAAGGTCCTCCTCAAACGGCTGTGGTTTCCGAAGCAGTACAAGGAGGAGAGGGATCACCTCCGACCGGTGCCCTCACGACTACCAGGACCTTCTCCATTTCGGAGAGGGACCTGGCTGAGGCCAGTCCATCTGGCTTGGGGGCTTCTTCCGGCGGAGTTGAGAAGCGGGCTTATTCCCCGCCCTCCTCTCCAAAAAAGAAAAAGACAAAAAAGACTCGGGGCTCCTCTCCATCCGCGGGGGCTGCGGGGACGGATGGGTCTGCTGCCACTCTGGCAAGCGACCAAGCCAAGATCGGCACATCCGCCCCCTCTGCCCCCCCGGTTGCGGAGCCCCTGACTAAGAACAAAAGTGCACAGGGCGAAGCCTCGATGACATCGAGGCCCCACATTCAGAGGTTACCTGGCGTTTTCGAGCCCGCTGTCTTCAAACGCTTCCTCGTTATTCGCTTCACTGAGCCTCCGTTATATTTCGAAGCACGCCCGCCGCTCTTCTTGGCGGGCATATGTGTCTTCACTTAACGGGAAGACCCCTTTAGCTGAGGTGTGGAAGCGAGTCAAAAGGATTCGGGGCAAGTTCTCGCAGGACCCCCCTCCCGTTCTCCAGGAGAATGAGACCGCAATCTCGGACCCTGCGTCCGTGGCGGAATCCTTAGCGACCGCTTTTTCCGCATTCTCTAGCCGTGATGCTGCTCCGCCAGCATTCAATACACGTCATGATGTCGCGGAAGGCCGCTGGCTTTACCTACAGAGGCGGAGAACCCTTCAACGACAAGTTTACTGTGAGTGAGTTGCGTTCCGCTCTCGCTTCGTGCGCGGACACCGCCTATGGTCCGGACGATGTCCCGTACGCCATGCTTCGACACCTGGGTGAGCGAGGCATGGCCTTTCTGTTAGATTTGTTCAACAGGATCTGGGTGGAAGGTCTTCTCCCAGACTCCTGACGAATCTCTGAGATCACTCTACTCCGACCGGTTTCCGCCCAATCTCTCTAACCTCTTGCGTGTGCAAGTTGATGGAGAAATTGGTAAATGTTAGATTAGCCTCTTTCCTGGACAGCGGAGGCCATCTGTCTTTCGCACAGTGCGGCTTCCGCAAGTTCCACTCCACGTCGGATGCTCTGCTCCGACTGGAAAATGCCGTCTGCGAGGCTTTCCTTCGTAGACAGCACTACGCCACGGTCTTTTTCGATCTGGAGAAGGCCTATGATACTGCATGGCGATATGGTATCATGGAGACTCTCCACACGATGGGGGCGAGGGGACACCTCCCAATGTTTATATCTGAATTTTTTGTGAGATCGTCGATTCCGCGTACGGGTGGGGGGAGCCCTCTCCGGCCCAAAGGAGCAGGAAGAGGGTTTCCCGCAGGGAAGTGTCCTCAGTGTCACACTTTGCCCTGAGCATCAACGGCATCACCTCGGTGGTGCCGGAAGATGTTCTCGCTACGCTCTACGTGGACGACCTTTCGATGTCTTTTGGCGCGGCCCAGATGCCAACTCTGGAGCGTCGACTCCAACAGGCATTGAACCGCGTCTCTCGCTATGCCGAAGCGCACAGGTTTCGGTTTTCTTTGGCCAAGACTAAGGTGGTGCACTTCTGCCACCATCCACGGCTTCACCCCGACCCAGATTTGTTTCTTAATGGGGTGCGCCTGGATGTGGTTGAGTCGCACCGTTTCCTTGGTCTTGTATTCGACCGATGCCTCACCTGGGAGGCTCATATTCGCAGCCTTAGGGTCTGTTGTACCCGCGCCATGGACATTCTCCGTTCCGTGACGTTCAGCGCTTGGGGTGCTGATAGGGCTACTGCTCTACTTTTTTATCGATCCTTTGTTCGTTCCAAGCTCGACTATGGATGCGAGTTTTATGCATCCGCAGCCGAGGGTTTATTGCGGAAGGTGGATTCGATCCACCACACCGGCCTTCGCCTTGCGACCGGTGCCTTCCGCACTTCCCCCATTGAGAGCCTGTTGGTCGATGCTGGGGAGATGCCGCGTGCAGTGCATCGCTTGCCTGTACACGCGAGTCCGGCGTCTCCTTCAATCGCCAACAGCCTAGAACTAGGCCAGTTTTAATACGGCGACTAATGCCCATGTAGGCATTCGCCAGATGAGATCGTAAAAAAATTAAAAAAAAAAAAGTCGCCAACTGCTCTCACTGCATCTGCAGCTGATCTCGATGGTGCCAATGCCGCCGAGAGACGCCAGTCATAACTTAAACCCTTTGGGTTTAGGGACAGGAAACTCCTTCGAGAGGTAGATATAGCTCTCGGGCCGGTGGCGCCCCTGGTTCTGCCCAGGACGCCTACCTGCAGGGTACCACATTTGGCTATTTGTCGCCACGCCTCTGCTCCCAAAGCTTGTACAGCGATGGGAGTATTGCGTTTGACCTTTTTGGAGCATACCTCGTGTCACGCTGGAACCGTGCCAGTGTATATGGATGGCTCCAAGTCCGAAGAGGGCGTCGGCTTCCACGCCGTATCCCCTCTGTTTGAAGTCAGCGGGGCTCTACCAGGCGCTGCGTCTGTCTTCACGGCCGAGCTGGTGGCAATACACCACTCGGTACGTGAGATTACGCGACGTGCCCGGTTTGGAGACCTGATTGTGATCTATAGCGACTCACAAAGCGCCCTGAGTGCTCTCGGGGCATTGCAATCTCCGCATCCCTTAGTTCGCCATATCCGTGACAATACGGTTTTGGCGAGCCGGGCGGATGTCGAGATTATCTTGTGCTGGGTTCCTGGACATGTAGGACTTGCGGGGAATGAGGGCGCCAAAGAGTCCGCGAGGACTCTGCGACCGGACCAGCGTTTCGCTCTTCCTCACACCGACTACATGGCAGGAATACGGGCAGCTCTTCGGACTGCTTGGCAAAGAAGATGGGAGACGGTCGAAGGGAACTTAAAGTTGCGTGCCATTGCGCCGCGACTGTTCCCTTCAGGTCGCTTTCTGTCGTCTCCGAATCGGACACACTCGTGTGACGCATCGCTATTTGATGGATCTCTCGACTGCGTCGTCCCCCAGACTGTTCGGCACATTCTTGTCGAATGTCCCAGTCTGGGTGATCTTCGCGTGCGATACCTGGCCCGGTACCGGGATGGGTGGGGTCGCTACCGCCTGTCCCTTGTACTCGGGACAGATTCGTGCACATTGACTTGTGGACTTGTTGACTTTTTGGGGGAGGCCGGGCTTCTCCCCTTTATTTAAAGTTCTTTTTTTTATTATTGTTTTGTTTGTAGGTTGCACTCTCCTGCGCCCTCTCCGGCCCAAAGGAGCAGGAAGAGGGTGTCCCGCAGGGAAGTGTCCTCAGTGTCACACTCTTTGCCCTGAGCATCAACGGCATCACCTCGGTGCTGCCGGAAGATGTTCTCGCTACGCTCTACGTGGACGACCTTTCGATCTCTTTTGGCGCGGCCCAGATGCCAACTCTGGAGCGTCGACTCCAACAGGCATTGAACCGCGTCTCTCACTATGCCGAAGCGCACAGGTTTCGGTTTTGTTTGGCCAAGACTAAGGTGGTGCACTTCTGCCGCCATCCACGGCTTCACCCCGACCCAGATTTGTTTCTTAATGGGGTGCGCCTGGATGTGGTTGAGTCGCACCGTTTCCTTGGTCTTGTATTCGACCGACGCCTCACCTGGGAGGCTCATATTCGCAGCCTTAGGGTCTCTTGTACCCGCGCCATGGACATTCTCCGTTCCGTGACGTTCAGCGCTTGGGGCGCTGATAGGGCTACCGCCTTACTTTTTTATCGATCCTTTGTTCGCTCGAAGCTCGACTACGGTTGCGAGTTTTATGCATCCGCAGCCGAGCGTTTATTGCGCAAGGTGGATTCGATCCACCACACCGGCCTTCGCCTTGCGACCGGTGCCTTCCGCACTTCCCCCATTGAGAGCCTGTTGGTCGATGCTGGGGAGATGCCACTCGCTCTGCGCCGCGTGCAGTGCATCACTCGCCTGTACGCGCGAGCCCGGCGCCTCCCTCAGTCGCCAACAGCTCTCACTGCATCCGCAGCTGATCTCGATGGTGCCTATGCCGCCGAGAGACGCCAGTCATACCCTAAGCCCTTTGGGTTTAGGGCCAGGAAACTCCTTCGAGAGGTAGATATAGCTCTCGGGCCGGTGGCGCCCCTGGTTCTGCCCAGGACGCCACCCTGGAGGGTACCACATTTGGCTATTTGTCGCCACGCCTCTGCTCCCAAAGCTTGTACTGCGCCGGGAGTATTGCGTTCGACCTTTTTGGAGCACACATCGTGTCACGCTGGTACCGTGCCAGTGTATACGGATGGCTCCAAGTCCCAAGAGGGGGTCGGCTTCCACGCCGTATCCCCTCTGTTTGAAGTCAGCGGGGCTCTACCAGGCGCTGCGTCTGTCTTCACGGCCGAGCTGGTGGCAATACACCACTCGGTACGGGAGATTACGCGACGTGCCCGGTTCGGAGACCGGATTGTGATCTATAGCGACTCACAAAGCGCCCTGAGTGCTCTCGGGGCATTGGAATCTCCGCATCCCCTGGTTCGCGATATCCGTGACGCCACGGTTTTGGCGAGCCGGGCAGATGTCGAGATTATCTTCTGCTGGGTTCCTGGACATGTAGGAATTGCGGGGAATGAGCGCGCCGATGAGGGCGCCAAAGAGTCCGCGAGGACTCTGCGACCGGACCAGCGTTTCGCTCTTCCTCACACCGACTACATGGCAGGAATACGGGCAGCTCTTCGGACTGCTTGGCAAAGAAGATGGGAGACGGTCGAAGGGAACTTAAAGTTGCGTGCCATTGCGCCGCGACTGTTCCCATGGACCTATCCCCCAATGCCGCGGCGGCTTCAGGTTGCTTTCTGTCGTCTCCGAATCGGACACACTCGTGTGACGCATCGCTATCTGATGGAGCGCTCGCCTGCGCCCTATTGCAACGACTGCATTGTCCCCCAGACTGTTCGGCACATTCTTGTCGAATGTCCCAGTCTGGGTGATCTTCGCGCACGACACCTGTCCCGGTACCGGGATGGGCGGGGTCGCTACCGCCTGTCCCTTGTTCTCGGGATGAGTGCGTGTACTTTGACTGGTGGACTTATTGACTTTTTGGGGGAGGCCGGCCTTCTCCCTTTTATTTAACTCGATTTAATTGTTGTTGTTGTTTTTGTAATTGTTTTGTTATTGCTTTGTTATTGTTATTGTTATTGTTATTGTTATTGTTATTCCTTTTTATTGTTTTCTGTTTAATTTTTTAAAGTAGCCTAAATTAGGCTGTTTGTTTACGGCAACTTATGCCTTAGTCGGCAGTCGCCAGATAGCCCCTTAATTAAAAAAAAAAAAAATGCACTCTCCTGCACCGGGGTGAGGGGAAACTCCCCCCGCTGCCGGAGATTGCTTCCTAATTGTTAAGTTTTTCACATTTTTATCCTTGTCATGTTTTCATATTTTTATTTTAAAGTAGCCTAGTTCTAGGCTGTCGTGTTTTTCGGCGACTTATGCCCAAGTGGTAGTTGCCAGATGGGCTCTATATAATTTAAAAAAATATATTCCCGAATGCTTCGACGGCTCCAGGTCGCTGTCTGTCGTCTCCGAATCGGACACACTCGTGTGACGCATCGCTATTTGATGGAGCTCTCGCCTGCGCCCTATTGCAACGACTGCGTCGTCCCCCAGACTGTTCGGCACATTCTTGTCGAATGTCCCAGTCTGGGTGATCTTCGCGCACGATACCTGGCCCGGTACCGGGATGGGTGGGGTCGCTACCGCCTGTCCCTTGTACTCGGGACAGATTCGTGCACATTGACTTGTGGACTTGTTGACTTTTGGGGGGAGGCCGGGCTTCTCCCCTTTATTTAAAGTTCTTTTTTTTGTTATTGTTTTGTTTGTAGGTTGCACTCTCCTGCACCGGGGTGAGGGGAAACTCCCCCCGCTGCCGGAGATTGCTTCATAATTGTTAAGTTTTTCACATTTTTATCCTTGTCATGTTTTCATATTTTTATTTTAAAGTAGCCTAGTTCTAGGCTGTCGTGTTTTTCGGCGACTTATGCCCAAGTGGTAGTTGCCAGATGGGCTCTATATAATTTAAAAAAATATATTCCCGAATGCTTCGACGGCTCCAGGTCGCTGTCTGTCGTCTCCGAATCGGACACACTCGTGTGACGCATCGCTATTTGATGGAGCTCTCGCCTGCGCCCTATTGCAACGACTGCGTCGTCCCCCAGACTGTTCGGCACATTCTTGTCGAATGTCCCAGTCTGGGTGATCTTCGCGCACGTTACCTGTCCCGGTACCAGGATTGGCGGGGTCGCTACCGCCTGTCCCTTCTACTCGGGACGAGTGTGTGCGCATTGACTGGTGGACTTCTTGGCTTTTGGGGGGAGGCAGGCTTTCTCCCTATTATTTGACCAGGTTTTTTTTGTTTTGTTTTGTTGTTTTTTTCCCTTATAGGTTGCACGCTCTTGCGCCGGGGGGACCTCCCCCCGACTCAAGAGCTTGCTTACTACTCGTTTCCTTTTCCCTTTTTTTAATTTCTGTTGTTGTTTGGGTTGTTTTTTTGGTGTTATTGCATTAGATTTTAAAGTAGCCTAGTACTAGGCAGTTTTTAATACAGCTACTAATGCCCAAGTAGGAAGTCGCCAGATGAGCTCTTAAAAAAAAAAAAATGGTGGCAATATACCATTCTGTACGGGAGATTACGCGACGTGCCTGGTTCGGAGACCGGATTGTGGTCTATAGCGACTCACAAAGCGCCCTGAGTGCTCTCGGGTCATTGCAATCTCCGCATCCCCTGGTTCGCGATATCCGTGACGCCACGGTTTTGGCGAGCCGGGTGGATGTCGAGATTATCTTCTGCTGGGTTCCTGGACATGTAGGAATCGCAGAGAATCAGGGCGCCAAAGAGGCCGCGAGGACTCTGCGACCCGACCAGCGTTTCGCTCTTCCTCATACCGACTACATGGCAGGAATACGGGCAGCTCTTCGCACTGCTTGGCAAAGAAGATGCGAGACGGTCGAGGGAAACTTAAAGCTGCGTGCCATTGCGCCGCGACTGTTCCCATGGACCTATTCCCGAATGTCGCGACGGCTTCAGGTCGCTTTCTGTCGTCTCCAAAAGGGGCGCGGTGATTTGCCATCCTGGCCGCCGTGCTGACGGGATCCAGCTTAGCCTCTCTTCCTTCCTTCAGATAGCCCGATTTCTCCCCTACCTCGTCGCTTTTCATACAACCTCTCCCACAACTTTCTCTGGTCAGCCTCTAATTTCACAGGGTAGAATGCTGACCTTCTCAAGCCAACCACCCCGGATCGGGGCTGAGGGGGGAGGGGACATTGTTCCCTAACCCCTCAGCTCCGGTTCGGGATGGGGGTTTTTTAACAACCTGCTTCATCCCCACCCATACCTTCCTCACATCCCTTTTCCTCTCCTCTTCACAACCTATATTTTTTACGCCGTGTTCAAGGTGGAGCCGCCATGCCGAAGGACTGCCAGGCCACCAGGCGGGAGGGGTGGTCCCGAATGGCGGCGCCTGGCTCTGCCGGGCTTGTAAGCACCTCTCGCAGTGCGGGCAACTGCGAGAGGTGATGAGCTATTGCGTCCCGTAATAAAAAGAGGGTCACCATGCCCATGAATGAAAAAAAACACCAAAAAACCCAACCCCCAACTTCCCCAAGAAAATCAACGGAGCCGCCCTCGGGCAGCTCCACCGAGAAAATGGAGGTCCCCCCCCTTGTGCTTGCGCAAGGGACCCTCCATAATTCTTTAACCGGAGAGGAGGCTTACTCCTCTCCTACGCCTACGGGTGTAGGGGACTCCCCCTCACCCCCTTCTCTGGAGGTGCTTTCGGGCACCTCCCTATCTCCAGCGGCAGTCCCTCCTTTGCTTTCTAAGGGGACTGCCAAGAAAGCCAGCAGGCAGCCCATTGCCGACCGCCCCTCGTGCAAGCGGCTCGGTAGGGCAAACCCCCTTAGGGGGGAGAGGGAAGCCAGGCCCCTTCGGTCGCTTCCCTCAAAAGACCTGCTGGCAAGAATTTTAAACCTTGCTGGGGTCAAGGCCTGTGCCTCCCCACACCACCTGACTAGTGACAATACTGCCAAGGGGACCTGCGATGTCCTGGGAGGGGATGGCCAACTGGAGGCCCCTCCTGTGATAGACATGGTCCTTGAGGAGACCCAGTCTCAGACGGTAGGGCCTTCCATGGGGGGGAATTCGGGCTCGGCGCCAAGCACCGAACCCGAATCCGCCCCTATGCAAGGTCCTCCTCAAATGGCTGAGGGCTCCGAGGCAGTAAAAGGAGGGGAGGGATCTCCTCCGACAGGTGCCCCTACGACAACCAGGACCTTCTCCATTTCGGAGAGGGACCTGGCTGAGGCTGGTCCATCTGGCCTGGGGACTTCTGCCGGCGGAGGTGAAAAGCGGGTTCATTCCCCGCCCTCCTCTCCGAAAAAGAAAAAGACTAAAAAGACAAAAAAGACTCAGGGCTCCTCTCCATCCGCGGGGGCTGCGGGGGCGGATGGGTCTGCTGCCACTCTGGCAAGCGACCAAGCCAAGATCGGCACATCCGCCCCCTCTGCCCCCCCGGTTGCGGAGCCCCTGACAAAGAAGACTACTACCAAGAGTGCACAGGGCGGAGCCTCGATGACATCGGGGCCCCTGATTCAGAGGTTACCTGGCGTTTTCGAGCCCGCTGGCTTCAAACGCTTCCTCGTTATTCGCTCCACTGATGGCACCATGTTGTCCAAGGGCAACATGATCCATCAGCGGAGAGGATTAGCTAGTGCAATTGGTAGAGAGCCGAAGGTAACCCGTTTCTCGGACGGGAGCCTTCTGGCGAATGCGGCGAATCCCGCCGAGGCGGCCAAGATTAGTGCTCTTCGGACACTTCATGGCACCCCGGTGAGTGTGACGCCGCACTCTACCATGAACTTTGTGAAAGGAGTAGTTTATGCGAGGGAACTCGTTGACTACTCCATTGAAGACATCACCTTAGAGCTGGCCGACCATGGGGCGGTCAAGGTCGAACGTGTGATGAGAAAACAGGGAGGGGCCTCGAGACCCACCCCTACACTCTTCGTCATGTTCGACTGTGACAAGCTCCCTGAGTCGGTGCGTGCCGGTTGGTACCGCTACCGCGTGAAGGCATTCGTGCCACTGCCGCGGCGGTGCTATTACTGTCACCGCTTCGGCCATACGAATCGCTCATGTAGACGTGCAAAGTCGGGGTCACCCGAAGTCTGTGTAAATTGCTCCAAGGTCGCACACGATAAGTCGAAATCGTGTGTGGCCAAGTGTGTCAATTGCGGAGAGCCGCACCCTTCTTCTTCGAAGCAATGTGGTGCATATCTCCTTGAGAAAGAAATCCTGGCCGTTCAGGCCCAGGATCGACTCTCATTCCGCGAGGCAAAGGACTTGGTCCTGGCGCGCCCGGCTCTACCTGGGACGTCGTATGCCTCAATAGTTAGGAAGGCACCCTCTGCTCCTGGCCCATCCAGGCCAACGAGCACGGTTGTTTCCGCGCCCATTTGGAGCCCTTCTGCGGGCTCTACCCAACCCGGGCGCTCCCCTGGTAAAGCTGGCGGAAAAAAGGGTTCATACCCTGCCCCGGCTAAAACCAGGGCTCCCCCCTCTTCCCCCAGCGTGACCGTTTCCCGTAAGGCGAAACGGCCACGCGCCTCCACCGAGTCGTTAGACTCACAGGAGGCAACACCCCTGAAGATGGTCGCTAGGCCATCTTCCGGGGTTCCTAAAGCTGTCCCCCGAAAGGAGGACAGCAACAAAGGAGCTTCGGCTCCTTCGCCCACGCCCCGAGGTGGAGCGAGTTGCTCGGAGACGGTGGTTCCTCGAAAAGAGGGCCCCCCCGCCTCCGAAGCCGCAACGCCCGCCTAAGGTTTCGAGGCGGAGGGAGGAAAAGACTCGCATGGCGAGCCCAACCTCCCCCAATAAGTCCTCGAAGGCGACAGCGCCTTCAGCGCTTTGTCCGGCCAACAGCGCCCGGGGTTCTGCCCCCGGGAAGCGTACGGCCATTCCCGTGAGGTTCTTCAATTCGAGGAGGGCCCCCGCGTCTCCTCCGAGCTAGGCCTGGAGGGCATATTCCTTCAATGGAATTGCCGTGGACTCCGGGCCAACTGGGAGGAGCTGCGGAGGCTCGTCTCGTCCCGTTCCCCGTTAGCTATTTTTTTGCAGGAGACCATGCTAGGTTCGTGCCCCCTCCCTGCCCTCCCGGGGTATAAGGGTCTTGCGACCCCACCACCGCGGGATGGCCGGGCTGGGGGGTGCGCAGTTTACACCCGGCATGATGTCTCCGTTCTTCCTTTCTCTTTAGATACCTCCTTTCAGGCAGTGGCTGTGCAGCTGCACCTGGATAGGAGGTATACTATCATTTCTGCGTACATTCCACCGTCAGCTGACTTCGACGCGGGGGACTTCCGCCGCGTCGTGGCACGGTTGCCAAGGCCCTATCTCTTGCTTGGAGATCTGAACGGCAGGCATCCTCTCTGGGAAGATTACTCCATAAATCCCAGGGGACAAGTCCTTGCCGATCTGATCGAAGAGCTTGAGATGGGTGTCCTAAACGTGGATGAGTTTACGCATCACTGTCCGAGAACCGCTTCATTTTCTTGCCTTGACCTATCTTTGTGCTCTTCGGATGCACAGCCTGATTTTGATTAGGGGGTGGTCGATGACCTCCATGGTAGTGATCACTTTCCCATTCAAATATCATTTTCAGGGCAACTGCCGCCTGAGAGACCACCTCGGTGGTGCTTGGCGCGGGCGCGGTGGCCTGCATTTCAGGAAATGACTGAATTCTCTATCTCAGTCGAGGAGTTTAGGTCGGTAGATGAGGCCGTTGAGTTCTTCTCCGGCAACCTCATCGCCGTGGGCCTGACTACTATTCCTAGGACGTCTGGCCGTTTTGCACGCCGACCACTCCCATGGTGGTCGGCCGAGTGTGAGACGGCCCTCAAACAGAAGCGTTATGCCTACATGCGCTATAAGCGCCGCCCGAACGATTTCACTGTCGCTGAATTTCGTCGGGCTAGGGCTAGGTTCCGGTATATTTCGAAGCACGCCCGCCGCTCTTCTTGGCGGGCATACGTGTCTTCACTTAACGGGAAAGACCCCTTTAGCTGAGGTGTGGAAGCGAGTCAAAAGGATTCGGGGCAAGTTCTCGCAGGACCCCCCTCCCGTTCTCCAGGAGAATGGGACCGCAATCTCGGACCCCGCGTCCGTGGCGGAATCCTTAGCGACCGCTTTTTCCGCATTCTCTAGCCGTGATGCTGCTCCGCCAGCATTCAATGCACGTCGTGATGTCGCGGAAGGCCGCCGGCTGGACTTTACCTCCAGAGGCGGAGAACCCTTCAACGACAAGTTTACTGTGAGTGAGTTGCGCTCCGCTCTCGCTTCGTGCGCGGACACCGCCCATGGTCCGGACGATGTCCCGTACGCCATGCTTCGACACCTGGGTGAGCGAGGCATGGCCTTTCTGTTAGATTTGTTCAACAGGATCTGGGTGGAATGTCTTCTCCCAGACTCCTGGCGAATCGCTACTGTGCTCGCCTTTCGCAAGCCGGGGAGAGATCACTCTACTCCGACCGGATTCCGCCCAATCTCTCTAACCTCTTGCGTGTGCAAGTTGATGGAGAAATTGGTAAATGTTAGATTAGCCTATTTCCTGGACAGCGGAGGCCATCTGTCTTCTGCACAGTGCGGCTTCCGTAAGTTCCACTCCACGTCGGATGCTCTGCTCCGACTGGAAAATGCCGTCTGCGAGGCTTTCCTTCGTAGACAGCACTACGCCACGGTGTTTTTTGATCTGGAGGAGGCCTATGATACCGCATGGCGATACGGTATCATGGAGACTCTCCACACGATGGGGCGAGGGGACGCCTCCCAATGTTTATATCTGAATTTTTGCGAGATCGTCGATTCCGCGTACGGGTGGGGGGAGCCCTCTCCGGCCCAAAGGAGCAGGAAGAGGGTGTCCCGCAGGGAAGTGTCCTCAGTGTCACACTCTTTGCCCTGAGCATCAACGGCATCACCTCGGTGCTGCCGGAAGATGTTCTCGCTACGCTCTACGTGGACGACCTTTCGATCTCTTTTGGCACGGCCCAGATGCCAACTCTGGAGCGCCGACTCCAACAGGCATTGAGTCGCGTCTCTCGCTATGCCGAAGCGCACAGGTTTCGGTTTTCTTTGGCCAAGACTAAGGTGGTGCACTTCTGCCGCCATCCACGGCTTCACCCCGACCCAGATTTGTTTCTTAATGGGGTGCGCCTGGATGTGGTTGAGTCGCACCGTTTCCTTGGTCTTGTATTCGACCGACGCCTCACCTGGGAGGCTCACATTCGCAGCCTTAGGGTCTCTTGTACCCGCGCCATGGACATTCTCCGTTTCGTGACGTTCAGCGCTTGGGGCGCTGATAGGGCTACCGCCTTACTTTTTTATCGATCCTTTGTTCGCTCGAAGCTCGACTACGGATGTGAGTTTTATGCATCCGCAGCCGAGCGTTTATTGCGGAAGGTGGATTCGATCCACCACACCGGCCTTCGCCTTGCGACCGGTGCCTTCCGCACTTCCCCCATTGAGAGCCTGTTGGTCGATGCTGGGGAGATGCCACTCGCTCTGCGCCGCGTGCAGTGCATCACTCGCCTGTACACGCGAGCCCGGCGCCTCCCTCAGTCGCCAACAGCTCTCACTGCATCCGCAGCTGATCTCGATGGTGCCTATGCCGCCGAGAGACGCCAGTCATACCCTAAGCCCTTTGGGTTTAGGGCCAGGAAACTCCTTCGAGAGGTAGATATAGCTCTCGGGCCGGTGGCGCCCCTGGTTCTGCCCAGGACGCCACCCTGGAGGGTACCACATTTGGCTATTTGTCGCCACGCCTCTGCTCCCAAAGCTTGTACTGCGCCGGGAGTATTGCGTTCGACCTTTTTGGAGCACACATCGTGTCACGCTGGTACCGTGCCAGTGTATACGGATGGCTCCAAGTCCCAAGAGGGGGTCGGCTTCCACGCCGTATCCCCTCTGTTTGAAGTCAGCGGGGCTCTACCAGGCGCTGCGTCTGTCTTCACGGCCGAGCTGGTGGCAATACACCACTCGGTACGGGAGATTACGCGACGTGCCCGGTTCGGAGACCGGATTGTGATTTATAGCGACTCACAAAGCGCCCTGAGTGCTCTCGGGGCATTGGAATCTCCGCATCCCCTGGTTCGCGAAATCCGTGAGGCCACGGTTTTGGCGAGCCGGGCAGATGTCGAGATTATCTTCTGCTGGGTTCCTGGACATGTAGGAATTGCGGGGAATGAGCGCGCCGATGAGGGCGCCAAAGAGTCCGCGAGGACTCTGCGACCGGACCAGCGTTTCGCTCTTCCTCACACTGACTACATGGCAGGAATACGGGCAGCTCTTCGGACTGCTTGGCAAAGAAGATGGGAGACGGTCGAGGGGAACTTAAAGTTGCGTGCCATTGCGCCGCGACTGTTCCCATGGACCTATCCCCCAATGCCGCGGCGGCTTCAGGTTGCTTTCTGTCGTCTTCGAATCGGACACACTCGTGTGACGCATCGTTACTTGGTAGAGCGCTCGCATGTGCCCTATTGCAACGACTGCGTCGTCCCCCAGACTGTTCGGCATATTCTTGTCGAATGTCCCAGTCTGGGTGATCTTCGCGCACGATACCTGTCTCGGTACCGGGATGGGCGGGGTTGCTACCGCCTGTCCCTTGTACTCGGGACGAGTGCGTGCACCATGACTGGTGGACTTATTGACTTTTTGGGGGAGGCCGGCCTTCTCCCCTTTATTTAAGGTTCCTTTTTTTTTGTTATTGTTTTGTTTTAGGTTGCACTCTCCTGCACCGGGGTGAGGGGGACCTCCCCCCGCTGCCGGAGATTGCTTCGATTGTTAAGTTTTTCCAATTTATATTGATTGTTAAGTTTTCATATTTTAACTTTAAAGTAGCCTAATTCTAGGCTGTCGTGTTTTTCGGCGACTTATGCCCAAGTGGGTAGTTGCCAGATGGGCTCTATAAAAAAAAAAAAAAAAAAAATTGAGATGGGTGTCCTAAACGTGGATGAGTTTACGCATCACTGTCCGAGAACCGCTTCATTTTCTTGCCTTGACCTATCTTTGTGCTCTTCGGATGCACAGCCTGATTTTGATTGGGGGGTGGTCGATGACCTCCATGGTAGTGATCACTTTCCCATTCAAATATCATTTTCAGGGCAACTGCCGCCTGAGAGTCCACCTCGATGGTGCTTGGCGCGGGCGCGGTGGCCTGCATTTCAGGAAATGACTGAATTCTCTATCTCAGTCGAGGAGTTTAGGTCGGTAGATGAGGCCGTTGAGTTCTTCTCCGGCAACCTCATCGCCGTGGGCCTGACTACTATTCCTAGGACGTCTGGCCGTTTTGCACGCCGACCACTCCCATGGTGGTCGGCCGAGTGTGAGACGGCCCTCAAACAGAAGCGTTATGCCTACATGCGCTATAAGCGCCGCCCGAACGATTTCACTGTCGCTGAATTTCGTCGGGCTAGGGCTAGGTTCCGGTATATTTCGAAGCACGCCCGCCGCTCTTCTTGGCGGGCATACGTGTCTTCACTTAACGGGAAGACCCCTTTAGCTGAGGTGTGGAAGCGAGTCAAAAGGATTCGGGGCAAGTTCTCGCAGGACCCCCCTCCCGTTCTCCAGGAGAATGGGACCGCAATCTCGGACCCCGCGTCCGTGGCGGAATCCTTAGCGACCGCTTTTTCCGCATTCTCTAGCCGTGATGCTGCTCCGCCAGCATTCAATGCACGTCGTGATGTCGCGGAAGGCCGCCGGCTGGACTTTACCTCCAGAGGCGGAGAACCCTTCAACGACAAGTTTACTGTGAGTGAGTTGCGTTCCGCTCTCGCTTCGTGCGCGGACACCGCCCATGGTCCGGACGATGTCCCGTACGCCATGCTTCGACACCTGGGTGAGCGAGGCATGGCCTTTCTGTTAGATTTGTTCAACAGGATCTGGGTGGAAGGTCTTCTCCCAGACTCCTGGCGAATCGCTACTGTGCTCGCCTTTCGCAAACCGGGGAGAGATCACTCTACTCCGACCGGTTTCCGCCCAATCTCTCTAACCTCTTGCGTGTGCAAGTTGATGGAGAAATTGGTAAATGTTAGATTAGCCTTTTTCCTGAACAGCGGAGGCCATCTGTCTTCCGCACAGTGCGGCTTCCGCAAGTTCCACTCCACGTCGGATGCTCTGCTCCGACTGGAAAATGCAGTCTGCGAGGCTTTCCTTCGTAGACAGCACTACGCCACGGTCTTTTTCGATTTGGAGAAGGCCTATGATACCGCATGGCGATACGGTATCATGGAGACTCTCCACACGATGGGGGCGAGGGGACGCCTCCCAATGTTTATATCTGAATTTTTGCGAGATCGTCGATTCCGCGTACGGGTGGGGGGAGCTCTCTCCAGCCCAAAGGAGCAGGAAGAGGGTGTCCCGCAGGGAAGTGTCCTCAGTGTCACACTCTTTGCCCTGAGCATCAACGGCATCACCTCGGTGGTGCCGGAAGATGTTCTCGCTACGCTCTACGTGGACGACCTTTCGATGTCTTTTGGCGCGGCCCAGATGCCAACTCTGGAGCGTCGACTCCAACAGGCATTGAACCGCGTCTCTCGCTATGCCGAAGCGCACAGGTTTCGGTTTTCTTTGGCCAAGACTAAGGTGGTGCACTTCTGCCGCCATCCACGGCTTCACCCCGACCCAGATTTGTTTCTTAATGGGGTGCGCCTGGATGTGGTTGAGTCGCACCGTTTCCTTGGTCTTGTATTCGACCGACGCCTCACCTGGGAGGCTCATATTCGCAGCCTTAGGGTCTCTTGTACCCGCGCCATGGACATTCTCCGTTCCGTGACGTTCAGCGCTTGGGGCGCTGATAGGGCTACTGCCCTACTTTTTTATCGATCCTTTGTTCGTTCCAAGCTCGACTACGGATGCGAGTTTTATGCATCCGCAGTCGAGCGTTTATTGCGGAAGGTGGATTCGATCCACCACACCGGCCTTCGCCTTGCGACCGGTGCCTTCCGCACTTCCCCCATTGAGAGCCTGTTGGTCGATGCTGGGGAGATGCCACTCGCTCTGCGCCGCGTGCAGTGCATCACTCGCCTGTACGCGCGAGCCCGGCGCCTCCCTCAGTCGCCAACAGCTCTCACTGCATCCGCAGCTGATCTCGATGGTGCCTATGCCGCCGAGAGACGCCAGTCATACCCTAAGCCCTTTGGGTTTAGGGCCAGGAAACTCCTTCGAGAGGTAGATATAGCTCTCGGGCCGGTGGCGCCCCTGGTTCTGCCCAGGACGCCACCCTGGAGGGTACCACATTTGGCTATTTGTCGCCACGCCTCTGCTCCCAAAGCTTGTACTGCGCCGGGAGTATTGCGTTCGACCTTTTTGGAGCACACATCGTGTCACGCTGGTACCGTGCCAGTGTATACGGATGGCTCCAAGTCCCAAGAGGGGGTCGGCTTCCACGCCGTATCCCCTCTGTTTGAAGTCAGCGGGGCTCTACCAGGCGCTGCGTCTGTCTTCACGGCCGAGCTGGTGGCAATACACCACTCGGTACGGGAGATTACGCGACGTGCCCGGTTCGGAGACCGGATTGTGATTTATAGCGACTCACAAAGCGCCCTGAGTGCTCTCGGGGCATTGGAATCTCCGCATCCCCTGGTTCGCGAAATCCGTGAGGCCACGGTTTTGGCGAGCCGGGCAGATGTCGAGATTGTCTTCTGCTGGGTTCCTGGACATGTAGGAATTGCGGGGAATGAGCGCGCCGATGAGGGCGCCAAAGAGTCCGCGAGGACTCTGCGACCGGACCAGCGTTTCGCTCTTCCTCACACCGACTACATGGCAGGAATACGGGCAGCTCTTCGGACTGCTTGGCAAAGAAGATGGGAGACGGTCGAAGGGAACTTAAAGTTGCGTGCCATTGCGCCGCGACTGTTCCCATGGACCTATCCCCCAATGCCGCGGCGGCTTCAGGTTGCTTTCTGTCGTCTCCGAATCGGACACACTCGTGTGACGCATTGCTATCTGATGGAGCGCTCGCCTGCGCCCTATTGCAACGACTGCGTCGTCCCCCAGACTGTTCGGCACATTCTTGTCGAATGTCCCTGTCTGGGTGTATCTTCGCGCACGATACCTGTCCCAGTACCGGGATGGGCGGGGTCGCTACCGCCTGTCCCTTGTGCTCGGGACAGATTCGTGCACATTGACTTGTGGACTTATTGACTTCTTGGGAGAGGCCGGCCTTCTCCCTATTATTTAAGCAAGGTTTGCTTGTTTGTTTGTTTTTTTTTTGTTTTTTTTGTTTGTTTTTTTTCCTTTAGTTGCACGCTCCTGCGCCGGGGGGACCTCTCCCCGACGCACCAGCTTGCTTCCTTTCCCCATTTTGGGGTGTTTTGTTTTGTTTTTTTTCTTTAATTTTATTTTAAAGTATCCTAGAACTAGGCCAGTTTTAATACGGCGACTAATGCCCTAGTAGGCAGTCGCCAGATGAGCCGTTAAAAAAAAAAAAAAAATAAAATGTCGTCTCCAAATCGGGCACACTCGTGTGACGCATCGCCATTTTATGGAGCCCTCGCTATCACCCTATTGTGACGAGTGCGTCGTCCACCAGACTGTTTGGCACATTCTTGTTGAATGTCCCAGACTTGGTGATCTTCGCACATAATACCTGTCCTGGTACTGGGATGGGCGGGGTCGTTACCGCCTGGCCCTTGTACTCCGGATGGATTCGCGCACACCGACCTGTTGACTTTTAGACTTTTTTGAGGAGGCCGGCTTTCCTGTTATTTAAAATTCAACTATGGATCGCGGTCTTCCTCGGCGGGGACGGCGGGCCTTTCCCCGTTGACGGAGCTCGCTCTATATTTTTTCAATTTGTTTGTTTTACTTTTGCTTTTTGTTTGTATTTTTTGTTTTTCATTTTTTTTTTAATCTGGCTTTTAATATAGCCTAGATTTAGGTTCGCTTGAGTATGGCGACTTATGCCCTAGACGGGAGTCGCCAGATGAGATATATAATTTTTTTTTAAATGCACCACTACACATTTAAACCGAAATTCTCTCCATCAAAGCCAATCTAAACATGATAGTCCTACAGTTTTCCAACAAGATTCTCTTCCCTTCACATACTCTAGACACACTCTCTATTCCTACACCCACCCACAGAGCCAACCCTATTGAAGCAGGACAGCATAAGAATACTTACACAACCACTTCAGCTGCATAGCACATCAAACCGGCAGAATTATTCACTTAAACTTTTCTTTTACCGATATGTGGGGCAGGAAAGATAGCTTCTTCCTGCACATGTAGAAGAATACTAAGCCTGAAGAGAAGACACTGACTCGGGTGGCTATGCAAACACACTTCTTTTACTGCGAGCGTGATAAACAATAGTGGGTTTGGTGCAGAACCCATCCAGTCTTGCTTGTACCTTATAGCTGATGCATACCAACCCCACCTTGTGGCAAAATTGTTCATGATGATGATTAACTCATTTCTCCAGGAAGAAGATGAAGAAAAGATCCTCTTGAAGAGTGCATTTTTCAAGGAAATTTTACCTAAAGAAGTATCAAAGACTTTAGAGAAAGGTGAGTTATTTTTTTCCATTTATGTAAAATTTGGTTTCTTATTCGGCTCCAATTGGATTTTGAAGAGACCCTTCCCCGCCTCCCTGGAGTTTGGATCGTAGTAAGAGACCTGCTCTCTTTGGAGATTGAGGAGTAATAAGAGACTGGCTCCATTTGGAGATGAGGTAAAAAAATAGATGGTGAAAATACTTTGGTGAGTTGCATAATGATTAATGTGGGGATCAAAGATGATGCAAATGTAAATAGGATTGGCTTCCTGGGTGTAAATTGAGTGCTACCCTGTCTGTGAGTTTGTCTCACTCGGTACCCGGAAGAGCTGCACATCCTTCAGGCCTGAGTGCAAATTAGGGAAGCCCCGTCACTAGGATGACTTGAATTCTGATGGGACCTGGGAAAGTTGTTGGTGCTGGGAAGGGTCCTAGCGCTACTTCACCTTTTTATTATTAGCATTATTATTTTTTAGTATTTATTTTTATTATCATCTAGGATGATTTTTATATTTATTATTAGTATTTATTACGATATATTATAATTAGTATTAATTACAGTGTCTAACAAAGTTTAACTTTTTGTCGACTACAAAGATTAGAATAACATTTTTTTAATGTAGTTTTATGTGTAGATTTCAAAAATGGAAGTCACTTTTATCAAAATGACTCGTCTTTTATAAGTTGCCAATTACTATTTTTGTCAATAAGAAATGAAAGAATTTTATTCTTTTCTTATTTTCAGGTTATTTAACTAAATAAAATTATAAATAAAAGCAACAATTTTAATTAAAATGCCAAGAGGACAGTGTAAAAATAGCCCAGATAAATTCTGCTACATATGTGGTTCAGTAACATTTAAAAAAAAATCAAAGAAAAATTTCTTCTCTAGTGAAAAAACTATATAATTTGTATTTTGGATATAAAATTGGCGACCAAGATGAACCATGGGAACCACACATCTGTTGTACAACATGCTTTAATTCTTTATCAAAATGGTCTAAAGCAGGGGTCTGGTAACCTTTTGGGGTGTTACCCCAAAAGAATTTGTAGTAAAATGAATTTACCCCGACTTTGAAGTATTCTGGGGACAAACCAATTTACTTATAAAAATCATGGATAATAAAAACACAAAAAAATTATATTGGGATAATGTTTAATTTTTTATTTCATCTATCATTAGGAAATATAAGTCTGTCTTTTTGGCAGGGAAATAGCACACAAGAAAAAATTGTAGGAAATTATATATCTATAAACAGAAATAAAACGGTCACTTTTTAGCATTACTTGGCACACAAGCAAAATTATTGACTATGTCACTATCATGTATTTAAAATTCATACAAAAACAAAAATAGAAAAATGTTATTGAATCCACTATTATGGGGATAAATGTTTACCCTTTCTGGCATGAGAATGGTACACAAATAAAACTAATGAAAAAATTATTGAAAACTTGAATATATCAGCTCCCTCAGGCTTTGAAAAAATTATACTGTTTCATCTTTGATATAACAATTTCAATATCAGGGATTTTTGATGTCACTGCTACTTTGATGCTGTCTTCAGGATCCAACCGGTTTCTGTATTTTGTTTTTAGATTTACAAGGGTAGAAAAACCTTGTTCGCAAAGGTAGGTTGTTGCAAAAGGTAGCAGCATTTTAGTTGCTTCTAAATGTGCAGTTTTATATGCCTTTGCATCTTTTGATATCCAAAAACTTGAGAGATCATCCTTGGTCTCAAATTACATGCTTGTTTCACTGTTGGAACGCAGTTCACTATGCTCTTCTGCCAATCCTTCAGGCTCTTGAGGCAAATCAGCCAGTTCACCTTTGAAGGGATTTACAACCCAGCTGACAGTATGTGAATCAAGCTCTGGAAAGTAGTCACAGAATCTATTCCTAAGTTTGGTCAAGTGCCCTGTGACTGATTCCTTCATGTCACTAAGACTGCAGTCTTCACATTCTTCTAAAAATTCTGCCAGGTTTGGAAAGACAGCAATCTTATTGGCATTTACTTTTTGGTTCCAATACTGAAGCTTTGATACAAATGCTGAAATTTTTTCCCTTGCTAAGATGAGATTGATTTTCTACCCTTGCAATTCCTTGTTCAGCACATTTACATGCCCCAAAATGTCAGCTAAGTATGCAAGAAGAGCTAGCCAGGTTGATTTTCTGAACTTCTCTGCAAGTGTGTGTTTTTGATCAGTCAGAAATATTTCAAGTTCAGTGTTAAGAGCCCACACTCTTCAGGACATTTCCACATGAAAGCCACCTCACTTTTGTATGGAAAAGAAGGGTTGAATATTCAGCCTCTCCATCCTCATATAAATCACAAAACATCTTCGTGTTTAGTGCATGCCCTTTTACAACATTGACAATCTTAATTACATCATTGACAATCTTAATTACATCATTCGACACAGCTCTCACTTCTGGTTCCAATCCTTCACAACAATGCCTGGCGATGTATCATACAATGGATGACCTGAATATTTGGATTCTGTTGTTTGGCCAAAGCCACAAAACCAGTGACGTGACCAAGCTTGGCAGGACTTCCATCAACTGATACTGCAATACAATCTTCCCACTTTAAATCAACACTTTGTTTTTTGAAGTATGTATCAACCTTATTGAACACATCAATACCACGAGTTCTCAACTCAAGAGGAGAACATAGTAACATTTCTTCTTCAATTTCATCAGAACCCCTGTATCGAACGTATACCATCAGCTGCGAATTGCTACTGACATCTGTAGTCTCATCAAGTTGAATGGCAAACTCTTTACTCTTTTTTACTGAAGAAATCACATGTTCTCTCACATTTTCTTCTTTAAGGTCTTTTGACTTCTATTTTTGAAAAATAAAAAATTATTTAGTGACAAATTTAAGAGTTTAAATTAAAACTTTAAAATAACATAACATAAAATCAAACCACAACTTACAACCATAAAAATTCAAACAATAAGACTTAAAAAGAGTGAGCATTACATCTGTAGGGGCTGCATGAAATCTTCTTAAATAGTTAAACTTGTTAAATAACTTACTTTTAATATAAAATAATTCATTAAAATAAAAATAAATAAATAAATGAAAAATATAATAGTTACTTGTAAAAAAGTGAGAAACTGGCAATTAAACAGCTGATGGGACAATTAGGCCCCATACAAATAAACTAAAATATCCTAAAGTCTAAACTAATCTTATATTTAACTTTTGTTGAATTTTAATCACAAAAGTCTATACAGAAACATAAATATTATAGATTATATCATAACTCACCTTATGTAAATAATTATTATATCACTTGATCAGCTCTACTAATTCATCAACTACTCTGAAAGAGGCATCTTCAAAACATGGCAAAATGCCACTTAATTAGTAGAAATGTTGCCAGATTTTACCGAAAAATAGAAGAAAGGCTCCTCGATGCATTCTTTTTCTCCAACCTCATATTCATTTACCTCACTTAGCACATCCACATCCAATTACCCCTCCCCCCAATTTTTCTAAATTACCCATTTGGGGTAATTTACCCCTGTTCCCCAACCACTGGTCTAAAGGAAAAATAAAAAGCTTTCAATTTGGTGTTCTAATGGTATGGCCAGAGCCCCAAGATCATGCCACTGACTGCTATTCCTGTTTGGTAGACATACAAAGTAAGTAATTGTTTATTGTCCACTGTACCTATATTTTGAAGTAGTATACTGTAATATTATTTTTTTAAATTATAAAATTAATTAAGTTTAGAACCACTTTATTGTAATCACACATATGTACATAACTTAAAATTTTATACATATAATCTCCATACTTTTAGGTAAAACAACGAAGTATGCTTCAGCTGTGGTATATCCCAACCTTAGATCTGCTATTCGGCCTATACCTCACTCAAAAGACATTCCAGTACCTGAACCACCTGCAGAAATTGTTTTGTCTAACTCTGATGAATCAGATATGGAATCATGTGAACCAGAAACTGAAATTTATGTTCCTGAAACTGTTGATACTACTCCAACTCCTTTCTCACAACTTGATCTAGATGATCTTGTAAGAGATCTAAACTTACAAAGCAACAGAGTGAATTATTGGCCTTGAGACTGAAAGAAAGAAATTTAGTAGCAGAAGATGTTCGAATTACTAAGTTTCGCATTCGATCAAACAATTTACAAGACAAACTTTCATTTGACAACAATTTATGCTACTGTAATAATATTCCATGTCTCTTTGAAACATTAGATATACATTATGAACCCAGTCAATGGAGCCTTTTCATTGACGCTTCTTTATATAATGGAAATAAACTACCATCGATACCAGTAGCTCACTCTGTTGTTTTGAAAGAAACTTATGAGAATTTGGTTTCATTTTAAAAAGCATTAGATACAGTAAACATAAATGGTTGATTTGTGCTGACCTTAAGGTTGTAGCCATTTTAAGTTGCTTGCAGTCAGGCTACACAAAATTCATGTGTTTTTTGTGCCAGTGGGACACTAGAGCTCGGGGAGAACATTACATATGCTCAGAATGGCCTTTTAAGAGAAGAGACAAAAGTAGGTTGTCATAATGTCATATGTGAACCATTGGTTCGTAAGGAAAACATAATTTTGCCACCACTTCACATAAAATTAGGTTTAATGAAACAATTTGTGAAAAACTTAAAGCATGACCAGCCATCCTTCTTATATTTAAAAACAAAATTTCCTAAGATTAGTGATGCTAAAATTAAAGAAGGAATCTTTGGTGTTCTTCAGATTCGACAACTTATGGTAGATAGTGAGTTTGAGGCAAAATTGAGCAAGCCAGAATTTGAGGCCTGGCATAGTTTCAAAGGTGTATGTAATGGTCTCCTTGGAAGGCACAAATCAGGAAATTACCACATGCTTTTTCAGAATTTGATTAGGTCTTATAATGAGTTGGGATGTCGTATGTCACTAAAGGTGCATTTTTTGCATCCCCATTCGTCTTTCTTTGCAGAGAATCCAGCAGACGTCAGCGATGAGCATGGTGAAAGATTCCACCAAGATATTGCTACTATAGAAAATCGTTATAAAGGAAAATGGGAGTCCTGCAATGCTTGCTGACTTCTGCTGGACCCTTCACAGAGACAGACAAGATGTTGTACATAAAAAGAAGCCTAAACATTCTAAAAATATATGACTATTGTATAGATTTCGGCAATTTTGAAAAAATCTTAAATCATTATTTTTTTAAATATATTTTTATAATACCACACTCTGAAATGTATTAAAAGGACTTATTAATTCCTTATGTTTTTACTATTTGTCAAATAAAATGAAAATAACAAATATTTCATCCTTCTATATACTGAATAATCTAATATTAATAAAAAAGTAAATGTGCAGATTACAAAAACTGAAGTCATTTCATAAAAAAATAAAGGTCATTTTCGTAATCTACGCAAAACACTACAATAGAAAACTACTTTCTCATTTCTGTAGTAAAATCATTGTTGGACAGTGTTATTTTTAGTAGTATAATAATATCATTATTTATTATTATTATCTAGTACTATTAATTTTATTTTTATTTAGTTATTTTTATATTATTAGTATTTATTATGATATACTATTATTATAATTATTTAATATCATTTATTATTATCATTACGGCTCGCCATGGTGGTTTGGTGGACTGCATGCCATCCTGGAATCACCCAGCACCAGAGTATCATAATAATAGGTGATCACCCACCCTACTCATTATTACATACCCTCTTACACCTTTCCACAATTGCTCTCCTATCCACAGAGGGTCTGGTTGTCAGTCACACTTTTGTCCTCTTATGAGCATTAGTCGAGGGCCGAAAGCCCCCTGGCTCGGAAAAGTATTAGGTAATGAGTGTGTTGCCCCGTCGACTCTGCTCAATTCCTCCAGTGCACACATGAGGTGGCTACCATCCTCTATGGTTACATCTCCGAGACAATGTGGTCTGTATGGTGGGTCGGGTTGGCAAAGCCTATCATCGCTGGCTGGACCGGGACCGACTATCACATTCTGGAATTTCTGATCCTATGGAGACTTTCCTTAACCTTCCCACTCATAAAGAGGTCATAGTATCTACTTTCCATGAGGTCCTTTATTTTTTTTATTTTCTGTGACAACCAAAGGCAATAGTAGAAAAGCGCATGGAGTTCCATCTCCAAGCGCGGTTTTGCAGTCCCTAGGTGTCAGGGAGGATTGGGGAAAATCAAAGCATCCTTTCGAACGCAGTGGAGTGGCTCCCCTCCCACCATCGCCATGCGGTGAAGGGGCTCCCCTTTCGCCATCTTTGGAGCCGCTCTCGGCCAGCTACGCCTTTAAAAAGGAGAGGCCACTCCAACTCTCCTCTACCGGAGAGGAGGTTTACTCCCTATTCTATCACAGGGGGCTGCCAAGAGACCACTCCTGGTGGGAGCCACTCAATAGC
This sequence comes from Ceratothoa steindachneri, assembly GCA_963969495.1. NCBI lineage: Eukaryota > Metazoa > Arthropoda > Malacostraca > Isopoda > Cymothoidae > Ceratothoa > Ceratothoa steindachneri. The sequence continues at coordinate 3,216,353 of OZ018323.1, forward strand.
GACTTCCCGCTGAGAGGGGCAGAGTAAAGCTGGGCACGTCTGGCCATGCCCCATGCAACTCTGCAATCTTGTATTTTGACATTGTGGGGGGAGGGGGGTTCCGACCCCCCTTCTCTTCCCCGATGAAGGTCGTTCACCACCCAGAGACTTATACCTTGAATGGGATTCGTAATGCCCCAAGGGGGGGGAGGCGAATGGCCACATGGAGGCTCCCAGACAGCAGGGTCTTCCATCGAGTCGAACCTAACCTCGGTAGCAAACAACGAACCTGAGTCCGCCCCTGTCCACCCCGTATGGGGCGCGGTGATTTTCCATCTTGGCCGCCGTGCTGACGGGACTCAGCACCCCGTTGACCCAGGCTTAGCATCTTCTCTTTCCTTCAGACATTTGTGTTTCCCCCCCCCTGTTCACCTCGCTTTTCATACAACCTCTCCCACAACTTTCTCTGGCCATCCTCTAATTTCACAGGGTAGATGCTGACCTTCTCGGCCAACTATCCTGTATCGGGGCTGAGGGGGGAGGGGACAATGTTTCCTAACGCCTGAGCTCCAGGTTGGAATGGTGGGTTTTTAACAACCTGCTTCATCCCCACCCATACCTTCCTCACATCCCCTTTCCTTCTCACTTCACCATCTATTTTTTTTACACCGTGTCCAAGGTGGAGCCGCCATGCTGAAGGGCTGCTAAGTCACCAGGCGGGAGGGATGGCCCTAAATGGCGGTACCTGGCTCTGCCAAGCCCATACGCAACCCTTGCAGAGCGGGCTACTGCGAGGGATGATGAGCATTTGCTTCTCCTAAGCAAAATTGGGTCACCATGCCCATGAAAAAATGGAGGTTCGCCCCCTGGGCTTTCCCAGGGGACCCTCCATAACTCTTCAACCGGAGAGGAGGCTTACTCCTCTCCTTCGCCTACCGGTGTAGGGGACTCCCCCTCACCCCCTTCTCTGGAGGTGCTTTCAGGCACCTCCCTCTTCCCAACGGCAGTCCCCCCTTTTCTTTCAAATGGGACTGCCAAGAAAGCCAGCAGTCATCCCATAGCCGACCGCTCCCCATTGAGGCGGCTCGGTAGGTCAACCCCCTTAGGGGGAGAGGGAAGCCAGGCCCCTTCGTTCACTTTACTCAAAAGACCTGCTGGCCAGAATTTTAAACCTAGCGCCGGGTCAAGTCCTGTTCCTCCCCAGACATGAATAATGACTGCTGCCAATAGGACCTATGATGTCCTGGGGGGGGAGGGGGATGGCCAACTGCAGGCGTCCCTGAGATAGACATGGTCCTTGAGGCAACCCAGCCTCAGACGGTAGGGCCTTCCATGGGAGCGAATCCGGGCTCGGCGCGAAGCACCAAACTTGAGCCCGCCCCTATGCAAGGTCCTCCTCAAACGGCTAGGGTTCCAAGGCAGTACAAGGAGGGTAAGGATCTCCTCCAACCGATGTCCCTGCGACTGCCAGGACCTTCTCCATCTCGGAGAAGCACCTGGCTGAGGCCGGTCCATTTGGCCTGGGGGCTCCTGCCGGGGGAGGGAAGAAGCAGGTTCATTCCCCGCCCTCCTCTCCTAAAAAGAAAAAAGACTCGGGGCTCCTTTCCATCTGTGGGGCCTGTGGGAACGGATGGGCCTGCTGCTTCAGTAAGCGACCAAGCCAAGATCGGCACATCCGGCTTCTCTGCCCCCCTCCCCCTCGGGTATGAAACCCATGACTTAGACCAAAAGGGCGCAGGGGGTAGCCTCGATGATATCGGGGCCCCTCATTCAGAGGTTACCTAGCGTTTTTGAGCCCGCTGTCTTCAAACGCCCGAGTTTTACTCAACCCGGGCGCTCCCCTGGTAAAGCTGGCGGCACAAAGGGTTTACACCCAGCCGCTGTTAAAACCAGCCAAGCGTGACCGTTTTCCGCTGTAAGGTTGCTGTCCATCTATCTGGGTTCCTAAAGCTGTCCCCCGAAAGGAGGACAGCAACCAAAGAGCTTCGGCTCCTTCGCCCACGCCTACTGGTTGGCTGAGTGGCTCGGAGACGGTGGTTCTTCCAAAAGAGGGCCCTTCGCCTCCGAAGCCGCAACGCCCGCCTAAGGTTTCGAGGTGGAGGGAGGAAAAGACTCGCATGGCGAGCCCAACCTCCCCCAATAAGTTCTCGAAGGCGACAACGCTTTCAGCTCATTGTCCGGCCAACAGCGCCCGGGGTTCGTACGGCCATTCCCGTGAGGGTCTTCTGCTCGAAGAGGGCCCCCGCGTCTCCTCCGAGCTAGGCCTGGAGGGCATATTCCTTCAATGAAATTGCCGTGAACTCTGGGCCAACTGGGAGGAGCTGCGGAGGCTCGTCTCGTCCCGTCCCGTTTCCCGTTAGCTATTTTTCTGCAGGAGACCATGCTAGGCGCGTGCTTCCTGCCCACCCTCCCGGTGTATAATGGTTTTGCGACCCCAACACCACGAGAAGGGGGCCGGGCTGGGAGATGGGCGGTTTACACCCGACATGATGTCTCCGTTCTTCATTAGCGAGCCGGGCGGATGTCGAGATTATCTTCTGCTGGGTTCCTGGACATGTACCCCGTAAGGGGCGCGGCGATTTGCCATCTTGGCCGCCGTGCTGACGGGATCCAGCGCTCCGTCCTGCCCTAGCTTAGCCACTCTTCCTTCCTTCAAAACACTTGTTTCCTCTCTTTTCATACAACCTCTCCCACAACTTTCTCTGGTCAGCCTTTAATTTCACAGGGTGGATGCTGACCTTCTTCTCAGCCAACCGTCCCGGATCGGGGCTGAGGGGGTAGGGGACAATATTCCCTAACCCCTGAGCCCCGGTCTGGGGTGGCTGGCTTTTAACAACCTGCTTCATCCCTACCCATACCTTCCTCACATCCCTTTTCCTCTCCTCTTCAAAATCTATTAATTTTTACGCCGTGTTCAAGGTTGAGCCGCCATGCCGATGGACTGCCAGGCCACCAGGCGGGAGGGGTGGTCCCAAATGGCGGCGCCTGGCTCTGCCAGGCCTGTAAGCACCTCTTGCAGTGCGGGCAACTGCAAGAGGTGATGAGCTATTGTGTCCCGTAGCACAAATAGGGTCACCATGCCCAATGATGAAAATAAAAAAAAACCCAACCCCCAACTTCCCCAACAACATCAACGGAGCTGACCTCGGGCAGCTCCACCGAGAAAATGGAGGCCCCTTGTGCTTGCGCAGGGGCCCCTCTATACTTCTTTAACCAGAGAGGATGCTTACTCCTCTCCTACGCCTATGGCTGTAGGGGACTCCCCCTCACCCCCTTCTCTGGAGGTGCTTTCGGGCACCTCCCCCCCTACGAGCGGCAGTCCCCTCTGTTCTTTCTAAGGGGACTGCCAAGAAAGCCAGCAGGCAGCCCTTAGCCAGCCGCTCCCCATCGAAGCGGCTCGGTAGGGCAAAACCCCCTTAGGGTGGGGAGGGAAGCCAGGCCCCTTCGGTTGCTTCCCTCAAAAGACCTGCTGGCAAGAATTTTAAACCTTGCCGGGGTCAAGGCCTGTGCCTCCCGACTAAAGACTCATGATGCTGCCAAGGGGACCTGCAATGTCCTAGGAGGGGATGGCCAACTGGAGGCCCCTCCTGTGATAGACATGGTCCTTAAAGAAAACCAGCCTCAGACGGTAGGGCCTTCCATGGGGGGGAATCCGGGCTGGGCGCCAAGCACCGAACCCGAATCCGCCCCTATGCAAGGTCCCCCTCAAACGGCCGAGGTCTCCGAGGCAGTAAAAGGAGTGGAGGGATCTCCTCCGACAGGTGCCCCTACGACTACCAGGACCTTCTCCATTTCGGAGAGGGACCTGGCTGAGGCCGGCCCATCTGGCATGGGGGCTTCTACCGGCGGAGGTGAGAAGCGGGTTCATTCCCCGCTCTCCTCTCCTAAAAAGAAAAAGTCTAAAAAGACGAAGAAGGCTCGGGGCTACTCTCCATCCGCGGGGACGGATGGGTCTGCTACCACTTTGGTAGGCGACCAAGCCAAGATCGGCACATCCGGCCTCTCTACCCCCTCGTGTGCGAAGCCCCTGACTAAGACTAACACCAAGAATGCACAGGGCGGAGCCTCGATGACATCGGGGCCCCTGCTTCAGAGGTTACCTGGCGTTTTCGAGCCCGCTGGCTTCAAACGCTTCCTCGTTATTCGCTCCACTGATGGCACCATGTTGTCCAAGGGCAACATGATCCATCAGAGGAGAGGATTAGCTAGTGCAATTGGTAGAGAGCCGAAGGTAACCCGTTTCTCGGACGGGAGCCTTCTGGCGAATCCCGCCGAGGCGGCCAAGATAAGGGCTCTTCGGACACTTCATGGCACCCCGGTGAGTGTGACGCCGCACTCTACCATGAACTTTGTGAAAGGAGTAGTTTATGCGAGGGAACTCGTTGACTACTCCATTGAGGACATCACCCTAGAGCTGGCCGACCATGGGGCGGTCAAGGTCGAACGTGTGATGAGAAAACAGGGAGGGGCCTCGAGACCCACCCCTACACTCTTCGTCACGTTCGACTGTGACAAGCTCCCTGAGTCGGTGCGTGCCGGTTGGTACCGCTACCGCGTGAAGGCATTCGTGCCACTGCCGCGGCGGTGCTATTACTGTCACCGCTTCGGCCATACGAATCGATCATGTAGACGTGCAAAATCGGGGTCACCCGAAGTCTGTGTAAATTGCTCCAAGGTCGCACACGATAAGTCCAAATCGTGTGTGGCCAAGTGTGTCAATTGCGGAGAGCTGCACCCTGCTTCTTCGAAGCAATGTGGTGCATATCTCCTTGAGAAAGAAATCCTGGCCGTTCAGGCCCAGGATCGACTCTCATTCCGCGAGGCTAAGGACTTGGTCCTGGCGCGCCCGGCTCTGCCTGGGATATCATAAGCCTCAATAGTTAGAAAAGCACCCTCTGCTCCTGGCCCATCCAGGCCAACGAGCACGGTTGTTTCCGCGCCCATTCGGAGCCCTTCTGCGGGCTCTACTACACCCGGGCACTCCCCTGGTAACGCTGGGAGCAAAAAGGGTTCACACCCAGCCCCGGCTAAAACCAGGGCTCCCCCCTCTTTCCCCAGCGTGACCGTTTCCCGTAAGTCGAAACGGCCACGCGCCTCCACAGAGTCGTTAGACTCACAGGAGGCAACACCCCTGAAGATGGTCGCTAGGCCATCTTCCGGGGTTCCTAAAGCTGTTCCCTGAAAGGAGGACAACAACAAAGGAGTTTCGGCCCCTTCGCCCACGCCCCGAGGTGGAGCGAGTTGTTCGGAGACGGTGGTTCCTCGAAAAGAGGGCCCCCCGCCTCCCAAGCCGCAACGCCCGCCTAAGGTTTCGAGGCGGAGGGAGGAAAAGACTCGCATGGCGAGCCCAACCTCCCCCAATAAGTCCTCGAAGGCGACAGCGCCTTCAGCGCTTTGTCCGGCCAACAGCGCCCGGGGTTCTGCCCCCGGGAAGCGTACGGCCATTCCCGTGAGGGTCTTCAACTCGAGGAGGGCCCCCGCGTCTCCTCCGAGCTAGGCCTGGAGGGCATATTCCTTCAATGGAATTGCCGTGGACTCCGGGCCAACTGGGAGGAGCTGCGGAGGTTCGTCTCGTGCCGTTCCCCGTTAGCTATTTTTTTGCAGGAGACCATGCTAGGCGCGTGCCCGCTGCCTGCCCTCCCGGGGTATAAGGGTCTTGCGACCCCACCACCATGGGATGGCCGGGCTGGGGGATGCGCGGTTTACACCCGGCATGATGTCTCCGTTCTTCCTTTCTCTTTAGATACCTCCTTTCAGGCAGTGGCTGTGCAGCTGCACCTGGATAGGAGGTATACTATCATTTCTACGTACATTCCACCGTTAGCTGACTTCGACGCGGGGGACTTCCGCCGCGTCGTGGCACGGTTGCCGAGGCCCTATCTCTGTCTTGGAGATCTGAACGGCAGGCATCCTCTCTGGGGAGATTACTCCATAAATCCCAGGGGACAAGTCCTTGCCGATCTGATCGAAGAGCTTGAGATGGGTGTCCTAAACGTGGATGAGTTTACGCATCACTGTCCGAGAACCGCTTCATTTTCTTGCCTTGACCTATCTTTGTGCTCTTCGGATGCACAGCCTGATTTTGATTGGGGGGTGGTCGATGACCTCCATGGTAGTGATCACTTTCCCATTCAAATATCATTTTCAGGGCAACTGCCGCCTGAGAGCCCACCTCGGTGGTGCTTGGCGCGGGCGCGGTGGCCTGCATTTCAGGAAATGACTGAATTCTCTATCTCAGTCGAGGAGTTTAGGTCGGTAGATGAGGCCGTTGAGTTCTTCTCCGGCAACCTCATCGCCGTGGGCCTGACTACTATTCCTAGGACGTCTGGCCGTCTTGCACGCCGACCACTCCCATGGTAGTCGCCCGAGTGTGAGACGGCCCTCAAACAGAAGCGTTATGCCTACATGCGCTATAAGCGCCGCCCGAACGATTTCACTGTCGCTGAATTTCGTCGGGCTAGGGCTAGGTTCCGGTATATTTCGAAGCACGCCCGCCGCTCTTCTTGGCGGGCATGCGTGTCTTCACTTAAAGGGAAGACCCCTTTAGCTGAGGTGTGGAAGCGAGTCAAAAGGATTCGGGGCAAGTTCTCGCAGGACTCCCCTCCCGTTCTCCAGGAGAATGGGACCGCAATCTCGGACCCCGCGTCCGTGGCGGAATCCTTCGCGACCGCTTTTTCCGCATTCTCTAGCCGTGATGCTGCTCCGCCAGCATTCAATGCACGTCGTGATGTCGCTCCGCCAGCATTCAATGCACGTCCTGATGTCGCGGAAGGCCGCCGGCTGGACTTTACCTCCAGAGGCGGAGAACCCTTCAACGACAAGTTTACTGTGAGTGAGTTGCGTTCCGCTCTCGCTTCTTGCGCGGACACCGCCCATGGTCCGGACGATGTCCCGTACGCCATGCTTCGACACCTGGGTGAGCGAGGCATGGCCTTTCTGTTAGATTTGTTCAACAGGATCTGGGTGGAAGGTCTTCTCCCAGACTCCTGGCGAATCACTACTGTGCTCACCTTCCGCAAGCTGGGAAGAGATCACTCTACTCTGACCGGTTTCCGCCCAATCTTTCTAACCTCTTGCGTGTGCAAGTTGATGGAGAAATTGGTAAATGTTAGATTAGCCTACTTCCTGGACAGCGGAGGCCATCTGTCTTCTGCACAGTGCGGCTTCCGTAAGTTCCACTCCACGTCGGATGCTCTGCTCCGACTGGAAAATGCAGTCTGCGAGGCTTTCCTTCGTATACAGCACTACGCCACAGTGTTTTTTGATCTGGAGAAGGTCTATGATACCGCATGGCGATACGGTATCATGGAGACTCCACACGATGGAGGCGAGGGGACGCCTCCCAATGTTTATATCAGAATTTTTGCGAGATCGTCGATTCCGCGTACGGGTGGGGGGAGCCATCTCCGGCCCAAAGGAGCAGGAAGAGGGTGTCCCGCAGGGAAGTGTCCTCAGTGTCACACTCTTTGCCCTGAACATCAACGGCATCACCTCGATGGTGCCGGAAGATGTTCTCGCTACGCTCTACGTGGATGACCTTTCGATCTCTTTTGGCGCGGCCCAGATGGCAACTCTGGAGCGTCGACTCCAACAGGCATTGAACCGCGTCTCTCGCTATGCCGAAGCGCACAGGTTTCGGTTTTCTTTGGCCAAGACTAAGGTGGTGCACTTCTGCCGCCATCCACGGCTTCACCCCGACCCAGATTTGTTTCTTAATGGGGTGCGCCTGGATGTGGTTGAGTCGCACCGTTTCCTTGGTCTTGTATTCGACCGACGCCTCACCTGGGAGGCTCATATTCGCAGCCTTAAGGTCTGTTGTACCCGCGCTATGGACATTCTCTCGGGCTGGTGGCGCCCCTGGTTCTGCCCAGGACGCCACCCTGGAGGGTACCACATTTGGCTATTTGTCACCACGCCTCTGCTCCCAAAGCTTGTACTGCGCCGGGAGTATTGCGTTCGACCTTTTTGGAGCACACATCGTGTCACGCTGGTACCGTGCCAGTGTATACGGATGGCTCCAAGTCCCAAGAGGGGGTCGGCTTCCACGCCGTATCGCATCTGTTTGAAGTCAGCGGGGCTCTACCAGGCGCTGCGTCTGTCTTCACGGTCGAGCTGGTGGCAATACACCACTCGGTACGGGAGATTACGCGACGTGCCCGGTTCGGAGACCGGATTGTGATCTATAGCGACTCACAAAGCGCCCTGAGTGCTCTCGGGGCATTGGAATCTCCGCATCTCCTGGTTCGCGAAATCCGTGACGCCACGGTTTTGGCGAGCCGGGCAGATGTCGAGATTATTTTCTGCTGGGTTCCTGGACATGTAGGAATTGCGGGGAATGAGGGCGCCAAAGAGTCCGCGAGGAGTCTGCGACCGGACCAGCGTTTCGCTCTTCCTCACACTGACTACATGGCAGGAATACGGGCAGCTCTTCGGGCTGCTTGGCAAATAAGATGGGAGACGGGCGAAGGGAGCTTAAAGTTGCGTGCCATTGCGCCGCGACTGTTCCCATGGACCTACCCCCCAATGCCACGAAGGCTTCAGGTTGCTTTCTGTCGTCTCCGAATTGGGCACACTCGCGGGACGCACCGCCATTTGATGGACCGCTCGCCAGCTCCCTACTGTGAAGACTGAGTTGTCCCCTAGACTGTTTGGCACATCCTTGTTGAATGTCCCAGTCTGGGCGATCTTCGCGCACGTTGCCAATGCCCAGTACCGGGATGGCCGGGTTCGCTACCGCCTGTCCCTTGTACTCTGGACGAGTGCGTGCTCATTGACTGTAGGACTGATAGACTTTTGGGGGGAGGCCGGCCTACTCCCTTTTATTTAAGTAGGTTTTGTTGGTTTCTTTGTAGCTCGCACTCTCCTGCGCCGGAGGGAGGGGGACTTTCACCCGACGCCGGCACTTGCTTCCTAATTGTTGTCATCTTCCCTTTTTTTCTTTGTTTTGTTTTCAAATTTTATTTTAAAGTAGCCTAGAGCTAGGCTATTCGATTGCGGCGACTTATGCCCAAGTGGGCAAAAAAACCCTCCTTTCTTCATTTCACTTTAGATACCTCCTTTCAGGCAGTGGCTGTGCAGCTTCACTTGGATAGTAGGTATACTGTTATTTCTGCGTATATTCCACCGTCAGCTGACTTCGACGCGGGGGACTTTCGCCGCGTCGTGGCACGGTTGCCGAGGCCCTTTCTCTTGCTTGTAGATCTGAACGGCAGACATCCTCTCTGTGGAGATTACTCAATAAATCCCAGGGGGCAAGTCCTTGCTGATCTGATCGAAGAGCTTGAGATAGGTGTCCTGAATGTGGATGAGTTTACAAATTACTGCCCGAGAACCGCTTCATTTTCCTGCCTTGATCTATCTTTGTGCTCTTCGGATGCACAGCCTGATTTTGATTGGGGAGTGGTCAATGACCTCCATGGTAGTGATCACTTTCCCATTCAAATATCATTTTCAGGGCAACCTCCGCCTGAAAGCCCACCTCGGTGGTGCTTTGCGCGTGCGCAGGGGCCTGCATTTCAGGAAATGACTGAATTCTCGTGTCTCAGTCGAGGAGTTTAGGTCGGTAGGTGAGGCCGTTGAGTTCTCCGGCTGCGTTATCGCCGCGGGCCTGACTACTATTCCCAGAACGTCTGGCCGTTTTGCACGCCGATCACTGCCGTGGTGGTCGGCCGAGTGTGAGACGGCCCTCAAACAGAAGCGTTATGCCTACATGCGCTATAGGCGCCGCCGAACGATTTCACTGTCGCCGAATTTCGTCTGGCTAGAGCTAGATTCCTGTATACTTCGAAGCACGCCCGCCGCTGTTCTTGGCGGGCATACGTGTATTCACTTAACGGGAAGACCGCTCTAGCAGAGATGTAGAAGCGAGTCAAAAGGATTCGGGGCAAGTTCTCGCAGGACCCCCCTTCCCGTTCTCCAGGAGAATGGGACCGCAATCTCGGACCAATCGTCCGTGGCGGAATCCTTCGACAACCGCTTTTTCGGTATTCTCTAGCCGGGATGCTGCTCCTCCAGCATTCAATGCACTTCGTCATGTCGCGGAAGGCCGCCAACTGGACTTTACCTCTAGAGGCGGAGAACCCTTCAACGACAGTTTACTGTGAGTGAGTTACGTTTCGCTCTTGCTCGGACACGGCCCATGGTCCATACGATGTCCCGTACGTCATGCTTCGATATTTGGGTGAGCGAGGCATGGCCTTTCTGTTAGATTTTTTCAACAGAATCTGGGTGGACAGGCTCCTCCCGGATTCCTAGCGAATCGCTACTTTGCTCGCCTTTCGCAAACCGGGGAGAGATCACTCTAATCCGGCCGGTTTCCGCCCAATCTCTATAACCTCTTGCGTGTGCAAGTAGATGTAGAAATTGGTAAATGTTAGATTAGCCTTTTTCCTGGACAGTGGAGGCCATCTTTCTTCTGCACAGTGCGGCTTCCGCAAGTTCCACTCCACGTCGGATGCTCTGCTCCGACTGGAAAATGCCGTCTGCGAGGCCTTCCTTCGTAGACAGCACTACGCCACGCTGTTTTTCGATCTGGAGAAGGCCTATGATACCGCATGGCGATACGGTATCATGGGGGCGAGGGGACGCCTCCCAATGTTTATATCTGAATTTTTGCGAGATCGTCGATTCCGCGTACGGATGGGGGGAGCTCTCTCCGGCCCAATGTAGCAGGAAGAGGATGTCCCGCAGGGAAGTGTCCTCAGTGTCACACTCTTTACCCTGAGCATCAACGGCATCACCTCGGTGGTGCCGGAAGATGTTCTCGCTACGCTCTACGTGGACGACCTTTCGATCTCTTTTGGCGCGGCCCAGATGGCAACTCTGGAGCGTCGACTCCAACAGGCATTGAACCGCGTCTCTCGCTATGCCGAAGCGCACAGGTTTCGGTGTTCCTTGACCAAGACTAAGGTGGTGCACTTCTGCCGCCATCCACGGCTCCACCCAGACCCAGACTTGTTTTTTAATGGGGTGCGCCTGGAAGTGGATGAATCGCACCTTTTTCTCGGTCCTATATTTGACCGACGCCTCACCTGGGAGGCTGATATTCGCAGCCTTAGGGTCTTTTGTACCCCCGCCATGGATATTCTGCGTTCCGTGACGTTCAGCGCTTGGAGCACTGATAGGGCTATTGCGTTACTTTTTTTATCGATCCTTTGTTCGTTCGAAGCTCGACTACGGATGCGAGTTTTATGCATCCGCAGCCGAGCGTATATTGCGGAAGGTGGACTCGATCCACCAAACCGGCCTCGCCTGGCGACTGGTGCCTTCTACACTTCCCCCATTGAGAGCCTACTAGTCGATGCTGGGGAGATACTAGTCGCTCTACGCCGTTTACAGTTCATCATTCGCCTGTTTGCGCGAGCCCAGTGCCTCCGTCAGTCGCTAACAGCTCTCCCTGAATCCGCAGCTGATTTCAACGGTGCCTATGCCGCCGAGAGACGCCAGTCATACCCTATGCCCTTTGGGTTTATGGCCAGGAAACTCCTTCGAGAGCTAGGTATAACTCGAGCCGGTGGTGTCCCTGGGACTGCCCAGGACGCCACCCAGGAGGGTACCACATTTGGCTTTTTGTCACTACGCCTCTGCTCCCAAAGCTTGTACAGCGCCGGGAGTATTGCGTTCGACCTTTTTGGAGCACACCTCGTGTCACGCTGGAACCGGGCCAGTGTATACGGATGGCTCCAAGTCCCAAGAAGGGCTTGACTTCCACGCCGTATCCCTTCTGTTTGAAGTCAGCGGGGCTCCCTGGGCATGTTGGAATTGCGGGGAATGAGGGCGCCATAGAGTCCGCGAGGACTCTGCGACCGGACCAGCGTTTCGCTCTTCCTCACACCGACTACATGGCAGGAATACGGACAGCTCTTCGGCCTGCTTTGAAAAGAAGATGGGAGACGGGCGAAGGGAACATAAAGTTGCGTGCCATTGCGCCGCGATTGTTCCCATGGACCTACCCCCCAATGCCGCGAAGGCTTCAGGTTGCTCTCTGTCGTCTCCGGATTAGGCACACTCGCGGGACGTACCGTCATTTGATGGAGCGCTAGCCAGCGCTCTACTGTTAAGACTGCGTTGTCCCCCAGACTGTTCTGCGCATTCTTGTTGAATGTCCCATGTCCCACTCTGGGCGATCTTCGCCCACCTTACCTGTCCCGGTACCGGGATGGGCAGGTTCGCTACCGCCTGTCCATTGTACTCGGGACCGGTGCGTGCACATTGACTGGTGGACTTCTTGACTTTTGGGGGGGAGGCCGGCCTCCTCCCTTTTATTTAACCAGGTTTTTTTTTGGGGGGGGGGTTCCCCTTATAGGTCTCACGTTCCTGCGCCGGGGAGACCTCCCCTCGACGCAGGAGCTTGCTTACTGCTCGTTGCCTTTTCCCCTTTTTTTTTAATTTTTAGTGTTGGGTTTGTTTTTTTGTGTTTGTTTTTGAATATGATTTTATATTAGCCTCTTTCTAGGCAGGTTTTTAATATGGCGACTAATGCCCAAGTGTGCAGTCGCCAGATGAGCTCTTAATGAGAGGAGGGGCCACTTACCCCTGCTGGTGCCCCTTTTACAACTAAGACCTCCTCCGGTCTAGGAGCTCCTTCGGTATTAGAGGGAACCGGGTTCATTCCCCACTCTCCTCCCCAAAAAAGAAAAGAAGTTAGAGGACTAAAGGTTTCTCTCCCTCCGCCTGGCCTACGGGGATGGCGGGTCCACTGACGCTTCCGCCAGCGACCAATGCAAGATCGGCACGTCCGGCCCTGAGGCGCCCGCAGGTAGGGGTCCCAGAGCAAGAGCAAAGTCGCAAGTGCTGGTTAGAGTGGAAATCCTAGCCATTCAGGATACGCATCGTTTCATTTCGTGAGGTTAAGGACCTGGTCCTGGCGCTCCGGGCGCTGACTGGGGCATCATATGCCTCATTTTTAAAAAAGGCGCCCTCTGCTCCAGGTCTACGAGCACGGTCATTTCCGCGCCCATTCTGAACCCTTTTGCGTGTTATACTCATCCTGTGCGCTCCCCTGGTTACGCTGGCGTCCAAAGGGGTAACACCCAGCCTTAGCTAATACTAGGGCTGCCCCAACGTGACCGTTTCCCGTAAGGCGAAACGGCCGCGCACCTCCACCGAGTCGTTAGTCTCACAGTAGGCAATACACCTGAAGATAGTCGTAAGGCCATCTTCCGGGCTCCTAAAGCTTCACCCAGAAAATGGACAATACCAAAGGAGCTTCGGGTCCTAAGCCCCCATCCTAGGCTAAATTGAGTGTCTTGGAGACAGTGGATCCTCCAAAAGAGGACCCTCCCTCCCCTTGAAGCAGACCACGCCCGCCGAAACGAAAGTTGCGAGACGGAGGGAGGAATTTACCTGCATAGCGAGCCCAACCTCCCCCGATGACTCTTAAGAGGCGACAGCGCCCGGATTTCGGCCTCCGGCCAGCATACTGCCATTCCCGTGAGGGTATTCTCTTCGAAGAAGCCCACCATCTCCGAGCTAGGCCTGGAGGGCATATTTCTTAAATGGAATTACCGCGGATTCCGGGCCAACTGGGAGCAGCTGCGGAAGCTCGTCTTGTCCCGTTCCCCGTTAGCTATCTTTTGCAGGAAAGGACGCTAGACGCGTGTCCCCTGCCCATCTTCCCCGGATATAAGGGTTGTGCTATCTCACCATCATGCGATGTGGGTCGGGCAGGAGGATGGACGATTTACACACCCACATGATGTATTCGTTCTTCTAATTGCTATAAATACCCCCTTTCAGTCAGTAGCAGTGCAGCTGCACATGGATAAGAGTTGTACTGTTACTTGTGCGAATATTCCACCGTAAGCCGACTTATACGCGGGGAACTTCCGCTGCATCGTGGCAAAATTGCCGAGGCCTTTTCTATTGCTCAAGTATTTGAACGGTGACCACCCTCTCTGGGTAGACTACTGGATTAAGCCCATAAGTCAGGCAGGTCCTTGCCTACCTTATCGACGAGCTGCAGATAGGTCTTCTAAATATCGATTAGCTTACGCATCAACGCCCGAGAAACTTCATGAGAGGACGTCGATGGCCTCCGATCAATTTCTCATATAAATATTATTTTCTTGACCGCTGCCGCCCGAAAGAACCCCCGGTGGTGCTTGCCGCAGGTACGGTAGTTTGCATTTCAGGAAATTACTGTTTTTTCTGTCTCAGTCAGGAATTTTAGGTCGGTGGATGAAGCCGTTGAGTTCTCTGTCAACCTCATCACCAAGGGCCTAACTACTATTCCTAGAACGTCTGGCCGTTTTGCAATCTCACCTCTCTTCTTGGCGGTCATACGTGTCTTCAATTAACAAGAAGACCCCCATCAAGCATGGGTCTGGAACTGAGTCAAAAGGATTTGGGGCAAATTCTTGCAAGATCCCCATCCTGTTCTCCAGGAGAATGGGACCGCAAACTCGCATCCCGCCTCCGTGGCGGAGTCTGCGACCCCTTTCTTCGCTTGTTCTAACCAGGCTGCCTCCGCCATTATTCAATGCACGTCGTGATGTCTCTTAAGGCGCTGACTGGTCTTTACCTCCAGATGCGAAGAACCATTCAATGAAAGATTTACATTGAGTGAGTTGCGCTCCGCTCATGCTTCGTGCGCGGAAACCGCTCCTGTTCCGGACCATGTCCCGTATGTCATGCTTCCACACCTATGTGAACGAGGCGTTGCGTTTATGTAGGATTTGTTCAACAGGATCTGGACAAAGGGTATTCTCCCATACTCCTAGCGAATGGCTAAAATGGCTGCCTTTTGCAAACGGGGTAGAGGTCACACGACACCTCTCTTTTCCACCTGATCTCTCTAACCTCCTGACAGTGGTGGCCACCTGCCTTCTCCATAATACGGCTTCTGCAAGTTCTACTCCACATCGGATGCTCTGCTACTACTGGAAAATGCCGTCTGCGAGGCCTTCCTTCGTAGACAGCACTACACCACGGTGTTTGTCAATCTGGAGAAATCTTGTGATACCGCAGGGCGATACGGTATCATGGCGACTCTCTACACGATGGGGCGAGGGAAGGCCTCCCAATCCTAATTTCAGAGTTTCTGCTAGCTCGTGATTCCGCATACGGGTGAGGAGAGCCCTCTTCTGCCCAATAGAGAAGAGCAGGAAGAGGGTGTCCATCAGGAAAGTGTCCTCAGTATATCACTAATTGTCCTGAACATCAACGGCATCACTTCGGTGTTACCGAAAAATGTTCTCGCTACGCTCTAAGTGGATGACCTTTCTCTCTTTTGGCGCTGCCCAGGTGTCAACTCTGGAGCGTCGATTCTAACAGGCATTGAACCGCCTCTCTCGCTATGCCGATGCGCACAAACTTCGGTTTTCCTTGGCCAAGATTAAGGTGGTGCACTTCTTCCGCCATCCACGGCTCCACCCTGACCCAGGCTTGTTTTTTAATGGGGTACGCTTGGAAGTGGACACTCGCACCGTTTCCTTGGTCTTGTATTTGACCGATGCCTCACCTGGGAGGCTGATATTCGCAGCCTTAGGGTATCTTGTACCCGCGCCCTGAATATTCTTAGTTCCGTGACGTTCAGCGCCTGGGTACTGAAAGTCAGTGCCTTACTTTTTTATCGATCCTTTGTTCGTTCGAAGCTCGACTACGGATATGAGTTTTATGCAACTGAGCGTGTATTGCGGAAGGTGGACTCGATCCACCACACCGGTCTTCGTCTGGCGACCGATGCCTTCTGCGCGTCCCCCATTGAGAGCCTACCCCTCGATGATGAGGGAGATGCCACTCGCTCTGCGCCGTGCATAGTTCATTATTCGCATGTGCGCGCGAGCCCAGTGCCTCCGTCAGGCGCCAACAGCTCTCATTGCATCCGCAGCTGATCTCGATGGTGCCCATGCCGCTGAGAGATGCCAGACCTACCCTAAGCCCTGCGGGTTTAGGACTAGGAAACTCCTTTGAGTGCTCGGTATAGCTCTCGGGCCGGTGGTAGTCCTGGTTCTGCTCAGCACGCCACCCTGGAGGGTACCACCTTTGACTATTTGTAGCCATGCCTCTGCTCCCAAAGCTTGTACGGCGCCGGGAGTGTTGCGTTCGACCTTTTTGGAGCACACTTCGTGTCACGCTGGAACCGTGCCAGTGTATACAGATAGCTCTAAGTCCCAAGAGTAGGTCGGTTTTCATGCCCTGTCGCCTCTGTTTGAAGTCAGCGGGGCTCTGCCAGTCGGTGCGTCAGTCTTCACGACCGATCTGGTTGCAATACACCGATCATTATGGGAGATAATGCGACGTGCCCGGTTCGGAGACCGGATTGTGATTTATAGCAACTCACAAAGCGCCCCGAGTACTCTCGTGGCATTGGAATCTCTGCATCCCCTGGTTCGCGATATCCGTGACGTCACGTTTTTGGTGAGCCTGCCCCGTAAGGGGCGCGGCGATTTGCCATCCTGGCCGCCGTGCTGACGGGATCCAGCACTCCGTCCGGCCCCAGCTTAGCCTCTCTTCCTTCCTTCAGATAGCCCGATTTCTCCCCTACCTCGTCGCTTTTCATACAACCTCTCCCACAACTTTCTCTGGTCAGCCTCTAATTTCACAGGGTAGAATGCTGACCTTCTTCTCAAGCCAACCACCCCGGATCGGGGCTGAGGGAGGAGGGGACATTGTTCCCTAACCCCTCAGCTCCGGTTCGGGATGGGTTTTTTTTAACAACCTGCTTCATCCCCACCCATACCTTCCTCACATCCCTTTTCCTCTCCTCTTCACAACCTATATTTTTTACGCCGTGTTCAAGGTGGAGCCGCCATGCCGAAGGACTGCCAGGCCACCAGGCGGGAGGGGTGGTCCCGAATGGCGGCGCCTGGCTCTGCCGGGCTTGTAAGCACCTCTCGCAGTGCGGGCAACTGCGAGAGGTGATGAGCTATTGCGTCCCGTAATAAAAAGAGGGTCACCATGCCCATGAATGAAAAAAAACCCAAAAAAACCCAACCCCCAACTTCCCCAAGAAAATCGACGGAGCCGCCCTCGTGCAGCTCCACCGAGAAAATGGAGGTCCCCCCCCTTGTGCTTGCGCAAGGGACCCTCCATAACTCTTTAACCGGAGAGGAGGCTTACTCCTCTCCTACGCCTACGGGTGTAGGGGACTCCCCCTCACCCCCTTCTCTGGAGGTGCTTTCAGGCACCTCCCTATCTCCAGCGGCAGTCCCTCCTTTGCTTTCTAAGGGGACTGCCAAGAAAGCCAGCAGGCAGCCCATTGCCGACCGCAACTCGTGCAAGCGGCTCGGTAGGGCAAACCCCCTTAGGGGGGAGAGGGAAGCCAGGCCCCTTCGGTCGCTTCCCTCAAAAGACCTGCTGGCAAGAATTTTAAACCTTGCTGGGGTCAAGGCCTGTGCCTCCCCACACCACCTGACTAGTGACAATACTGCCAAGGGGACCTGCGATGTCCTGGGAGGGGATGGCCAACTGGAGGCCCCTCCTGTGATAGACATGGTCCTTGAGGAGACCCAGCCTCAGACGGTAGGGCCTTCCATGGGGGAGAATTCGGGCTCGGCGCCAAGCACCGAACCCGAATCCGCCCCTATGCAAGGTCCTCCTCAAATGGCTGAGGGCTCCGAGGCAGTAAAAGGAGGGGAGGGATCTCCTCCGACAGGTGCCCCTACGACAACCAGGACCTTCTCCATTTCGGAGAGGGACCTGGCTGAGGCTGGTCCATCTGGCCTGGGGACTTCTGCCGGCGGAGGTGAAAAGCGGGTTCGTTCCCCGCCCTCCTCTCCGAAAAAGAAAAAGACTAAAAAGACAAAAAAGACTCGGGGCTCCTCTCCATCCGCGGGGGCTGCGGGGACGGATGGGTCTGCTGCCACTCTGGCAAGCGACCAAGCCAAGATCGGCACATCCGCCCCCTCTGCCCCCCCGGTTGCGGAGCCCCTGACAAAGAAGACTACTACCAAGAGTGCACAGGGCGGAGCCTCGATGACATCGGGGCCCCTGATTCAGAGGTTACCTGGCGTTTTCGAGCCCGCTGGCTTCAAACGCTTCCTCGTTATTCGCTCCACTGATGGCACCATGTTGTCCAAGGGCAACATGATCCATCAGAGGAGAGGATTAGCTAGTGCAATTGGTAGAGAGCCGAAGGTAACCCGTTTCTCGGACGGGAGCCTTCTGGCGAATGCGGCGAATCCCGCCGAGGCGGCCAAGATAAGTGCTCTTCGGACACTTCATGGCACCCCGGTGAGTGTGACGCCGCACTCTACCATGAACTTTGTGAAAGGAGTAGTTTATGCGAGGGAACTCGTTGACTACTCCATTGAGGACATCACCTTAGAGCTGGCCGACCATGGGGCGGTCAAGGTCGAGCGTGTGATGAGAAAACAGGGAGGGGCCTCGAGACCCACCCCTACACTCTTCGTCACGTTCGACTGTGACAAGCTCCCTGAGTCGGTGCGTGCCGGTTGGTACCGCTACCGCGTGAAGGCATTCGTGCCACTGCCGCGGCGGTGCTATTACTGTCACCGCTTCGGCCATACGAATCGATCATGTAGACGTGCAAAATCGGGGTCACCCGAAGTCTGTGTAAATTGCTCCAAGGTCGCACACGATAAGTCCAAATCGTGTGTGGCCAAGTGTGTCAATTGCGGAGAGCCGCACCCTGCTTCTTCGAAGCAATGTGGTGCATATCTCCTTGAGAAAGAAATCCTGGCTGTTCAGGCCCAGGATCGACTCTCATTCCGCGAGGCTAAGGACTTGGTCCTGGCGCGCCCGGCTCTGCCTGGGACGTCATATGCCTCAATAGTTAGAAAGGCACCCTCTGCTCCTGGCCCATCCAGGCCAACGAGCACGGTTGTTTCCGCGCCCATTCGGAGCCCTTCTGCGGGCTCTACCCAACCCGGGCGCTCCCCTGGTAAAGCTGGCGGCAAAAAGGGTTCATACCCTGCCCCGGCTAAAACCAGGGCTCCCCCCTCTTCCCCCAGCGTGACCGTTTCCCGTAAGGCGAAACGGCCACGTGCCTCCACCGAGTCGTTAGACTCACAGGAGGCAACACCCCTGAAGATGGTCGCTAGGCCATCTTCCGGGGTTCCTAAAGCTGTCCCCCGAAAGGAGGACAGCAACAAAGGAGCTTCGGCTCCTTCGCCCACGCCCCGAGGTGGAGCGAGTGGCTTGGAGACGGTGGTTCCTCGAAAAGAGGGCCCCCCGCCTCCGAAGCCGCAACGCCCGCCTAAGGTTTCGAGGCGGAGGGAGGAAAAGACTCGCATGGCGAGCCCAACCTCCCCCAATAAGTCCTCGAAGGCGACAGCGCCTTCAGCGCTTTGTCCGGCCAACAGCGCCCGGGGTTCTGCCCCCGGGAAGCGTACGGCCATTCCCGTGAGGGTCTTCAATTCGAGGAGGGCCCCCGCGTCTCCTCCGAGCTAGGCCTGGAGGGCATATTCCTTCAATGGAATTGCCGTGGACTCCGGGCCAACTGGGAGGAGCTGCGGAGGCTCGTCTCGTCCCGTTCCCCGTTAGCTATTTTTTTGCAGGAGACCATGCTAGGTGCGTGTCCCCTCCCTGCCCTCCCGGGGTATAAGGGTCTTGCGACCCCACCACCGCGGGATGGCCGGGCTGGGGGATGCGCAGTTTACACCCGGCATGATGTCTCCGTTCTTCCTTTCTCTTTAGATACCTCCTTTCAGGCAGTGGCTGTGCAGCTGCACCTGGATAGGAGGTATACTATCATTTCTGCGTACATTCCACCGTCAGCTGACTTCGACGCGGGGGACTTCCGCCGCGTCGTTGCACGGTTGCCGAGGCCCTATCTCTTGCTTGGAGATCTGAACGGCAGGCATCCTCTCTGGGGAGATTACTCCATAAATCCCAGGGGACAAGTCCTTGCCGATCTGATCGAAGAGCTTGAGATGGGTGTCCTAAACGTGGATGAGTTTACGCATCACTGTCCGAGAACCGCTTCATTTTCTTGCCTTGACCTATCTTTGTGCTCTTCGGATGCACAGCCTGATTTTGATTGGGGGGTGGTCGATGACCTCCATGGTAGTGATCACTTTCCCATTCAAATATCATTTTCAGGGCAACTGCCGCCTGAGAGACCACCTCGATGGTGCTTGTCGCGGGCGCGGTGGCCTGCATTTCAGGAAATGACTGAATTCTCTATCTCAGTCGAGGAGTTTAGGTCGGTAGATGAGGCCGTTGAGTTCTTCTCCGGCAACCTCATCGCCGTGGGCCTGACTACTATTCCTAGGACGTCTGGCCGTTTTGCACACCGACCACTCCCATGGTGGTCGGCCGAGTGTGAGACGGCCCTCAAACAGAAGCGTTATGCCTACATGCGCTATAAGCGCCGCCCGAACGATTTCACTGTCGCTGAATTTCGTCGGGCTAGGGCTAGGTTCCGGTATATTTCGAAGCACGCCCGCCGCTCTTCTTGGCGGGCATACGTGTCTTCACTTAACGGGAAAGACCCCTTTAGCTGAGGTGTGGAAGCGAGTCAAAAGGATTCTGGGCAAGTTCTCGCAGGACCCCCCTCCCGTTCTCCAGGAGAATGGGACCGCAATCTCGGACCCCGCGTCCGTGGCGGAATCTTTAGCGACCGCTTTTTCCGCATTCTCTAGCCGTGATGCTGCTCCGCCAGCATTCAATGCACGTCGTGATGTCGCGGAAGGCCGCCGGCTGGACTTTACCTCCAGAGGCGGAGAACCCTTCAACGACAAGTTTACTGTGAGTGAGTTGCGTTCCGCTCTCGCTTCGTGCGCGGACACCGCTCATGGTCCGGACGATGTCCCGTACGCCATGCTTCGACACCTGGGTGAGCGAGGCATGGCCTTTCTGTTAGATTTGTTCAACAGGATCTGGGTGGAAGGTCTTCTCCCAGACTCCTGGCGAATCGCTACTGTGCTCGCCTTTCGCAAACCGGGGAGAGATCACTCTACTCCGACCGGTTTCCGCCCAATCTCTCTAACCTCTTGCGTGTGCAAGTTGATGGAGAAATTGGTAAATGTTAGATTAGCCTTTTTCCTGGACAGCGGAGGCCATCTGTCTTCCGCACAGTGCGGCTTCCGCAAGTTCCACTCCACGTCGGATGCTCTGCTCCGACTGGAAAATGCAGTCTGCGAGGCTTTCCTTCGTAGACAGCACTACGCCACGGTCTTTTTCGATTTGGAGAAGGCCTATGATACCGCATGGCGATACGGTATCATGGAGACTCTCCACACGATGGGGGCGAGGGGACGCCTCCCAATGTTTATATCTGAATTTTTGCGAGATCGTCGATTCCGCGTACGGGTGGGGGGAGCTCTCTCCGGCCCAAAGGAGCAGGAAGAGGGTGTCCCGCAGGGAAGTGTCCTCAGTGTCACACTCTTTGCCCTGAGCATCAACGGCATCACCTCGGTGGTGCCGGAAGATGTTCTCGCTACGCTCTACGTGGACGACCTTTCGATCTCTTTTGGCGCGGCCCAGATGCCAACTCTGGAGCGTCGACTCCAACAGGCATTGAACCGCGTCTCTCGCTATGCCGAAGCGCACAGGTTTCGGTTTTCTTTGGCCAAGACTAAGGTGGTGCACTTCTGCCGCCATCCACGGCTTCACCCCGACCCAGATTTGTTTCTTAATGGGGTGCGCCTGGATGTGGTTGAGTCGCACCGTTTCCTTGGTCTTGTATTCGACCGACGCCTCACCTGGGAGGCTCATATTCGCAGCCTTAGGGTCTCTTGTACCCGCGCCATGGACATTCTCCGTTCCGTGACGTTCAGCGCTTGGGGCGCTGATAGGGCTACCGCCTTACTTTTTTATCGATCCTTTGTTCGTTCCAAGCTCGACTACGGATGCGAGTTTTATGCATCCGCAGCCGAGCGTTTATTGCGGAAGGTGGATTCGATCCACCACACCGGCCTTCGCCTTGCGACCGGTGCCTTCCGCACTTCCCCCATTGAGAGCCTGTTGGTCGATGCTGGGGAGATGCCACTCGCTCTGCGCCGCGTGCAGTGCATCACTCGCCTGTACGCGCGAGCCCGGCGCCTCCCTCAGTCGCCAACAGCTCTCACTGCATCCGCAGCTGATCTCGATGGTGCCTATGCCGCCGAGAGACGCCAGTCATACCCTAAGCCCTTTGGGTTTAGGGCCAGGAAACTCCTTCGAGAGGTAGATATAGCTCTCGGGCCGGTGGCGCCCCTGGTTCTGCCCAGGACGCCACCCTGGAGGGTACCACATTTGGCTATTTGTCGCCACGCCTCTGCTCCCAAAGCTTGTACTGCGCCGGGAGTATTGCGTTCGACCTTTTTGGAGCACACATCGTGTCACGCTGGTACCGTGCCAGTGTATACGGATGGCTCCAAGTCCCAAGAGGGGGTCGGCTTCCACGCCGTATCCCCTCTGTTTGAAGTCAGCGGGGCTCTACCAGGCGCTGCGTCTGTCTTCACGGCCGAGCTGGTGGCAATACACCACTCGGTACGGGAGATTACGCGACGTGCCCGGTTCGGAGACCGGATTGTGATCTATAGCGACTCACAAAGCGCCCTGAGTGCTCTCGGGGCATTGGAATCTCCGCATCCCCTGGTTCGCGATATCCGTGACGCCACGGTTTTGGCGAGCCGGGCAGATGTCGAGATTATCTTCTGCTGGGTTCCTGGACATGTAGGAATTGCGGGGAATGAGCGCGCCGATGAGGGCGCCAAAGAGTCCGCGAGGACTCTGCGACCGGACCAGCGTTTCGCTCTTCCTCACACCGACTACATGGCAGGAATACGGGCAGCTCTTGGGACTGCTTGGCAAAGAAGATGGGAGACGGTCGAAGGGAACCTAAAGTTGCGTGCCATTGCGCCGCGACTGTTCCCATGGACCTATCCCCCAATGCCGCGACGGCTTCAGGTTGCTTTCTGTCGTCTCCGAATCGGACACACTCGTGTGACGCATCGCTATCTGATGGAGCGCTCGCCTGCGCCCTATTGCAACGACTGCGTCCTCCCCCAGACTGTTCGGCACATTCTTGTCGAATGTCCCAGTCTGGGTGATCTTCGCGCACGATACCTGTCCCAGTACCGGGATGGGCGGGGTCGCTACCGCCTGTCCCTTGTGCTCGGGACAGATTCGTGCACATTGACTTGTGGACTTATTGACTTCTTGGGAGAGGCCGGCCTTCTCCCTATTATTTAAGCAAGGTTTGTTTGTTGTTGTTTTTTTGCATTTGTTTTTTTTTTGTTTTTTGTTTGTTTTTTCCTTTAGTTGCACGCTCCTGCGCCGGGGGGACCTCTCCCCGACGCACCAGCTTGCTTCCTTTCCCCCTTTTGGGGTGTTGTTTTTTTTTCTCTTTAATTTATTTTAAAGTAGCCTAGAACTAGGCCAGTTTTAATACGGCGACTAATGCCCAAGTAGGCAGTCGCCAGATGAGCTCATAAAAAAAAAAAAAAAAATTGGTGAGCCTGGCGGATGTCGAGACTATCTTCTGTTGGGTTCCTGGACATGTAGGAATTGCGAGGAATGAGGGCATCAAAGAGTCCACAAGTTCTGGGCGACCAGACCAGCGTTTCGCTCTTCCTCACACCGGTTACATGGCAGGAATACTGGCTGTTTGGTAAAGAAGATGGGAACTTAAAGTTGCGTGCTATTGCTTTCTGTCGCCTCCGAAATGGACGCACTCGCGGGACTCACGGCCATTTGATGGAGCGCTCGCCTGCGCCATACTGTGAAGACTGCGTTGTCCCCCAGACTGTTCGGCACATTCTTGTTGAATGTCCGGGTACTGGGACTAGTAGAGTCGCTACCGCTTGTCCCGTGTACTCTGGACGAGTTAGTGCACAACAGACTTGTGGACTCTGACCTCTTGCAGGAGGCCGGCCTCCTCCATTTTATTCGACACACTCTGGTCCTGGAGGGAGGCAGGCTTCCCCCCGACGCTGGAACATGCCTCTTATTCTTCTTGCTTATGTCTCGTTCCTTTATATGTTTGTTATTTGGTTTTGTTTTGCTTTTTTGTTTGGGAATTTTAAAGTAACCTAGTAGTTGGTTCAAATTTTAAATACGGCCACTTATGCCCTTGGTAGCAGTCGCCAGATTGACGCCTCTTTGGGAAAATAATTCCTGAAACCCGATTCGTGCATTGTCGCACTATTCCCATCCCAATCCCCTGATGACCCACACAGGCATCCGCATTCGTTGTAGGAATAAGATGCTGCTTAACACATTCACCACCTGCAGACCTTAGATAAAACTTACAAATACAGAGCTGGGTCTTTGGCGGGGCTCATCGAGGCAGCTTGTCTTGGGAAAGGACCCATGACCAGGGACTTGATCATCATCACGGAATAGAATGGGGGGCAATTTTTTGTAGGGTTGATGCGTGCCGATCCCACTTTTCTTGGATCATGGTCATGATATTGTCTATTGTGTTTAAAAGAACATTGTCAAAGTGCATCCAAACTAGAATCATTGTTCTATCTTTATTTTATTTTTTTTTTCAGCTAAGAAGGTGCCCTAATCCCGGTCAGAATTTGACTATCTCACTTCATTTTCTCTCTCATTCATTACATCGTTGGGATTTCTTCGCTAACCCTCAAACTATAGTTACTACAGTACTTCAAAAGTCTCGGGTTTTTTATCCTTTTTAAAAACTCTTGTAATGTTTGTGATAAATTTCAATATGAATGTAAACACAAATGCTTATCGTACTCGTACTGATTCAGTATTCCAACTAAATCAATTTACCAGCTAAATTCAAGTGCCTTCAATTATATTTTTTGTTTTCATTCAAATGGTTTAGTAGAATTGAAAATAAAAGCATGAAAGCCAAGCAGATAAGTTTAACTTAATAAAATGCTGTAATTAACAGTATTAATTAAAGGGCATTAAAGGAAAACTCGTATATTTACTTTTAGAATTACATTCACTCAATATTTTTAAATTATCCACTCTCATTTTTTCAGGGAAAATGAAAACTTTTACCTTTTTTATTCATTTATGGACACTTTTTGCTATAAATTACAAAGAAATGTAATTTTTCTTTTCTACTGGATCACATATTTTAATTTCATTAGTCATATTTCGTATTATGTCTTTTAAAAATTATATTTGCGAACATATTTGTTAGTTCTTGCTCATATCAGATCATCCCATAATGTGCGAATTTCGAGTAACATCCTTAATAAGCCAATTTACTTTAACTTCCCGGCCCACCCTCTCTATCTTTTGCCACCACACTCATTTGGTTGGTCCGCAGGTCCCTAAGAGAAGAGATAAGAGATCTTATGTATAGTGAAGTTTGAGCAATCTAAGAGTAGGTGTGTGATGTTGTCTGTGCTTTGGTTGCATGTTGGTGTCGGAGCGAGGATTATTCTATCCTTGCATAACGAAGTGGCCTGACCTGTAAGGATTTCTCTGATTGGTTTATTATGGGGGGAGGGCTCGTTTAGGATGTTTGGTAGTAGTACGTTCAAGTGTCTTTAGGTGAAGGTAGTGTGTATTTTGATTAAGTTAGGGTTTGGTGGGGGGCTTTTCTGTCGAGCGGTGGTTGGGAAAGGGAGAGGGTCAATGCTCTGCTGAAGTGTTGGATTCCAATCGTCTAGGAGTATTTTTGTTTCAACATTTAGGTGTACGGTGGATGTGCTGCGTGTATATCTGTGATTGTTATATTTGGTTTGGAGTGGGGGAATGTAGTTTTTATTAACTTAACGTTGAAGCACGCAACCCTACTTTATGGAGAAACGGGTTGAAGTCTTGTAGGTCGTCCTCAATCTTTTCAATTCCATCTTTGCTGGATATGGAACCACACCATCACGATTGATTAGAGGCCTCTTTTTTCCGCCACATTTTTTAACTATACATTTCTGCTGTAATTGTTCGTTTAACTGGCAGCAACTCACAGTGCACTGACCCTTACAACACATGAAGTGGAAACTACCCTCTCTACCTTCTTCCCTCAAAACTTAGACTTTTCTGTAGAAATGATATTAAAAGAACTCTCGAAGAATGGGTATTGACCTGAGGAATAAATGGTATTGAAACATTAGTTATATTTTCCTTCTGTTAGTCAAAATTCAGGTATTACCTAGTTGATGACAAGTTAAAGGGGAAATTTAGAGCGATGAGAAGTTATACCTATCTTCAGATTCACGAGGGTAAAAGTTTGATTTAGTGAATGTGGAAACAATTTGCTCTCGGTATTTTTTATTCTTTTAATCCTTTTATTTCTGAATAAAAAAAATTTTCTTTTCTGATACTTATTGATCCGATCCATTAATCCAGATATTTTTTTTTTTAGAGGAATGGTGAGTTTGTTTTAAAATTTGTTTATTACAGTATTTGATAGTCTTTCTAATCCGTACGGATTCAAAGGAGTTTTAGACTACTACTCAAATCCTCCGATGCTATGATGGCTTGCAATTAGAACCTCCCTGGACAGGATGCTTAATTTACTAACTATGGCGTTGTTTTAGCTCCCACAACCCCACCCAACCGACCTTTGGTGGGCAAGAAATCCGTGTGCTTGATATGGAATGCGTCAAGATAACTCACCTTTTGTTAGGCACCTAGTCACTTCACGGTCAGAGGGATCTGTGCAGCTTCCCTAGGTGTTCAGGACTTATTAATAGTAGGCGTTTTACCATCGATCTGGACTCAATTAAGATTACTTTATTTCTTAGTAAGTGAGGACCTACTGATTAACATGGGATCCGAATCGGGACTCCATCCCGTGACTAATCACACCCGATATAACTTAAGTGGGATGGCTGTACTAGCTTCAAGCTCAGGTGAGCCAAGCAATCGCACCACGACTTAGCCATCGAGAATGACCAGAAAATTCGGTCTTCTCTTATAATGCTTTTATTAGATGACGAGAAAGTCTCTATTATAGACAGGTTGCAAGGAAGAGCGAGTTGAATCGCGACGGACAAAAACGTGAACAATTTGTCATCACTTTCGGCACGAAGGTTTTGAGATTGGTAGGCGCTCTAGGGGCCGTATGCTTAACTTCAGCAACCACCCGTACAAAATCATGTACATAAGAAGCAGGATCGAGGTGAGAAGTTAGAGGTCGGCCAGAAGAAGGAAAGAATTGACCAGCGAGACGAAGTTGAGTACCGTAGACAAGTTCCACCGCAGAGCAAACCGAGTCATCTTTCAAGGATGAACGAATACCCAGGAGAATCAAAGCTACCTTGTCCACCCAAGTGATGCTGGGATTTGTGGAGCGTAAGCTTGTTTTAAGGGTCCTGTGCAACCGTTCCACTGGCGTTGCTTTGGGGTGGTACTAGTGGTATAAGACAAAAGGAGACAAGCACTGACATGAGTACATCCCATTGGTTGGATTAAAATTGGCTGCCATGAACAGTCGTGATCGTTAAGGGAACACCAAAACGAGAAACCCATGTTCATACAAAGGCTCAAGTGACAGTTGAAGCTCTGATGTCCGAGAATTTTTTTTTTTTTTTTTAAATTTTATAGAGCCCATCTGGCAACTGCCCACTTGGGCATCAGTCGCCGGAAACACGACAGCCTAGAACTAGGCTACTTTAAAATAAAAATATGAAAACATAACAATAATAAAAATGTGAAAAACTTAACAATTAGGAAGCAATCTCCGGCAGCGGGGGGAGTTCCCCTCACCCCGGTGCAGGAGCGTGCAACCTACAAAGAAAACGATAACAATCCAAAAAGAATAGAACTTTCTTAAATAAAGGGGAGAAGCCCGGCCTCCCCCAAAAAGTCAACAAGTCCAATAGTCAATGTGCACGCACTCGTCCCGAGTACAAAGGACAGGCGGTAGCAACCCCGCCCATCCCGGAACCGGGACAGGTAACGTGCGTGAATATCAGCCAGACTGGGACATTCAACAAGAATGTGCCGAACAGTCTGGGGAACGACGCAGTCGTCGCAATACGGCGCAGGCGAGCGCTCCATCAAATAGCGATGCGTCACACGAGTGTGTCCGATTCGGAGACGACAGAACGCGACCTGAAGTCGTCGCGGCATTGGAGAATAGGTCCGTGGGAACAGTCGCGGCGCAATGGCACGCAACTTTAAATTCCCTTCGACCGTCTCCCATCTTCTTTGCCAAGCAGTCCGAAGAGCTGCCCGTATTCCTGCCATGTAGTCGGTGTGAGGAAGAGCGAAACGCTGGTCCGGTCACAGAGTCCTCGCGGACTCTTAGCCGCCCTCATCGGCGCGCTCATAACCCGAAATTCCTACATGTCCATGAACCCAGCAGAAGATAATATCGACATTTGCCCGGCTCGCCAAAACCGTGGCGTCACGGATATCGCGAACCAGGGGATGCGGAGATTCCAATGCCCTGAGAGTACTCAGGGCGCTTTGTGAGTCGCTATAGATCACAATCCGGTCTCCGAACCGGGCACGTCGCGTAGTCTCCCCTACCGAGTGGTGTATTACCACCAGCTCGGCCGTGAAGACAGACGCAGCGCCTAGCAGAACCCCGCTGACTTCAAACAGAGGGGATACGGCGTGGAAGCCGACCCCCTCTTGGGACTTGGAGCCATCCGTATACACTGGCACGGTTCCAGCGTGACACGAGGTGTGCTCCAAAAAGGTCGAACGCAATACTTCCGGCGCCGTACAAGCTTTGGGAGCAGAGGCGTGGTGACAAATAGCCAAATGTGGTACCCTCCAGGGTGGCGTCCTGGGCAGAACCAGGGAGCCACCGACCCGAGAGCTATATCTAGCTCTCGAAAGTGTTTCCTGGCCCTAAACCCAGAGGGCTTAGAGTATGACTGGCGTCTCTCGGCGGCATAGGCACCATCGAGATCAGCTGCGGATGCAGTGAGAGCTGTTGGCGACTGAGGGAGGCGCCGGGCTCGCGCGTACAGGCGAGTGATGCACTGCACGCGGCGCAGAGCGAGTGGCATCTCCCCAGCATTGACCAACAGGCTCTCAATGGGGAAGGTGCGGAAGGCACCGGTTGCAAGGCGAAGGCTGGTGTGGTGGATCGAATCCACCTTGCGCAATAAACGCTCGGCTGCGGATGCATATAACTCGCATCCGTAGTCGAGCTTCGAACGAACAAAGGATCGATAAAAAAGTAGGTCAGTAACCCTATCAGCACCCCAAGCGCTGAACGTCACGGAACGGAGAATGTCCATGGCGCGGGTACAAGAGACCTTAAGGATGCGAATATGAGCCTCCCAGGTGAGGCGTCGGTCGAATACAAGACCAAGGAAACGGTGCGATTCCACCATATCCAGGCGCACCCTATTAAGAAACAAATGTGGGTCGGGTTAAAGACGTGGATGATGGCAGAAGTGCACCACCTTAGTCTTGGCCAAAGAAAACCGAAACCTGTGCGCTTCGGCATAGCGAGAGACGCGGTTCGATGCCTGTTGGAGTCGACGCTCCAGAGTTGGCATCTGGGCCGCGCCAAAAGAGATCGAAAGGTCGTCCCACGTAGAGCGTAGCGAGAACATCTTTCGGCAGCACCGAGGTAATGCCATTGATGCTCAGGGCAAAGAGTGTGACACTGAGGACACTTCCCCTCGGGACACCCTCTTCCCGCTCCTTTGGGGCGGAGAGGGCCCCCCCCCCCTCCCTACCCGTACGCGGAATCGACGATCTCGCAAAATTTCAGATATAAACATTGGGAGGCATCCCATCGTGTGGAGAGTCTCCATGATACCGTATCGCCATGCGTTATCATAGGCCTTCTCCAGATCGAAAAAGACCGTGGCGTTGGGCTGTCTACGAGGGAAAGTCTCGCAGACAGCATTTTCCAGTCGGAGCAGAGTACTGTGCAGAAGACAGATGGCCTCCGCTGTCCAGAAAAAAGGCTAATCTAACATTTACCAATTTCTCCAACTTGCACACGCAAAAGGTTAAAGAGATTGGGCGGAAACCGGTCGGAGTGGAGTGATCTCTCCCCGGTTTGCGAAAGGTGAGCACAGTAGCGATTCACTAGGAATCTGGGAGAAGACCCTCCACCCAGATCCTGTTGAACAAATCTAACAGAAAGGCCATGCATCGCTCACCCAGGTGTCGAAGCATGGCGTACGGGACATCGTCCGGACCATGGGCGGTGTCCGCGCACGAATCGAGAGCAGAGCGCAACTCACTCACAGTAAACTTGTCGTTGAAGGGTTCTCAGCCTCTGGAGGTAAAGTCCAGCCGGCAGACTTCCGCGTTATGACGACGTGCATTGAATGCTGGCAGGGCAGCATCCCGGCTAGAGAAAGCGGTCGCGAAGGATTCCGCCTTGGACAATTGGTCCGAGATTGCGGTCCCATTCTCCTGGAGAACGGGAGGGGAGGCCTGCGAGAACTTGCCCCGAATCCTCTTGACTCGCATCCACACCTCAGCTAAAGGGGTCTTCCCGTGAAGTGAAGACACGTATGCCCGCCAAGAAGAGCGGCGGGCGTGCATCGAAATATACCGGAACCTAGCCCTAGCCTGACGAAATTCATCGACAGTGAAATCGTTCGGGCGGCGCATGTAGGCATAACCTTCTGTTTGAGGGCTGACCACCATGGGAGTGGTTTGCGTGCAAAACGGCCAGAGGTCCTAGGAATAGTAGTCAGGCCCACGGCGATGAGGTTGCTGAGGAAGAACTCAACGGCCTCATTTACTTACCTAAACTCCTCGACTGAGCTAGAGAATTCAGTCATTTCCTGATATGTAGGCCACCGCGCCCGCGCCAAGCACCACCGAGGTGGGCTCTCAGGCGGCAGTTACCCTGAAAATGATTATTGAATGTGAAAGTGATCACTACCACCCCCAATCAAAATTAGGCTGTGCATCCGAAGAGCACAAAGACAGATCAAGGCAAGAAAATGAAGTAGTTCTCGGACAGTTATGCGTAAACTCATCCACGATGAGGACACCTATCTCAAGCTCTTCGATCAGATCGGTAAAGACTCTGTCCCTGGGATTTATTGAGTAATCTTTCTAGAGAGAACGCCTGCTGTTAAGATCTGCAAGCAAGAGAAAGGGCCTCGGCAACCGTGCCACGACGCGGCGGAAGTCCCCCGCGTTGAAGTCAGCTGACGGTGGAATGTACGCAGAAATTATAGTATACCTCCTATCCAGGTGCAGCTGCACAGCCACTGCCTGAAAGGAGGTATCTAAAGAGAAAGAAAGAACGGAGACATCATGCCGGGTGTAAACCGCGCATCCCCTAGCCCGGCCATCCCGTGGTGGTGGGGTCACAAGACCCTTATACCCCGGGAGGGAAGGCAAGGGGCACGCGCCTAGCATGATCTTCTGCAGAAAGATAGCTAACGGGGAACGGGACGAGACGAGCCTCCGCAGCTCCTCCCAGTTGGCCCGGAGTCCACGGCAATTCCATTGAAGGAATATGCCCTCCAGGCCTAGCTCGGAGGAGATGCGTGGGCTCTCCTCGAACAGAAGACCCTCACGGGAATGGCCGTACGCTTACCGGAGGCAGATTTCCTGGCGCTGTATCCTTCGAGGACTTATTGGGGGAGGTTGGGCTCGCCATGCGAGTCTTTTCCTCCGTCCGCCTTGAAACCTCTTGGCGGCTTCGGAGGCGGGGGTCTCTCTTTTCGAGGAACCACCGTCTCCAAGCCACTCGCTCCCCCCCTAGGCGTGGGCGAAGGAGCTGAAGCTCATTTGTTGCTGTTCTTTTGGGGGACAGCTTTAGGAACCCCGGAAGATGGCCTAGCGACCATCTTCAGGGGTGATGCCTCCTGTGAGTCTAACGACTCGGTGGAGGCGCGTGGCCGTTTCGCCTTACGGGAAACGGTCACGCTCGGGGAAGAGGAGGGAGCCCTGGTTTTAGCCGGGGCTGGTTATGAACCCTCTTTGACGCCAGCTTTACCAGGGGAGCACCCGGGTTCGGTAGAGTGGCAGAAGGGCTCCAAATGGGCGCGGAAACAACCGTGCTCGTTCGCCTGGATGGGCCAGGAGCAGAGGGTGTCTTTCTAACTATTGAGGCATATGACGTCCCAGGCAGAGCCGGGCGCGCCAAGACCAAGTCCTTCGCCTCGCGGAATGAGATTCGATCCTGGCCTGAACGGCCAGGATTTCTTTCTCAAGAAGATATGCACCACATTGCTTCGAAGAAGAGGGCTGCGGCTCTCCGCAATTGACACACTTGGCCACACATGATTTAGACTTATCGTGTCCTGCCTTGGAGCAATTTACACAGACTTCGGGTGACCCCGACTTTGCACGTCTACAAGATCGATTCGTATGGCCGAAGCGGTGACAGTAATAGCACCGCCGCGGAAGTGGCACGAATGCTTTCACGCGGTAGCGGTACCAACCAGCACGCACCGACTCAGGGAGCTTCTCACAGTCGAATGTGACGGAGAGTGTAGATTTGGGTCTCGAGGCCCCACACGTTCGACCTTGACCCCCCCATGTTCGGCCAGCTATTAGGGGATGTCCTCAATGGAGTAATCAACGAGTTCTCTCGCAAAAACTACTCCTTTCACAAAGTTCATGGTAGAGTGCGGCGTCACACTCACTAGGGTGCCATGAAGTGTCCGAAGAGCACTTATCTTGGCCGCCTCGGCTGGATTCGCTGCATTCGCCAGAAGGCTCTCGACCGAGAATCGGGTCACCTTCGGCTCTCTACCAATTGCACTAGCTAATCCTCTCCTCTGATGGATCATGTTGCTCTTGGACAACATGCTGCCATCAGTGAAGCGAATAACGAGAAAGCGTTTGAAGCCAGCGGGCTCGAAAACGCCAGGTAACCTCTGAATGAGGGGCCCCGATGTCATCGAGTCTCTGCCCTGTGCACTTTTGGTCTTAGTATGGGGCTCCGCAACCGGTGAGGCAGCAGAAGCCGGATGTGCCGATCTTGGTTTGGTCGCTTACTGAAGCAGCAGGCCCATCCGTTCCCACAGGCCCCACCGATGGAGAGGAGCCCCGAGTCTTTTTATTCATTTTTTTTCTTTTTAGGAGAGGGGGGCGGGGAATGAACCCGCTTCTCACCTCCACCGGAAGAAGCCCCTAGGCCAGATGGACCGGCCTCAGCCAGGTCCTCCGAAATGAAGAAGGTCCTTGTGGTCGCAGGGGCACCGCCCGGAGGAGATCCCTCCCATCCTTGTACTGCCTCAGCAACCATAGCCGTTTGAGGAGGACCTTGCATAGGGGCGGATTCGGGTTCGGTGTTTGTCGCTCAGTCCGGATTTCCCCCCATCGAAGGCCCTACCATCTGAGGCTAGGTTTTCTCAAGGACGAGGCCTATCACAGGAGGGGCCTCCAGTTGGCCATCCCCTCCCAGGACATCGCAGGTACCCTTGGCAGTGTCGCCAGTCTTGTGTGGGGAGGCACAGGCCTTGACCCCGGCAAGGTTTAAAATTCTTGCCAGCAGGTCTTTTGGGAGAAGCGGCCGAAGGGGTCTGGCTTCCCTCTCCCCACAAAGGGGGTTTGCCCTACCGAGCCGCTTACACGAGGGGCGGTCGGCAATGGGCTGGCTTTCTTGGCAGTCACAAAGAAAAGGAGGGACTGCCGCAGGAAATA
Organism: Ceratothoa steindachneri; assembly: GCA_963969495.1. Classification (NCBI taxonomy): domain Eukaryota; kingdom Metazoa; phylum Arthropoda; class Malacostraca; order Isopoda; family Cymothoidae; genus Ceratothoa; species Ceratothoa steindachneri. The sequence goes on from OZ018323.1 coordinate 3,249,689, forward strand.
GGGAGGTGCCCGAAAGCACCTCCAGAGAAGGGGGTGAGGGGAGTCCCCTTCACCCTTAGGCGTAGGAGAGGAGTAAGCCTCCTCTCCGGTTAAAGAAATATGGAGGGTCCCATGCGCATGCACAAGGGTAGGGGACCTCCATTTTTTCGGTGGAGCTGCCTGAGGGCGGCTCCGTCGATATACAAGGGGAAATGGGGGGGGGGGGATATTTGGGTGTTTTTTTTATTTTCATACATGGGCATGGTGGCACTCTTTTTTATACGGGACGCAATAGCTCATCACCTCTCGCAGTTGCCCGCACTGCAAGAGGTGCTTACATGCCTGGCAGAGCTAGGCGCCGCCATTTGGGACCACCATTCCTGCCTGGTCGCCTGGCAGTCCATCGGCATGGCGGCTTCACCTTGGACACCTCGTAAAAAAGAAGATTGTGAAGAGGAGAGGAAAAGGGATGTGAGCAAGGTGTGTGTGGGGATGAAGCAGGTTGTTAAAACCAACCACCCTAGACTGGAGCTCAGGGGTTAGGGAACATTGTCCCCTTCACCCTCAGCCCCGATCCGGGACGTTTGCCTGAGAAGAAGTTCAGCATCTACCCTGTTAAATTAGAAGCTGACCAGTGAAAGTTGTGGGTGAGGTTGTATGAAAAGCAAGGAAACAAGTGTTTTGAAGCAAGGAGAAGAGGTTAAGCTGGGGTCGGACAGGCTGCTGAGTCCCGACAGCACGGCGGCCAGGATGGCAAATCGCCGCGCCCCTTACGGGGTCTAATGTCCGAGATAGGAACTGCCTCTGGCTAACTAGTAAAGCGATTGATCATTGTGAGCAGATAATTGCAACCACGATAGTAAGGCAGAGGACCTACTAGATCGACGTGGTTGGCATCAAAACGCGACGAAGGAAGAGGAAAAGGGACCAGAGGGGGTTTTGTGTGACGATGGACTTTGGCTCGCTGGCATGGCAGGCATGAGCGAGTTCATTTGGCCACGTTGGTATTCATACCTGGCCTCACGAAGCGTTGTGCAACGAGCTTGCGTGTGGCATTGATGCCAGTATGAGAGAGACCGTGAATTTGGTCGAAAATATGCTGGCAGTAAGCGAGAGGAATTACGGGTTTTGGGTTTTTTTTTTAAATTTTATGGAGCCCATCTGGCAACTACCCACTTGGGCATAAGTCGCCGAAAAACACGACAGCCTAGAACTAGGCTACTTTAAAGTAAAAATATGAAAACTTAACAATGATATAAATTGGAAAAACTTAACAATCGAAGCAATCTCCGGCAGCGGGGGGAGGTCCCCCTCACCCCGGTGCAGGAGAGTGCAACCTAAAAACAAACAACTACAAAAAAAAGGAACCTTAAATAAAGGGGAGAAGGCCGGCCTCCCCCCAAAAGTCAATAAGTCCACCAGCCATGGTGCACGCACTCGTCCCGAGTACAAGGGACAGGCAGTAGCGACCCCGCCCATCCCGGTACCGAGACAGGTATCGTGCCCGAAGATCACCCACACTGGGACATTCGACAAGAATATGCCGAACAGTCTGGGGGACGACGCAGTCGTTGCAATAGGGCGCATGCGAGCGCTCCATCAAGTAGCGATGCGTCACACGAGTGTGTCCGATTCAAAGAGGACAGAAAGCAACCTGAAGCCGCTGCGGCATTGGGGGATAGGTCCATGGGAACAGTCGCGGCGCAATGGCACGCAACTTTAAGTTCCCTTCGACCGTCTCCCATCTTCTTTGCCAAGTAGTCCGAAGAGCTGCCCGTATTCCTGCCATGTAGTCGGTGTGAGGAAGAGCGAAACGCTGGTCCGGTCGCAAAGTCCTCGCGGACTCTTTGGCGCTTTCATCGGCGCTCTCATTCCCCGCAATTCCTACATGTCCAGGAACCCAGCAGAAGATAATCTCGACATCTGCCCGGCTCGCCAAAACCGTGGCGTCACGGATATCGCGAACCAGGGGATGCGGAGATTCCAATGCCCCGAGAGCACTCTGGGCGCTTTGTGAGTCGCTATAGATCACAATCCGGTCTCCGAACCGGGCACGTCGCGTAATCTCCCGTACCGAGTGGTGTATTGCCACCAGTTCGGCCGTGAAGACAGACGCAGCGCCTGGTAGAGCCCCGCTGACTTCAAACAGAAGGGATACGGCGTGGAAGCCGACCCCCTCTTGGGACTTGGAGCCATCCGTATACACTGGCACGGTTCCAGCGTGACACGAGGTGTGCTCCAAAAAGGTCGAACGCAATACTCCCGGCGCAGTACAAGCTTTGGGAGCAGAGGCGTGGCGACAAATAGCCAAATGTGGTACCCTCCAGGGTGGCGTCCTGGGCAAAACCAGGGGCGCCACCGGCCCGAGAGCGATTTCTACCTCTCGAAGGAGTTTCCTGGCCCTAAACCCAAAAGGCTTAGGGTATGACTGGCGTCTCTCGACGGCATAGGCACCATCGAGATCAGCTGCGGATGCAGTGAGAGCTGTTGGCGACTGAGGGAGGCGCCGGGCTCGCGCGTACAGTCGAGTAATACACTGCACGCGGCGCAGAGCGAGTGGCATCTCCCCAGCATTGACCAAAAGGCTCTCAATGGGGAAAGTGCGGAAGGCACCGGTCGCAAGGCGAAGGCCGGTGTGGTAGATCGAATCCACCTCCGCAATAAAGGCTCGGCTGCGGATGCATAAAACTCGCATCCGTAGTCGAGCTTCGAACGAACAAAGGATCGAGAAAAAAGCAAGGCAGTAGCCCTATCAGCGTCCCAAGCGCTGAACGTCACGGAACGGAGAATGTCCATGGCGTGGGTACAACAGACCCTAAGGATGCGAATATGAGCCTCCTAGGTGAGGCGTCGGTCGAATACAAGACCAAGGTAACGGTGCGACTCAACCACATCCAGGCGCACATTTTTAAGAAACAAATCTGGGTCGGGGTGAAGCCGTGGATGGCGGCAGAAGTGCACCACCTTAGTCTTGGCCCAAGAAAAGCGAAACCTGTGCGCTTCGGCATAGCTAGAGACGCGGTTCAATGCCTGTTGGAGTCGACGCTCTAGAGTTGGCATCTGGGCCGCGCCAAAAGAGATCGAAAGGTCGTCCACGTAGAGCGTAGCGAGAACATCTTTCGGCAGCACCGAGGTAATGCCATTGATGCTCAGGGCAAAGAGTGTGACACTGAGGACACCTTCCCTCGGGACACCCTCTTCCTGCTCCTTTGGGCTGGAGAGAGCCCCCGCCCCCCACCCGTACGCGGAATGGACGATCTCGCAAAAATTCAGATATAAACATTGGGAGGCGTCCCCTCGCCCCCATCGTGTGGAGAGTCTCTATGATACCGTATCGCCATGCGGTATCATAGGCCTTCTCCAGATCGAAATACACCGTGGCGTAGTGCTGTCTACAGGGGAAAGCCTCGCAGACGGCATTTTCCAGTCGGAGCAGAGCATCCGACGTGGAGTGGAACTTGCGGAAGCCGCACTTTGCGGAAGACAGATGGCCTCCGCTGTCCAGGAAAAAGGCTAATCTAACATTTACCAATTTCTCCATCAACTTGCACACGCAAGAGGTTAGAGAGATTAGGCGGAAACCGGTCGGAGTAGAGTGATCTCTCCCCGGCTTGCGAAAGGCAAGCACAGTAGCGATTCGCCAGGAGTCTGGGAGAAGACCTTCCACCCAGATCCTGTTGAACAAATCTAACAGAAAGGCCATGCCTCGCTCACCTAAGTGTCGAACCATGGCGTACGGGACATCTTCTGGACCATGGGCAGTGTCCGCGCACGAAGCGAGAGCGGAACGCAACTCACTCACAGTAAACTTGTCGTTGAAGGGTTCTCCGCCTCTGGAGGTAAACTCCAGCCGGCGGCCTTCCACGACATCACGACGTGCAGTGAATGCTGGCGGAGCAGCATCCCGGCTAGAGAATGCAGAAAAAGCGGTCGCGAAGGATTCTGCCACGGATGCGGGGTCCGAGTTTGCGGTCCCATTCTCCTGGAGAAAAGGAGGGGGGTCCTGCGAGAACTTGCCCCGAATCCTTTTGACTCGCTTCCACACCTCAGCTAAAGGGGTCTTCCCGTTAAGTGAAGACACGTATGCCCGCCAAGAAGAGCGGCGGGCGTGCTTCGAAATATACCGGAACCTAGCCCTAGCCCGACGAAATTCCCCGTGTGTGAAATCGTTTGGGCGGCGCTTATAGCGCATGTAGGCATAACGCTTCTGTTTGAGGGCCGTCTCACACTCGGCCTACCACCATGGGAGTGGCCGGCGTGCAAAACGGCCAGACGTCCTAGGAATAGTAGTCAGGCCCACGGCGATGAGGTTGCCGGAGAAGAACTCAACGGCCTCATCTACCGACCTAAACTCCTGGACTGAGATAGAGAATTCAGTCATTTCCTGAAATGCAGGCCACCGCGCCCACGCCAAGCACCACCGAGGTGGGCTCTCAGGCGGCAGTTGCCCTGAAAATGATATTTGAATGGGAAAGTGATCACTACCATGGAGGTCATCGACCACCCCCCCAATCAAAATCAGGCTGTGCATCCGAAGAGCCCAAAGATAGGTCAAGGCAAGAAAATGAAGCGGTTCTCGGACAGTGATTCATAAACTCATCCACGTTTAGGACACCCATCTCAAGCTCTTCGATCAGATCGGCAAGGACTTGTCCCCTGGGATTTATGGAGTAATCTCCCCAGAGAGGATACCTGCCGTTCAGGTCTCCAAGCAAGAGATAGGGCCTCGGCAACCATGCCACGGTGCGGCGGAAGTCCCCCGCGTCGAAGTCAGCTAACGGTGGAATGTACGCAGAAATGATAGTATACCTCCTATCAAGGTGCAGCTGCACAGCCACTGCCTGAAAGGAGGTATCTAAAGAGAAAGGAAGAACGGAGACATCATGCCAGGTGTAAACCGCGCATCCCCCAGCTCGGCCATCCCGAAAAGGGGGGTCGCAAGACCCTTGTACCCCGGGAGGGCGGGCAGGGGGCACGCGCCTAGCATGGTCTCCTGCAAAAAGATAGCTAACGGTGAGCGGGACGAGACGAGCCTCCGCAGCTCCTCCCAGTTGGCCCGGAGTCCACGGCAATTCCATTGATGGAATATGCCCTCCAGGCCTAGCTCGGAGGAGACGCGGGGGCCCTCCTCGAACTGAAGACCCTCACGGGAATGGCCGTACGCTTCCCGGGGGCAGAACCCCGGGCACTGTTGGCCGGACAAAGCGCTGGAGGCGCTGTTGGCCAGACAAAGCGCTGGAGGCGCTGTCGCCTTCGAGGACCTATTGGGGGAGGTTGGGCTCGCCATGCGAGTCTTTTCCTCCCTCCGCCTCGAAACCCAGGGCGTGCGCTGCGGCTTCGGAGGCGGGGGGCCCTCTTTTCGAGGAACCACCGTCTCCGAGCCACTCGCTCGACCTCGGGGCGTGGGCGAAGGAGCCGAAGCTCCTTTGTTGCTGTCCTCCTTTCAGGAGACAGCTTTAGGAACCCCCGAAGATGGCCTAGCGACCATCTTCAGGGGTGTTGCCTCCTGTGAGTCTAACGACTCGGTTGAGGCGCGTGGCCGTTTCTCCTTGCGGGAAACGGTCACGCTGGGGGAAGAGGGGGGAGCCCTGGTTTCAGCCGGGGCTGGGTATGAACCCTTTTTGCCACCAGCTTTACCAGGGGAGCGCCCGGGTTGGGTAGAGTCCGCAGAAGGGCTCCGAATGGGCGCGGAAACAACTGTGCTTGTTGGCCTGGATGGGCCAGGAGCAGAGGGTGCCTTTCTAACTACTGGGGCATATGACGTCCCAGGCAGAGCTGGGCGCGCCAGGACCAAGTCCTTAGCCTCGCGGAATGAGAGTCTATCCTGGGCCTGAACGGCCAGGATTTCTTTCTCCAGGAGATATGCACCACATTGCTTCGAAGAAGCAGGTTGTGGCTCTCCACAATTGACACACTTGGCCACACACGATTTGGACTTATCGTGTGCGACCTTGGAGCAATTTACACAGACTTCGGGTGACCCCGACTTTGCACGTCTACATGAGTGATTCGTATGGCCGAAGCGGTGACAGTAATAGCACCGCCGCGGCAGTGGCACGAATGCCTTCACGCGGTAGCCTTACCAACCGGCACGCACCGACTCAGGGAGCTTGTCACAGTCGAACGTGACGAAGAGTGTATGGGTGGGTCTCGAAGCCCCTCCCTGTTTTCTCATCACACGTTTGACCTTGACTGCCCCATGGTCGCCAGCTCTAGGGTGATGTCCTCAATGGAGTAGTCAACGAGTTCCCTCGCATAAACTACTCCTTTCACAAAGTTCATGGTAGAGTGCGGCGTCACACTCACCGGGGTGCCATGAAGTGTCCGAAGAGCACTTATCTTGGCCGCCTCGGCGGGATTCGCCGCATTCGCCAGAAGGCTCCCGTCCGAGAAACGGGTCACCTTCGGCTCTCTACCAATTGCACTAGCTAATCCTCTCCTCTGATGGATCATGTTGCCCTTGGACAACATGGTGCCATCAGTGGAGCGAATAACCACGAAGCGTTTGAAGCCAGCGGGCTCGAAAACGCCAGGTAACCTCTGAAGCAGGGGCCCCGATGTCATCGAGGCTCCGCCCTGTGCACTCTTAGTGTTAGTTCTGGTCAGGGGCTCCGCACACGAGGGGGTAGAGGGGCCGGATGTGCCGATCTTGTCTTGGTTGCCTACCAAAGTGGTAGCAGACCTATCCGTCCCCGCAGCCCCCGCGGATGGAGAGGAGCCCCTGAGTCTTTTTCGTCTTTTTAGTCTTTTTCTTTTTTGGAGAGGAGAGAGGGGAATGAACCCGCTTCTCACCTCCGCCGGCCGAAGCCCCCAGGCCAGATGGACCAGCCTCAGCCAGGTCCTTCTCCAAAGTAGAGAAGGTCCTGGTTGTCGTAGGGGCACCTGTCGGAGAAGATCCCTCCACTCCTTTTACTGCCTCGGAGCCCTCAGCCATTTGAGGAGGACCTTGCATAGGGGCAGATTCGGGTTCGGTGCTTGGCGCTGAGCCCGAATTCCCCCCCATGGAAGGCCCTACCGTCTGAGGCTGGGTCTCCTCAAGGACCATGTCTATCACAGGAGGGGCCTCCAGTTGGCCATCCCCTCCCAGGAAATCGCAGGTCCCCTTGGCAGTGTCGCCAGTCTTGTGTGGGGAGGCACAGGCCTTGACCCCGGCAAGGTTTAAAATTCTTGCCAGCAGGTCTTTTGAGGGAAGCGACCGAAGGGGCCTGGCTTCCCTCTCCCCCCGAAGGCGGTTTGCCCTACCGAGCCGCTTCGATGGGGAGCGGCTGGCTAAGGGCTGCCTGTTGGCTTTCTTGGCAGTCCCCTTGGAAAGAAAAGAGGGGACTGCCGCTGTGAAAAGGGAGGTGCCCGAAAGCACCTCCAGAGAAGGGGTTGTGGGGGAGTCCCCTGCACCCGTAGGCGAAGGAGAGGAGTAAGCCTCCTCTCCGGTTAGAGAAATATGGAGGGTCCCCTGTGCAAGCACAGAGGGGGGACCTCCATTTTTTTGCTGGAGCTGCCCGAGGGCGGCTCCGTTGATGTTTCAGGGAAAGTTGGGGGTTGAGTTTTTTTTTTTTGTTCTTCATCATTGGGCATGGTGACCCTCTTTTTAATACGGGACGCAATAGCTCATCACCTCTTGCAGTTGCCCGCACTGCAAGAGGTGCTTACAGGCCTGGCAGAGCCAGGCGCCGCCATTTGGGACCACCCCTCCCGCCTGGTGGCCTGGCAGTCCATCGGCATGGCGGCTCAACCTTGAACATGGCGTATAAATTAATGGATTTTGAAGAGGAGAGGAAAATGGATGTGAGGAAGGTATGGGTGGGGATGAAGCAGGTTGTTAAAAGCCAGCCACCCCAGACCGGAGCTCAGAGGTTAGGGAATATTGTCCCCTCCCCCCTCAGCCCCGATCCGGGACGGTTGGCTGAGAAGAAGGTCAGCATCTACCCTGTGAAATCAGAGGCTTACCAGAGAAAGTTGTGGGAGAGGTTGTGTCAAAAGAGAGGAAACAAGTGTTTTGAAGGAAGGAAGAGAGGCTAAGCTGGGGCCGGACGGAGCGCTGGATCCCGTCAGCACGGCGGCCAGGATGGCAAATCGCCGCCATCCTTACGGGGGAGAGGAATTAGGGGAGGAAGACAGTCATGCAGTGGATAGTAGACCAGGATGCGCCTGGAAGGAATGTCTGGTAATTCGACTTCGCAAACAACGAGTTGAGAAGAGTGACGCAGCGTTTGCGTATCTTTCTCCTGTTCCTAGGCCAGCGCTATTGTCGCATGATCCATGGTTACAGTGTTGCGTGGCCGAAATCGCGGAAATGCGAGAAAGCTCGTTTGGTATAGCATTTGAAGAGCCAAGAACATAGCGAATATCGTTTGTCATCTGCAGAATAAAGTCAAGGTGACTAGTATCAAGGGCTGTGTGCACCGAAGACGCGGAACGAGACGAGCAGGCAGCGACCAAAGGCATATTGTCAGTAAAAATAGTGAGGTCACGCCCTTCTAAATAGTAGCGGATTGCGAGGTATATTCCGAGTAGCTTGCGAGAGAACGTACTATACCTCTTTTTTTTAAATCAGAAAGAAAGCAAGAAGCTGTCTTTGGTTACCAATCTTCTGCTGCAAGGTTGCACGTACGTGAGTTGAGGATGCGTCCGAGGAGATGCTGGTGGGGGGCTCCTGGAGAAGGATGAACCGATTCCACAGCGTGGGCAATAGCCTCTTTGTTGGGAGAAAGAGCATCGTACGCCTCAATAGACGACTTCAGAAGAGAGTTCTTTTTGGTCTTAGATAGCATGGAGTTTATAGGTTGCATGACCTGGGCACAATCCGGAATGAATCTGTGGTAGAAATTGACCATGCCACAGAAACGTCGGAGTTGTATGCGTGATATAGGTTGAGCAAAATCGCGCATCACTAACTTTTCGAGTGGGCTAATCCCGGGTCTGGGCACCATTTATTATGTAAATAAATGGTTTTATTTAGCGAACAAGAATTAATCACATAATAAATTTTGAGATGAAAATTGAATAATGAACTTACGCCTAATGAGCCGGAGAATTGACAGTTAACGCGTTGGGAAATTAGAAGGAATGGAAGAATGAACGATAACGAAAATAACATATTTAAGAATTAATAAATGAAAACAAGATGGATTGAATACAACTTCGGACAAATTGTTATACGCGAGTGATGGTTTAATGGATAATAGGAAGCTAAATATGGTGTTAGATAAAATAGAATCACAATACGATATTAAATTGGATGTAAACAGTAGTGTTAATAATAGTGGATTACAATGATATATAAATTAGGATGTACGATAATTGTATGTTAGCTATCACAATGATAATAGTTAATTGTGGTCTGAAATTAATTAAAAATATCTACATTTAATGTACTCGCGTTTGAGATGAATTTATTAACCAGATTGGGGAACACTTTTGCACAAACCTTGCGAGTCGGGACAAGCGAGCACAATGAGGCAGAGGCAAGACGATTGGGATTTATTTTAAACAATGCGGTGCTCGGGGAATTTGTCATATAGGGAAATTCGACTTTGCTTTATATATTGGATTTACAGATGCAGTTACATTGAAGTACTCGGAATAATTACTTTTGCTGTTTTGCAGATTTACATGATAACAATTTATTTTAATTAGTTTGAGTAATTCAGAAATCATTATATATACGTATATCACTTTGTTTATTTTTGGAATACTGCAGATTAATAAGAATCAGGTAGTGCTACACTACAATCGGGTAGCTTCACCTCTTCTAATGAGGTGGCTGTCTCAGGAGCCTCTCCAAGATTCTTGCATTTTTGCTTTGTTTCTAAGAGTTTTTTGTTGCCTTCGGTTTTGCTTTTATATTTTGAGGGTTTGTCTAGTGTTTTATCGATTTTTTTAATGTAGCCTAGTATCAGGATGAAAATTGATTACGGCGACTTATACCCTTGGTTGCAGTGGCCAAATGGGCGCTATTAAAAAGATTATGTTTACTCTCATTTGGAGAGTTGCATCCAATGGTCCCAAAAGACCACGGCGAGGCAGAGGATGCGCCGCCTCGGTTCTCGCCCTCCCCCATCTTACCCATAGAAAGATAACAATAGGCGTCGTCCTTTGCTCCCTGTGTGGAGTGGGATAGCTGTACGAGCTTCAAGCTGGGATGAGTCAAGCAGTCGCACCACGACGTAGCTATCGAGGGTGACCAGAAAAGTCGGTCTTCTCTTATAATGCTTTTATTTGTAATGATAGAATGCGTGTTAATCTTTCGGATCAAGCAAAGATACCAAGGAATGTATCTAATAAAGCGGTTGGCGTGTGGCTTATAAAGTTAATAATAAGTTGAACGTTTTTAATCGTAATTAGCCTAGGGAATCTTGTGCACCATCCAAAGTAAGAAATTACTTTGGCAATGAATTGAGGTTGAAAATTGAAAGTATGAAATAAAGGCAGTTCTTCAGAAGGGATATTAATTCTAAGTTTTAACAAAAATATATTTATTTGAAAAATCTAATATTTTAATATCTTATTTGAGGTAATATAATATGAGGATAGCTTTAGTTATTTAGGTCCTTTAAATTACAAAATTAGGAATCCTTGCAGTACGGCAATTATAGTTTTTGAAAACAGGCAATGTCATTAATCAATGAATAGAAAATGCACTTAATGGGGGACTTGAAAATTGTGATGATGTTTGTGAGTACAATTATAAAATAGAAGAATTGGCGATTGATAATTGAAACTATACGATATGTAAATAAATTAGGAATGATATGCCGATTACAATATATTTAAAATAAGGCGAAATTTATAATATATATATAGCGTGAGATAAATTAGTTCTAGGGTAAGTGAAAGTTCTATGATAATTAGTTCTGGGGTGAGCGAAATGTCTATGGTAATGGTTAACGTGAATTTTGGGGTCTTGTTAACGCAGGAGCACAAATCAAATGGGGCTATGCCTGGATTTTCGCGCGTATGGCGAAAGGAAAGGTTGCCAGTTGATACATTTCCGATATAACTATATATATATATATATATATATTTTTTTTTTTTTTTTTTTGGGGGGGGGGGAATTTATATACAAACTTGTAGGGGTGAATACACTACACTAATTCCAAATTCCCGTTTCTCATTTATTTTATTTGAGTGTAGTAATCATGTGCGTCAGTCAGTCCAGGTCAATTCCATTCTCATGGATTTATTTTTAAATTGTATTAATCCTTCGGAACAGATAAGAATGCTATTTAGGGTATTCAGGATACGCTCGTTAGGTCACTATATTGAAGCTACGTTCCATATTTTTGTTAAATTGTCGCATTACCCATATTATGGCCGATAAGTATTTTAAATGTGAGAAGAAAAAAAAAGAAGTTGATTGACGAACTGAATCATATTTATGATTTCCATATTCTTAGTGTTGATAAGGAAAAGAAACTTTGGCGTTGTGATATGCGTAATAAGGGTCATGCTCTCGTGCATACAGAGAACAAACCTGGTGATCCTGTAATTATCAAAAGCTCAATGATCATCAACATGAAGCTGATCAAAATATAACAGAAGCAAGAGTCGCCATTTCAGAATTAAAACCCAAAGTGAATAAGAGCGCTGCATCAAACATTGGAGCTCTCATTTCAGAAACAGTAAGTGGTGGTGGAGACTATGCAAAGTATGAATTGCCAAATTTGCAAATGGTTTCAAGAAATATAACTAATTGGCAAAATAAATCTTTTGGTGCACCTCCTTTGCCTCTTTCTCATACAGGATTTTAAATACCAGATACTTTCACTAGGTTCCAAAGAGGTGCATCGTTCTTGCAATTTGACACTGGTTCTAATGACGAAAAGATATTCTTAATTTTTGCCTCAAATGAGGGCCTTGAAGAATTGAAGAATTGCTCACATTTAGGAATGGATGGCACTTTTAAATCAGCTCCATCTATATGGTATCAGTTGTTCACTATTCACGCTGTTTTAAACGGTAAATTATTTCCTCGTGCTTTTGGTTTTTGCATGACAAGACTGAAGCAACGTATGACAATTGATTTTGAAAGACCACTTCAAAATAGTTACAGTATTAACTTTAGTGGTTTCAACAGCGTGGGTTTTCCATTCCATTTTAGTCAATGTTTATAAGAAAATAAGTCAGCTGGGATTTAAGGTCCAATTCAGTACTTATGGCAACTTTGCGATTAAGATAAAAATGTTCTGTCCTTTGGCATTTTTACCACCTGAAGATGTTATTAGTGCCTATGAAGATTTATGCGAGAATGAATTAGTGCCATTAGAATTTATATGCTATTTTGAATTGACAAACATTGGCCCCAAAAGAGGAAGACGTGTTAGGCGAGAAGAGCCTTTGTACCCAATTAATTTTTGGAATGTACGCCATCGAGTGATTCATGGATTGCCCAGAACAAACAATGCTTTAGAAGGCTTCCACTCGGCTTTGTAAGCATCGGTTACCTGTAAGCATCCTAACATTTGGAAGCTCATTAATGCTCTTCGAAAGGAGGAAGAACTCACGCAAACGAAAATTATTCACATTCAAAGAGGAGATAATGCACAAAAGAAATGGAAGTATGAGAAAATAGATGAAAAGTTTTTAAAACGTACAATATTACGATAAAGATGATAAATTAGCATTTTTATAAGCAATTTCTTATAATCTTGAATAATAAGTTTATTTTTCAAGTTCTGTATAAGATCGAATTTTTCAAGACAAAATTTTCTTATTTTTTCAAGTACTTCTTTTAATAAAAGCTTATGAGATAATTATGTTTTTATTGTTCCTACTCCTTTTATTTTGAGTTATTCTTTAACAATTATAATGTTTTTAGTGTTATTCCATTTATGGTTGTTTTTTTTTCAAGTATTTAAGATATTAACTCCTTAAAATTCAAGACCGAATTTTCCGTGACAAAATTTACCTAGCACCACCATCGAGATATCAAAAATCCCGGTCCTTCGAGGTGGCTCTATTTCGCCTTCGAATTGGGAATTTCCGGCTGACCCACAGCCACAGTATCAGACGAGGAAGCTCCCTCACTGGGTTGAAGTGAACTCATTGACTGGGTCTGGGTAAGTTGTTGGTTCTTTCTTCCTCGTTTCCCCAGCGCTACCTTTTCTTACGACTATCTCCTTAACATTTTGTCTACCCACAAGAAGGCCGAGGCTGTCTCTGGGTGCGAGACCTCCGGTAGCAACTGAAGCCTAGAGAAACGTGACCTCCTCTTTCCATTGCGCCGCAGCGAGGTACCCTACATTGAACCTGAACAAGCAGCACGCCCTCCTGACCTCAGTGCCTGCAAAGATAGACCCAGGACAGAAAGAACCTCCACTTTTGGTTTTGTAGAGGCTGATTCGTGTCTCCGGTCCTTTTCTGCACCCTTTCCACTATTACATTTTCATCCCTTTCATTGGCCTCTCCTTTTCTTCCCCGTTCTCGAATATGACTGGTTCCTCTTCCAATGGATGTAGGTCGTGGTGACTCCGACCTCCAAGACCTGTCACCAAGCCGGATCCGTCACTCAGACCTGCCTACTATGCCATCAGTAGATTTTGGTCAGGTTCCCAGGAAGTAATGGCGTATACTGCCATTGCTAATAGCATCGAACAGGACACGTAAGTGGCCCTGCGGCCGATCTATTGTTGGGGCCAAAGTAGGGCCGTCGCAGGCAAGGGCAGTGAATTTTTAAATAACTGCCATGAGTAACTATGTCCCATCAATTTTCCACTCAATCTTGGTGAAGGGACACCCTCTCGCCAATCCCGATAAATAATAGGTTTTTTCTTTGGAGCTTCTTATTATGAAATTAATTAGTGATTTATTTAGCCTAGATAGCGAGCAAGAATTAATCAGTTAATAAATTTTGAGATGAAAATTGAATAATGAACTTAGGCCTAATTAGCCGGAGAATTGACAGTTAACGCGTTGGGAAGTTAGAAGGAGTGGAAGAATAAACGATAACGAAAATAAAATGTATTTAAAAATTAACAAATGAAAACAAGATGGATTGAATATAACTTTAGACAAATTGGTATACACGAGTGATGGTTTAATAGATAATAGGAAGTTAAACATGATGTTAAATAAAATAGGATCACAATACGATATTAAATTGGATGTAAACAGTAGTGTTAATAATATTGGATCACAATTATATATAAATTAGGATGTACGATATTAGTATGTTAGCTATCGCAATGGTTAATAGTAAATTGTGGTCTGAAATTAATTAAATCTATCTATATTTAAAGTACTCGCGTTTAAGATGAATTTATTAACCAGATTAGGAAACTCTTTTTGCACAAAATTTGTGAGTCGGGAGAAGCGAGCAGAATGAAGCAGAGCTAAGACGATTGGGATTTATTTTAAACAATGCGGTTCTCTTGAAATTTTAATTTGTTTTATACATATATTGGATTTACAGATATCAGTTACATTGAAGTACTCTGAATAACATAACCAATTATTCAAATTACTTTTGAAGTAGTGCATATTTACACGATAACAATTTATTTTAGTTATTTTGAGTAATACAGAAATCATTATATATACGTACATTATTTTGCTTATTTTTGGAGTACTGCAGATTAAGAAGAATCATGCAGTGCTACAAATACTCTCCACCAAAGAAAGTTACTTCTTCCCCCTTTATTTTAAAATATAGTTTGCTAGTCCTGATAATGGCGAGGTCTCCTTATGATGCGACCGGAGCGTGTCACAGTGCCAGTGGTTTGCTACGAGCACGAGAACACGTATTCGCTGTGGCAGTACGAGTTGCGTTGAGCGAGCCACAAGCGTGTTTGTAAGGGTGGTTTGGAGGTTATTTTAGGGACGCCCTGTACCATATAGGGTTATAGTGGGAAGAGGATGTTCGAGGCGAACGTTTTCAATAAACACGGGTTTCAGGCGGTCTATGGAAACAGTATATTGTTTGGTGCGAAGCTGAAGGCCGAAGAACTTCGGCTTCCTAGAGATGACGAGAAAGGCTCCATTAGAGACAGGTTGCAAGGAAGAGCGAGTTGAATCACGACGGACAAAAACATGTGAACAATTTGTCATCTCTTTCGGCACGAAGGTTTTGAGATTGGCAAGCACTCTATGGGCGGTATGCTTAATTTCAGCCATCACCCGTACAAAATCGTGTAAATAAGAAACAGGATCGAGGTGAGGATGTAGAGGTCGGTTAGAAGAGGAAAATAATTGACCAGGGAGACGAAGTCGAGTACCGTAGACCTGTCCCTCCGCAGAGCAGACCAAGTCATCTTTCAAGGATGAACGAATACCCAGGAGAATCAAAGCTACTTTGACCACCCAAGTGATGTTGGGATCTGTGGAGCGTAAGCTTGCTTTGAGGGTCCTGTGCAACCGTTCCACTTTGACGTTGCTTTTTTGGTGGTAGCTAGTGGTACGAAGACGAAAGGAGCCAAACACTGATATGAGTACATCCGATTGGTCGAATTCAAATTGGCTGCCACGATCAGTCATGATCGTTAAGGGAACACCAAAACGAGAAACCCATGTTCATACAAAGGCTCGAGTGACAGTTGAAGCTCTGATGTCCGAGATAGGAACTGCCTCTGGCCAACTAGTAAAGCAATCGATAATAGTGAGAAGATAATTGCAACCACGATAGTAAGGCAGAGGACCTACTAAATCGACGTGGTCGGCATCAAAACGCGACGAAGGAAGAGGAAAAGGGGCCAGAGGGAGCGTTGGGGGACGATGAACTTTGGCGCGCTGGCATGGCAGGCATGAGCGAGTTCATTTGGACACGTTGGCATTCATACCTGGCCACAAGAAGAGCTGTGCATCGAGCTTGCGTGTGGCATTGATGCCAGTATGAGAGAGACCGTGAATTTGGTCGAAAATATGCCGGCAGTAAGCGAGTGGAATTAGGGGACGAGGACAGTCAGGCAATGGATAGTAGACCAGGATGAGCCTGGAAGGAGTGTCTGGTAATTCGACTTTGTGAACAATGAATTGAGAAGAGTGACGCAGCGTTTGCTTGTCTTCATCCTGTTCCTGGGCCAGCGCTATTGTCGCATGAACGATGGACGCAGTGTGAGAGACTTGCGTGCCCGAAATCGCGGAAATGCGAGAAAGTGCGTCTGGTATAGTAAAAATGATTTCGGAAATACACCAATTTTGATAGAAATAAAAGAAAGAGAGAGAGAGAGAGAGAGAGAGAGAGAGAGAGAGAGAGAGAGAGAGAAGAGAGAGAGAGAGAGAGAACGAAAGACAGAGACAGAGAGTAAGGTGGGAAACGTAGTTGAATAGGAAGCTGAGCAGCTGATCTGTAGAGATATGGCAACAGTGAGGGGGGACACCTGTTCACGATGCTTGTCATACCCAATCTTCAATTTCTCGCTGCGGCGTGTATAAGTAAAGCAATCAAGTGCACCCGTGGTATCGTCAATTATTATTGAACTCTGACATCTCCCAACTAATTGCAGTGCAGTTTTTCCTACATACGAATCAATAAATAACCCTAGGTTTGTAGATGCTAGTTCTCCCCACCTAACACCTTAGTTTATAAAATCGAGACTGGTGGCGCTCCACCAACTTTCGCCCGTTCAATACCTCTTTCACTGGACAAGTTACAAGTTGTCCAATCAACACTCGAAGCTCTATTGAAAGAAGGTGTGGTGCGTCCAGTAAGGTCAGCATGGGCTTCATCCATTCATATGATGCAAAAGTTTACCCAGGCGAGTATAGAGTTGTTGGTGATTTTCGTTTTCCGAACGTAATAACAAAACCGGACAGTTATCCTCTGCCAAGAATTCAGAGCATGGTTAATCTCCTCCATGATAAAGGTGTTTTCTCGCGACTAGATCTGGTTTGGTCATATGACCATATTCCAATGAATCTGGTGTCAACTCCATTTGGGCCCTTGGAATTTTTTTTAGATTGCAGCTTGGTCTTAAAAATGCAAGCAGCAAATTACAAAGTCATATGGACAATTTATTTCGTGGCTTGAAATTTGTTTTTGTCTATATCGATGATAGTCTAATTTTCTGAGATAACATAAATAATCAAATATGACATCTAGCGGAGAATAATTTGGAAATTTCAATAAAAAAATGGGAGTTCTTGAAATAAGAAATTGATTTCTTAGGCACCATGTTTTTGCTGCAGGAATATTCCCTCTACCGAAGAAGGTCAAAGAAATCAGTGAAATGCCCATACCTACGGATTACAAAGGACTCTGTCGATTTATACGTATGGTAGGCTATTATGGGATGATGATGCCTAATTTTGCTGCAATTGCAGCTCCTCTGACTGAACTCGAACAACTTCAAACGAAAGCTCGAGAGTTCGTCTCGAATGATGTTGCATGTAGAAGCGTTTAATGTTATCAAAGAATCCCGGGCAAACTCAATCAAGTTAGGTCGCCCGTTACCTCATGATTCACCGTACCAAATCGTTACAGACAGCTTTCAATTTGCAGTTTATGCTGCTCTTCATCAAATGGTGAATGCCCAATTTGTTTCTCGAGATAGAATGATCAAAGACCGATGTTTAATTAAGGGCCCGGGTTAACACAGCTGTTGACCGTAATAGGTGGTGCAGCGACAATCGTATCAATTTACACAAATAAGAGTTTAATCATGTAAATGTACACACCGTGCACAGTATTCCTAGTTCTACCCAGGGGGTGGAGAAATGCGACTATAACGGAGCTAGATCATCCTACGGTCATTTCCAGGCTACGCCCTCCGCATTAGGAGCGCACATATAAAAAAGAAAAGGAGAGAGTAAGAGAGATTCAGATTTCATTTATTGATTAATACATTCAATCGTAACGAATTCACTCGCGTTCACGCTCCCGTTTGTAATCCACTGAGTCTTGTCTCCCCCTTAACTCGTACTTCCGTTGATAATATATATATATATATATATATATATATATATATATATATATATATATATATATATATATATATATATATATATATATAAACAAACAAACAAATAACTTTATTGCGGATTTCGGTGATCCATAAAAAAATAAAAAAATACATTACAATTTTGAAGTATACCACTATCTTACTGCTAATACTTATCTTATTCACCTATTTACATGAACTGTCAATCTACTAATATTTAATATTGCCGGATTAATGGAATGGGAAATATTTATCATGTGAGTAGTAATTTCAGAAAGATACCTACAGTATGAGTGAAAAATACCAGACACAATTTTATTTGAGCTTCTTTCTAACCTATTTAAAAAAAACAATTAAAAGTTTTCTGATTACTTCTTTAGGCGAAGGTATATTTCTACATACATACATCGGACTAGCATCTACAATACTTAGGTTCACCACACAGAATTCTGAGACAATTGTTATAGGCAACAATAAATCTACTATGGGTAGCGTTTGCATAATTCCACCATAGATGAGCTGCGTAAACTGACTCACAATAAAACCTAAACAGTTTAATTTTTACACTTTCAGTACAATGTCCAAAATGTCTTTTAATCATGTTACTTTGTCTATACAGCTTGTTACGCTGGCGTTCTATATCTAATGTGTCTTTGAAATCATCACTAATTATATGCTTTAAATACTTTATATTGCTCACTATTCGAATTGTATCATTACCTAGCTTAAAACTATCATATTTACAACATTTAAAAATTTAGACTTAAAAACTAGCACCGCACTTTTAGAACTATTAAATTTGATATCATTTTTTATCCCCAAATCATTACAAACGTTAATTAATTTATTTAGACCACTTGAAGATGGTGCAATTAGTGCAATGTCATCTGCATAAATAAAATGTTTCGTTTTTGCATTACCTATTATACAACCTACTTTAATTTTGCCTAATTTTATGGATAAATCATTTATATACATACAGTATAGGTAAGGAGAAAGAATTCCTCCCTGTCGAACACCATTACTTACGGTAAAGAAGTCAGATATGGTATTTGACCATCTTACACACATTTTTTGAGTAGCATACCAGTAACTAATTATTCTTATAATATATGATGGAACCTTAAATTTACTTAACTTATCTATTAGAACTCTGTGATTTACTCTGTCAAAAGCCTTTGACGCATCCAAAAAAACAGGAATATATATTGCTATTAAGACTATTATATTTCAATATCATTTCTTTTAATGAGTAAATACACGAATCTGTACCATGATTTTTCTTAAATCCAAACTGGTTGTCCGTTGTTAAGATAAATGATTCTATTCTACTAAGTATGATTCTTTCTAAAATTGGTCTATAATTGGATTTTATAGTTATACTTTGACTTTTGTTTTTAATAATAGGTATTAACACAACAGACAACATGCTTTCAGGTAAGACTCCATGTACGAGACATCCAGTGAGACACATAGTTAATAATGGAATAATTTTTGCACTGCTAAATTTAATATATATATATATATATATATATATATATATATATATATATATATATATATATATATATATATATATATATATATATATATATATACTAGTCTCCCGCCTCGAACGCTCCGTGTCACTCCGCTTGCACCGTAATATTCCGTTATTAGAATAAAGTGTTTATTTTCGTATGTCCATATTTGCCTTAAAACCTTCGGTAAGCCCAGCCAAGTAGATGACCAGCTTAAAATCATTTATCTTTGGAGTCGGATAAAGAGTAGTAGGACGGACGGGGCTATGGCCAGGCGGCACTGTGCCTTTAGTCGTAAAAGGCCGAGGAATTAAACCACATTCTCCTAAGACAATTTAATTCAGAACAGTTTCGGTGTATCTCATACCCTTTTCAACTGACACTGGATAGAAAATATAAGAAAAGTGCATACAAGCATAACACAAGGTCAGGTCGTGAAAGATCCCTTCTTTTTTTCCCAATTCCCTACTTGTGGATAATCTGGGGGGGGGGGGGTTAGGCCTAAACATATTGAAGGGCTTGTATGCACTTTTCTTATATTTTCTATCCAGTGTCAGTTGAAAAAGGGTGTGAGATACACCAAAACTGTTCTGAATTAAATTGTCTTCGGAGAATGTGGTTTAATTCCTCATTCTTTTCTTGCGATATTGCATTAATGTTCATATATATATATATATATATATATATATATATATATATATATATATATATATATATATATATATATATATATATATATATATATATATATATATAGTTTGTCATGAATGAAACTACGGAGGTAGCTAGTCGAAATTACGAAGATGGGAATAATAACAATGGCCAATAATGACAAGAACAAGAGTTAAATGGTAATTATAATAATATTTTACTCGGCAACTTGTGTGAGTGATAACGCGCTAAATGTAATTTGTAGCTAAGTAGAATCAGGAATCACGAGATAAATAATTTGTATGAAAGTATAATTTGTGAGTAATTGTAATGGTATCTAATAGAATCACGAATTGTGGGGAAATGTAATTGTAACTAATTAAAATCACGATGGTTAAAAGGATAAATGTATGAGAGTCTGGAAAGGAAATATAAGGAATTAGACATTGTTTTTGTTTGTAAAACCTATGGATTAAATGGAGAAATAATTCAACTGAGCTGATGATTTGGTGCTGGCGAGACGAGTGAAAATCTTGTCTCCCATGCAGAATATTTGGAAGCGTCAGTACGTGCTGGAGATTAAGAATGATTCAAAGATATTTTTGCTAATAAAATTATTTATATGCATTATGGTATCTGCTTTTGACCAGTTAATCTGGATGGCCAAAGCATTCTTCGTATATCCTTAATTACTGCATTTTGATGTTGCTATCGCTAATTTCCTGTTTAATTTTTAATTATGAACTTGGTCACTGGGAACAATTTGAACAATAGATTGCGAGAAGAATAATTAAATTAAATTTTAAATGAAAAATAATTGCTGTAATATAAACTTGGTAAAAGAATAAAAAGCTCCACTTACTTGCTCTAATATAAGGTGGTTATTAAATATCCCACTCACAGTGTCTAAGTATAATATGCCTAAAGGATCCTAATAGGTAGCAATTATTAATAAATGACAGCTAAATATATACTTAATCTGTGAAATGGTGATTAATCTTGATCTTGGAGCGAGATAATAGCTTATTTATCCATTAATATTTATGAGCCTTAACTTAAAATAGCTAAGTTATTATCATAGGGCTTTGCACGCCGTATGAACCAAAACTTGACAACTCGCAGAAATTTTAGTAGATATTTAACGGGATCTGTTTTTACGTCTTGACACTGAGTCGTAGTAGCCGAAAAAAAACTGCTTCTCGCTACACCCGAAGCTGTGCTAGGTGGCAACTCTAAACAATACACTTTCGCAAAACGCAACGATTTTTACTTCATAAAAGTTAATTAACCCAAATCATATTAACATATTTTTGAATGTATAATTGTATTTAAAAATTACATTTATATCAAGTTGTTTTAACATTGGTACTATATACAAGAAATTATCATGTTAAGGTAAGAGTAATATGTTGTGTAAAGGTTCTGTTTTCCTTAACTTGCGGTTATAGAATATTTTTTTAGTTTTATAAAGGGTCTTTCAACAAGGACGCTCGAGCTTTGTAAGGCGATAGTGGCCATGTTGTTAAAGCGACATCTAGCAACTTCACTGTGAACTGTTCAGTAGTACTTGGCAAGTCACGATGGAATGTTATAGCGTTGAACAGCGTGGGCAAATCATCAAATGTTATTATCAAAATCAGTGCTCAGTTCGACAAACGTTCCGCGCATTACGTGATTTCTATCCTCGCCACAATCGTCCTACCGAGTCCACTGTTCGACGCTTGGTTGGCTAAGTTTGAGGCAAAAGGATGGATCAACAATTAGCTAATACCCGCACGTCGCCGAAACGCAAGGTCTGCTAAAAACATCGCTGCCGTAAATGAGAGTGTACGGGAAAATCCGAGGCAGTCAATTTCTCGTCGTTCACAAGAATTTGGCCTTTCTGCAACTTCAGTTTGGCGAATTATGCGTAGGGACTTTGGTCTTCACCCGTACAAAATCCAACTTACCCAGGAACTTAAGGTAAACGACCATAGGCCCTTGTGACTTTTGTCATCCTTGAAATTATAAACAACGCCGTGTGTTCGCTGATTGGGCTCTAGAGCAGTTGGAAGTTGCCCCAAATTTACCCCCCCAAAATCATCCTTAGCAACGACGCCCATTTTTGGATGAATGGATTTGTGAACAAGCAAAATTGTCGGATTTTGGACGTAAAAAATCCACATGAGATATATCAGCACCAATTGCATCCCAACAAAATCACTGTTTGGTCCGGATTTTCGTCTAACGGAATCATCGGTCCGTATTTTTTTTTGTGAACGAAGATGGGATTGCCATAACCGTCAACGGTGAGACCTGCAGATCGATGATAAGCAACTTCTTGTGGCCTTAACTGGATTATATGCCTGATATGGATACTGACGACATGTGGTTCCAACAGGTCGGCGCTACGTGCCACACTGCGCACGCCACGATAGACATTTTGCACCAGCGATTTCAGGGCAGGCTCATCTCGCGCAGGGGCGACGTCAACTGGCCTCCGAGATCATGCGATTTAACGCCATTAGACTACTTTCTTTGGGGCGACCTTAAATTGCAGGTCTATGCGAATAATCCGAAAACAGTTAATGTTCTCAAAGTGAACATAACGAACACCATCCAGCAAATTCAGCCAGATTTATGCAACAAAGTCATCGAAAATTGGGCCTCCCGAATATGTTCCACCAAGCGAAGCCGCGGTGGACATTTGAACGACGTCATATTCCACACTTAATGCTATAAAATGTACTTTTAAATTTAAAATAAATTGAGTGCATATATCGCACACAACTTGTTTTATTTACATCTAAAAATTAAGCGACCCTTTTGAAAGACCTCTGCAAAAGGAGCAAAGGAAAATGGCTGAACACCTGATATGTTAAAACTGTCCAAATTGTGTCTCTAGATAGAATTATCAAAGACGGATGTTTAACGAGGAGCCCGTGTAAACACAGCTGTTGACTGTAAGAGTTGGCGCAGCGCCAATCGTATCAAATTACACAAATAAGAGTTTAATCATGTAAATGTACACACCGTGGGCAGGATTCCTCTCTCCGCCGATGGGGTGGAGAAATGCGACTACAACGGCGCAAGGTAACCCCACGGTCATTTCCAGGCTACGCCCTCTGCATTAGGAGCGCACATGTCAAACCGAAAAGGAGAGAGTAAGAGAAATTCAGATTTCATTCATTAATAAGACATTCAATCGTAACAAATTCACTCGCATTCACACTCCCATTTTTATCCAACTGATTCTTGTCTTTCCCTTAACTCGTACTTTTGTTGCTATATATATATATATATATATATATATATATATATATATATATACTAGTCTCCCGCCTAGTACGCTCCGTGTGGCCCCACTTGCACCGTAATATTCCGTTAGAAGAAGAAGATCACCTTAATATCATTTATCTTTGGCGTCTGATAAATAATTCGCCGTAATGCCACCCTTCACCTACAAATAGGAACCTCTTTGATTAACATACAATTGATTCGCCGTCATCCGGACCTACATAACTGATAATCTTGTCTTTAACAATACCATTTACCTAACACTCCATAACTGGCGACACCGCATAATCCCTATGGATAAGTCCACTAAAAAGAGCACTGTTTCCGTATTATAACCTCTCTTTCTGGAAACGTCCGAAAGGACAGTAGTTATATCACTTGATTTTTTTCCTAAGCTGGTGGAATCTGAGAAAGCAATGTAATAACTAAGGTTAATTAATGTAAACTATAAAAATAATACCGAACGCCAAAAGATACAGCCAGATCACTTAAAAGAAAGAAGAATCTTATGAAAAGCTATGGAATTCAAAACTATCGTTTTCCTTCTGGCTCATCAAGATTATGATCTAAATATTTCTCATTGTTAAAGAATAAACAACTCAGTTAGAGTTTTTCAAATTTCTGTCATATTCTTTATCAATTGTTTTATTTTTATGACTAACTAAATCATTGCTTCATTTCCGTTAATTCGAGCAACCTTATAGCCAGTTTAAAAAGAAATAAAAGACAGGAATATAATACCTTTGGTTGTAAAATTACAAAAATCGGTGTATAAGTATGTAGGTAACAATTACAATCAAACATCTTCTATATATTTAATATAAATCGAGTTTAATCGATGTTCGAAAAGTGAAATTGTGACTTAAGTATAAAAATGAGAAATGGTGGAATTTGGCAACCATAGACTGGAGTTCTCTAAGCGCAACCATGTCCTATTACCTGGTAGGGCCCTACCACTCTAGTCCAGCCAGACCGGATAGGAGAGGGACAGGCCCAAAAGTCCAAAACAGATACTCCAGTCAGGCTACACGAGAGGTTTACTCAAATATATCATTAATGACTGGCTAAGTGTATCCTCCATATAAAATACCTTGAAAATATAACAAATTGAGATTGAAATGAACTGGCAGTAGGTCAAAGGTGGAACAATTCTTCACCGAGAAAGTACTGCAGTCTAGACTTAAACGCAGTGAGGCTCGGAGCATCAACAATATCTTGGGGTAGAGAATTCCATTTTTGGATAATTCGACAAGAGAAAAATCGTCTACGAGCTTCCAACTGACAATGCTGCATCTGAATCTTAAATTTATGACCTCTTGTGCCAACAGAAGGTGCCATTGTGAAGATGTCGGAAGGGGAGATGATGGTTAAATCGTGGAATATACGATAGCAATAAATAAGGTCCTGCCTTAACAGCCTACCCTTCACGGAGAATAATCCCAAAGTTGTCAGCCTGTCAAGGTATGGAAGATCAGTCAGACTAGCAACCTGTTTTGTCCATCTGCGTTGAACAGATTCCAGAAGCTGATTTTGGCCCTGGAACCCAAGATTCCAAATTGGAGATGCAAAATCTAGAATCGGTCGGACATCAGAGATGAAAAGGGTTGACATGAAGTTAGCCGAGCGAGTAACAGTTGATTTTAAAAGATTAGTGGCAATACCTCCGGCTTTAGCAGTTGCACAGCTTATGTGCTGGTGGAATTTCAGTTTCCTATCCACAGTTATTCCCAAATCCTTGTGAGAGAAGCATTGATTTATAGGAATGTCATTTAGGATGTATATGGGAGTAAGGAGATCATCTGACTGGACACAGCGCTGTCTAGCAAAGCGGAGATGGACACATTTACTGGTAGAAAATCTTAGCCCCCAAGAAGCAGCAGTGGAAGATAGTAAATCAATATTATCCTGCATACCTTGAAGAGATAAGGAGCAGCCAAGGGATGGGGCTGAGGAGTGAAAATATAATTTGAGGTCATCATCAAACATCTTAAAGTTGCACTGAATTTGGAAGCAGGTGTGATTTATGAATATGAGAAACAACAATGGGCCCAGAACCGAACCCTGGGGAACTCCACTTAAGACTGGTTTTGCCAGGCTTGTGTATCCATTTATTGAGACCTTCATTGAGCGGCCGAGTAGAAAATTGCTGATCCACTGTAACAGATTGCCAGAGATACCAATCGCCACTAGTTTGTCAATGAGTGTCTGGTGATGCACTCGGTCAAACGCCTTAACAAAGTAAAATAGAATTAAATCAACCACTTGTCCTTGATCATACCAGTAAGTTATGTAGTCGTAAGTGAGTAAAAGTTGGTCAATGACTGAACGGTTGGGCCTAAAACCAAATTGGGACTCATCAAAAATTAGATGATCTTCTATGAATCCAAATAGTGACTTGCAAATAATGCGTTCCATTGTCTTGCAGGGAGTGGGGTTTAAACTAATCGGGCGATAGTTCAGTGGATCACTACGGGATCCTTTCTTATAGATTGGGCAAACATGAGATGTTTTCCAAGTCTGAGGTACGGCACCAGATGACATAGACTTATTGAAAATGATGGACAGAGGGTAAGCCAGTTCTGATGCGCATTCTTTTAGAAGGCGGGGATGGAGGTTATCAGGACCCATGGCACTATCAACATCAAGTGATTTGAGTTGGGATACAACATCTTCGGGGTGAAATTGGACAGATGAAATAATGCCCTGGCACGCTTGATGTGGAAAAGGGTTCAAAGATGTCTCAACAACAAACACTGTAGATAACGCTTCGACAAAAGTATTGGCCATGGTGATAGGATCATCAGTTAGTTCACCGTCAACCCTAAGGGGGCCAACTCTAGGTCTATCGAGTTTTTTGTTCCGAATATAGGAATGAAATAGTTTAGGTTTAGTAGCCCTGTTCTGCACAAGATTTTCTTCATATTTGATTTGGGCGGTTAATACTTCAAATCTTAGCGCAGAATTAGCTTCATTAAACTTAAATAGTTTTTGTAGTGCCAAGTAAGAATGTCTGCCATAAGTCTATCTCGTTAATTTAAATTCATTCCACATTTTGGTACGCTGCTTGTAGAGGTTACGAGGGATGGACTTCAACCATGGGGATGTTTTTTTCCTGTAGGACCTCTTAGGGATATGCTGCTGAACAAGTTTAGTTAAAATGTTGACAAAAACTTGTGATGCGTCGTTAATATTAAGGTATAGTAGTTCGAAGTCCCAGTCGTACTGTCTTAGGGACACTCGTATTTTGTCATATTTTTCCTTAGGCCAGTCATAAGTTGGGGCAGAAGTCACATCAGGTGGAGGCTCACTTTGGAATAAGTAAGATGCTTTGATAGTTACGTTTCCGCACTTGAGGAAAGGCGGATACACACTCACATCCTGAATCCGGTCAGGGTCAGATGTAAAGACAAGGTCTAAAATATTGCCGGATGAAACAAAGGTGGGCTCACAAACCCACTGATGGAGACCGAGCGACTGGAATAGTTCGAGGAACATGGAGTCAAAAGGTGAAATATTTATATGAAGATTGTCATTTTGCCATGAGATTGAGGGGAGGTTAAAATCACCCAAAAGTACGAATTCCTTGCCAGTGCTAAATTCACAGATGAAGTCAATAAGAGCAACATTCTCCTCATATGTATAGGAGGGAGGACGATAAACTGTTAGAACATAGAGGTTGAAAGTAGGAAGATAGAGTACCAAAGTATTTGGAAAACTCCCAGAGTTGACATCCACACAAACCTTAATGTTGTTCTTAACATAAACACAAACGCCAAATTTAGGAACGAGGGAATCAAAGTCATGCCTAAATATAGAGTACCCATCGATATTTAAAACAGAGTCATTTACCACAGGTTGAAGCCAAGACTCAGTAATCGAGAAAAGAGCGATTTCCTCATTACAACAAAACTCTTCGACATAAGAAACCTTATTAGACAAACAATTTAAATTAGTAAGTGCAATATTTAACAAAAAATGGTGAGGTTGGGTTGTGAGGCTGCGCATTAGTTTTTTGTGACATGGCCAGCAGTGGTGCCGCGTGTAGAGCCAGAAGCAGCAGCAGTGGCATTGGCATTGGGAGCAGTAGTTAGGGGGGTGCTGGTATCATTGTTGCGGGAAGTAAAGCGTGCTTTTAGTTCCTCCCTCTGTTTGTATGTTAAATCTCTGGTTATATAGACTGAGTTGTAGTTAGAGTTTTTCAGGTTTTTAGCGACAGATAGAAGCTCTTTCCTTAGTGTAAGGTTTTTAATCTTAGCCTGAACTAAATCACGCTTTATGGGAACTATTTCCTCAATCTGAATAACTTTATTACTGTTGAGAAGATGAGACACAATTTCATTAAACTTGGTAGTTACTGTATCTGCATCAGAACCAAGGCCTCTAATTATCACAGATTCAGCTCTCTTTTCCCTCTCTCTTATCTCCACTGCCTCTTCATGAACAATAGTTCTAATCTCAGATGTACTGGGGACAGCAGACTTAGCAGAGGGGAAGGGATTAGTAGAGCTATGGCCGCCAGCAAGTCCATTTGATTTTAGATCTCTTAATTCATTTGCCATAATTGATACCTCATGGGATAGTGCTTTGGCAGTATCAAAAAGCTGTACGAACTCCCTACCGCCAGTACCAGAAGCAGATCTATTTACACCCCGGCTACGAGCAAGACGACAGGCAGTACACACATAGGTGGCGCCCTTGTTAGAATACTCAACAATAATCTTAAAAGCATTATATGGAAGACCAGAACACTTTTGAGCGCCGTGGGTCCAAACAGAACATATCTCATACTCCAAGGAGTCTTCGTTACCAATTATTATGCCACAAGTACCACATGGACTATTATCATCATCAGTGACTGGTACAACGTCAGAGGTTGAATGATTTGCTGTTTGAGGTGAGAAGAGATGCAAGTGTGCGATTGAAGGGTGAGATTAGTGCTAAGAGGGTGGAAGATAGGGCTAGGACTGGGAACAGTGTGGAAGTTGTGAGTGATGATGAATGGTGGGTGAAAATGGATAGGATAGACAAGTTAGGACAGGTTAGGTGTGTGAATGAGAGGGACATAGAACCTGTTAGGTTGACTAGTTCATAAATTAAAAATGATTGGGATATGTGGGGGTGTTTCAAATTGGATAGCTGAGTGGCTGAAAGACAGGAAGCAAAGGGTAGTGCTAAATGGTGTAAAGTCAGAGTGGAGGGATGTTATCAGTGGGGTTCCTCAGGGATCAGTTCTCGGTCCATTATTATTTGTCATCTATATAAACGATCTTGGGGAGGCAGTTAATAATAAAGTGTCAATTTTTGCGGATGATACCAAATTAGCAGCTGTAGTTAAAGATATTGATGATAATTTTAAAGTGCAGGGGGACTTAAATAAATTGTTATCCTGGGCACATAAGTGGCAAATGACTTTCAACCTTGATAAGTGCAAAGTTATTAACATGGGAAAAGATAATAGAGAATTTAACTATGAAATGGATGGGCATTGGCTGAGCTCAGTAGAGGATGAGAAAGATCTAGGAGTAGTAATAGATAAGTCATTAAGGTTTTCTAAGCAGTGTATTGAAGCAAGAAATAGGGCAAATAGAGTGCTGGGTTTTATTAAGAGAAATGTCAGTTACAAAAGTAAGGAGGTTATTCTTAAACTCTATAACTCTTATGTTAGGCCACATCTAGAGTACTGTATACAGGCATGGTCCCCACATTTTAGACACGATATTAACCTTCTTGAGTCAGTGCAACGGAGGGCAACAAAGATTATTCCTTCCCTGAGGCACCTTGAATATGAGGATAGACTGAGGGTATTAAATATGTTCTCGTTCGAAAGGACTATTATCATCATCAGTGACTGGTACAACGTCAACACCACCCGCGGCAACCAAACTGGATCCAGGGTCACGACCTTTTTTGTCCAGTTGACCCCGTCCCCTACCTCTCTCGCCAGTCATGGCAGTAGGACAGATGGCTTATACCAGACAATACCACGGCCGGGTGTGATTGTGGAGGAGAAATCGTGGCAGGTGACGGTGGTGAAGCGACGATAAACAAGTTCACAAAGCGGATCTCAGAGAGGCACGTCCGACTCCCGCCGTGGTGAGAGCACATGAGAGGCTATGTGTTATGACCCCAACAACTTTTATCAGAAATCAAATTTTACATTCAAGTGACTCAATGCAACTTATGCACCCAATGCACTTCAAGTGACCTATGCAAACAAAATCCCTATTTGGGTTTCCCCGCGGGTCGACCCCTCGGACGGAAGGAATTCCCTAACAAGTCCCTATTCACTTATATCACTTGGGTAAACTGTTATTATTAGCAGCTTTCTTATGGTTTACAGTATAATTTGCTAAAAATATTTACACAAAGTAATATTCAACAATTCATACTCGATACAATCCGTTTGGGCGGCGAATCGGGAGAGTTAGGCTACCGATAATTGATCGTTCCTTATTTAAAATAGGAGCAATTAACGGAACTCAATTAATATTCCACAGTGTGCAAAAAACATTAAGTAATAGTTACTTTACTAAAAAAAAAAATATATATGTTTTCAACGATTCGATTATATTTCGAAAGCAAACTGTAAAATAAATCAGGAGCGATTGTAAACACGTCTAACTCCGAGGCCTACTGGTGACCAGTCTAACTAAATATATGACCTGAGCCATCAAATAACTTTAATCTTTTGGGGAAACAATTATTATAAGGGCTTCTCTTTTAACGTGTTAAAACCATGTGAGAGAGGGGGAAGGTCAAATTTGCTACGTTGATTTCTTGATGCCTTTGCCCTTTGTACGGATTTTTCTTCGAAATCAACTATGAGGTGCTCATAGTACAGGATGAGTAAAATCTGACGTTTTTAATCAGATAATTTATAATGTGCAACCTCACTTTTTGTGTACGGAGCTAAAAACTAAAGCTCTAACGATTTTCTCACCTGATTTGTATTCATTGTGTAATCGATGACGATTGACTGATTGTGGTGCTAGGATTTGGGTGTGGAAAAGAGAATATAGATGATAAGAAATCAAGAATAGTAACAGCAACAAAGAAATTCTTGCACTGTGTGGAAGAAGAGAAATGAACAAGGCTAATAAATTATTTCTCAGAAAATAAATGCCATATCCCGATACAAAGGGTGGCTCAACAACCTGAACCTGTCTAATAAATTATTTGAGTCTGACATCACAAAAGATGTAAACAAATCTAAATTGTATCCCACTCGGTAAATATGTAGATTAGCGGCCCGGCCGAAAATAAAATTTGTGTCTAAATATTATCGTTCACTCGTGTTGGAATATTCATGCGCGTTTGAGTCATTTTCAAATTATTATTCTATAAACAATTAGGATTATATACTGGGGGGCTGTGCCCCCCAGACCCCCCCAATTTAATGAAACTCAGGATAATCGTAGTATAGTCCCCCCATTGTGTTTATCCCCACACGAGCCGTCAACTTAAATGTACTCCAAAAATGTGAAACATTTTGGAACACGGACAAAATAGTACGTCCCATCATTCGCGCCGATAATCTACATATTTACCTTCCACTCAATTGGAAATGGATAAGCAAAAGATCTTTTGGTAACACTTCAGATTCGGGGTGCACGGTAGATGGCGCTGTTAGTCAGCTACAATTTTGGGCTACAATATATCTCTTATGACGTCAGACGGTAGCGTCAAATGTGAACATTCACGGCGTAATATTTTATTGTATATGAGTATATACTGGGGGGCTGCGCCCCCCAGACCCCCCCAATTGATTGAAACTCAGGATCATCGCAGGGTGGTCCCTGTGCAGTGATATGTCCCACACGAGCAGTTCCCTTGAATTTACTGGGGTTTTTTGTCTCCCAAACAGCTTTTTACTGGCAGAAAAACCTAACCTAATAACAAACAATTCTTACTTTTATAGGTTTCTTGATTAGTTTATGCGCCTCTAGATAATCTAAAAGTTTTTCGCGATTATACAAAGTAAAGCCAAATTCGAATAACAAAGAAGCACATGGAGAGCATGAAAACACAATAATGAAAGAAAACCATTCGCAAAACAGGTACTATTTATAAGCTACGATGATGCCAGTAAGAAGCTGTTATCGTTCGCAGCAAACATAAAATATTAAAACAAAACAAAAAACAATATAAGACAATAAGAAACCTTACCTAACTTAGAAAAAAAAACTATAAACGAGCAGAGCGCAGATATTTAGTAAATAATAGACTAAAAGTTACAAATCCCCAAAACAACATCAGTTGGCTGTCTGGCTTTGTCATCAGTTGGCTGTCTGGCTTTGTTCTGGAAGTTTGTCTTATAGGAAGCTCCTGATTCTCATTGTAAGATTGGGATATAATACTGTTTTGGGTGTGTAGTTTTTCTTGTATTTATTTAATACACCAATCACTGTAATAAATACATTAGTGATTAATACTTTTGGGGAAGATAACTGGCAGCAATCCTGAGCAAGAATTTTTTTGGGTGAGTGTTAACTTTTTCCTTAGTAAATTTCTGAGAGTATGGCTTTTTGTATAGATGGTGAGAGCATGCTGTTTGAAAGTAGTGTGTATGTGGTGTTTGATGCATGTGGAGTTGAAAGGAGAGTGAATGTAACTGAATGCGGTGTGTGTTTTCTGGAAGGGGAGGTTAGGAGGTTGAGTGGGGAATGTAAGAGGTTGAATGATTTGCTGTTTGAGGTGAGAAGAGATGCAAGTGTGCGATTGAAGGGTGAGATTAGTGCTAAGAGGGTGGAAGATAGGGCTAGGACTGGGAACAGTGTGGAAGTTGTGAGTGATGATGAATGGTGGGTGAAAATGGATAGGATAGACAAGTTAGGACAGGTTAGGTGTGTGAATGAGAGGGACATAGAACCTGTTAGGTTGACTAGTTCATAAATTAAAAATGATTGGGATATGTGGGGGTGTTTCAAATTGGATAGCTGAGTGGCTGAAAGACAGGAAGCAAAGGGTAGTGCTAAATGGTGTAAAGTCAGAGTGGAGGGATGTTATCAGTGGGGTTCCTCAGGGATCAGTTCTCGGTCCATTATTATTTGTCATCTATATAAACGATCTTGGGGAGGCAGTTAATAATAAAGTGTCAATTTTTGCGGATGATACCAAATTAGCAGCTGTAGTTAAAGATATTGATGATAATTTTAAAGTGCAGGGGGACTTAAATAAATTGTTATCCTGGGCACATAAGTGGCAAATGACTTTCAACCTTGATAAGTGCAAAGTTATTAACATGGGAAAAGATAATAGAGAATTTAACTATGAAATGGATGGGCATTGGCTGAGCTCAGTAGAGGATGAGAAAGATCTAGGAGTAGTAATAGATAAGTCATTAAGGTTTTCTAAGCAGTGTATTGAAGCAAGAAATAGGGCAAATAGAGTGCTGGGTTTTATTAAGAGAAATGTCAGTTACAAAAGTAAGGAGGTTATTCTTAAACTCTATAACTCTTATGTTAGGCCACATCTAGAGTACTGTATACAGGCATGGTCCCCACATTTTAGACACGATATTAACCTTCTTGAGTCAGTGCAACGGAGGGCAACAAAGATTATTCCTTCCCTGAGGCACCTTGAATATGAGGATAGACTGAGGGTATTAAATATGTTCTCGTTCGAAAGGAGGTGTGTGAGAGGGGATATGATTGAGCTGTTTAAAATTTTTTCCGGGATAGATAAATTGGATGTTAGCAAGTTTTTTGAGTTAGATGATGGAAATCGGACTAGAGGTCACCACTTGAAAATTAAAAAGCAAGGGTGTAGGTTGGATTTAAGAAAATATTTTTTCACCAATAGAGTGGTAGACTTCTGGAACAAATTGCCGCAGAGGGTAGTAGGTAGTCCAAATCTAAATGTATTTAAGAGTAGGTTGGATGAGTTTATGGGAAGGGAAGGTTGTGATGGTTCCTAAGTTTTGTATATATTAATATTGTTTGTATATATCTATAGCTGCATGATTTAGTTCTTGACAAGCCTTGATTGGTGATACCCTTGTTTCTGGATGCAATCCTCTGGATGTAGTTTTCCTGGGAGTTTGGGTGCCTTGAAAAAGAGGCCGCTTGACTCGGATGACCTATGATGAGCCCTTGTGGCTTTTGTCATCCGTTATATTATATTGTGGGGGACTTTGATTTTGTCTTCCCCTGGTGATGGTGCTTTTTGTGGGTGGGTTTTGACGGAGGCGGATGGCCTTTGATAGGCCCTTGTGGCTTTTGTCATCCGTGTAATTATGTTTATGTTATGTTGACTAACAGATTCAATGTCCTGAGAGAGGAAGAGTGTGAAAGTGATTTGCCTGGTGTGATTGTGGATGAAAGCAGGATGGGTGGTAGTGTGACTGAGAGCAGGAGGGAGGGTAATGTTAAGCCAAGACAGAATAGGAGAATGACTGAGGTGCTAGTGATGGGTGACTCTCAGATTAGGTATTTAGATAGGAAGTTACAGGAGCTGCCAAGTGTAGGCCATGAATGGTCTTTTGCAGTCTCCTTCTTTTCTTATGTTCTTAAGTTGAGTGATAGCAAGTGGAAGGGAATGAGAGTTTGTCTGCTGGGTGCTGGTGTAAGTGATGTTTGTGAGAGGTATGATAGGCTGGTTTCTGGGTGTGAGAGGGATGCAGTTGTGATTACGCATGTGGGGGTAAATGATGTAAAGAAGGTGGGTACATGTGAGTTACGTGAGCAGTATAAAAGGTTAGTTGAAAGGATGAGTAAAAGCAGAGTAAAAGGTGTTGTTTCTGGTGTGCTTCTGAGATTGGATGTGGGGGTAGAATGGTTGTCACGTGCAATTGGTTTGAATGAATTTGTGAAAGGATTGTGTGAGGAGTTAGGATTGGTGTTTGTAGATGTCTGGGGAGGGTTTTACGGGAATAGGAAGTTGTATGCGATGGATGGGCTCCATCTTAGTCGGGCAGGTGTTGAGGTTCTATGGGGGAAGCTGGATAGTGTGATTAGGGCCTTACTGGTGGGAAACTAGAAGCTGTTAGAGGTAAGGGAATAACAGGAATAGAGGGCAGGTGTAGGAAATGGAAGGGATGCAGAGATAGAGGAGTAGCTAGGGGAGAGGGCATACTGATGCGTTATAGGGGGACTAATGCACAAGTGAATGAGCAGATAACTAGGAATAAAAAAGCACAATGCAATGAAGATGGGAATAATAAAAAACCCTTAAAAATATACTACACAAATGGGCGGAGTATAAGGAATAAGATAGATCTCTTAAGAGCATTAGCGAGTGAAGAGAATTTTGATATAATTGCGATAACAGAGTTATGGCTTGATTTGGCAGGTAATCACTTTAAACCTGAGGTTGAGATTGAGGGCTTTAACATGTTCCATACAGATAGGAATAGGAAGAGAGGAGGAGGAGTTATTATTTATATTAAAGATAATCTCCAGTGTTGTGTAAACAGTACAATTAAATTAGATGATAACACAGAGTCATTATGGCTAAATGTAAAGGAAGGTAAAAACAAGCTTGTCATAGGATTATTATACAGACCACCAAATCTTAGTAAGGAAGCTTCAAATCTTCTGTGGCAGGAGATTGAACGGGCATGTAGAAGTAAGCATGTGTGTATAATGGGCGATTTTAATTACAGAAATATAGACTGGGAAGCTCTTGTGGGTGATCAGGAGGCTGAGGAATTTTTGAATGTTGTCCAAGATAATTTTCTGAGGCAGATTATTAACGAACCCACTAGAGGTAATAATATACTGGATTTAGTTCTGACAAATAGGAAAGAAGTTATTAAGGATACTGAGATTGGAGGAAATTTGGGTAATAGTGACCATTGTGAAATTAGATTCAAGATGAAATGGAATGGTATTGATATTAGCATGAACAATGTTAAAATTCCTGACTTTAGAAGAGCAAATTATAATGGGCTAAGGACTTACCTGGAGGCAGTTGTACAGAAACCAGGCAATGAAATCAATTCAGGAATAGATTCAATGATATCAGTTAGTGTAGACAATAATCACCAGGAGGAGAGATTACAATTGAAGAGGAGTATGAAAGAATAATTTAGCAATTAATTACAGGTCAGATGATTAACATTCCATATAAGGAGATTAGGACTAAAAATGATGACCCAAAATGGATGAC
Source organism: Ceratothoa steindachneri (assembly GCA_963969495.1). NCBI lineage: Eukaryota > Metazoa > Arthropoda > Malacostraca > Isopoda > Cymothoidae > Ceratothoa > Ceratothoa steindachneri. The sequence goes on from OZ018323.1 coordinate 3,285,093, forward strand.
AGATAAAATTAAGCATTATATTGGCATTAAAAAGGGCATTTATAGGAAAATAAAAAATGGAGAGGATCACTTAAGGCAGAGATATAATGAACTAGCAAGAGATGTTAAAAAGTTAGTTAGAGTAGCAAGGAGAAATTATGAAATTAAAGGGGCAAATAGGGCAAAGGAAGATCCTAAAAGTTTTTATCAACTATACAAAACTAAGGTTAGATATAAAATAGGCCCACTTATAGATTCCAATGGAGAATTAGTGAGTGATAGGGACTCAATGGCTGGAATGCTAAATGACTTTTTTCTCTCAGTATTTACACAGGAGGATACTCTAAATATACCTGAGGTGTCAATGATCTTTCAGGGTAATGATGAGGAGAAATTAAAGGATATCTTGATCACAAAGGAGATAGTGACAAAGGAAATTGATAAAATCAAAAGTAGTAAAGCACCCGGTCCTGATGAGGTCTTTCCTAGAATTTTGAAAGAATGTAAGGATGTGTTAAGTGAGCCCCTAGCATGCATCTTTAGAAAATCATTGGAGAGTGGCATGGAAGAAAGCGAATGTGATACCTATATTTAAGAAAGGGGATAAAACAAATATGTCTAATTACAGACCAGTAAGTTTGACATCAGTGGTAGGGAAAATCATGGAATCTATTATAGCAAGGAATATTAGAGATCACTTGGATAAGCATAAGTTGATAAAAGAATCACAGCATGGCTTTAGTAAGGGTAAATCCTGTCTGACTAATTTGCTGTCTTTTCATAGTAAGGTGTATGAAGCAGCAGATAATGATGAAAACTATGATATTTTATACTTGGACTTTAGTAAGGCATTTGATCGAGTGCCACACTTACGGCTTCTGAGCAAAGTTAAAGCACACAGGATCGATGGCAGTATATTTAGGTGGATTCAGTCATGGCTTGGTGACAGATAGCAAAGAGTTAGTATAGGTTGAGTTAAATCTGAGTGGGGGTGTGTTAGCAGTGGAGTTCCGCAGAGATCTGTTTTGGGTCCCTTGCTATTCTTAATTTATATTAATGATCTTGACATAGGTATAAGTATTGGCCTGAGTAAATTTGCTGATGATACTAAGCTAGGTAGGGCCATTAGGGCTGATTCTGATGCTGTTGTAATGCAGGAGGAATTGACCATTCTGTCGAATTGGGCTGAGAAATGGCAAATGAAGTTTAACATAGACAAATGTAGTGTACTTAGTATAGGTAGAAATAATCCACTGAATAGTTATAAATTAAATGGGAGAAATTTAGGGAGGACTGATTGTGAGAGGGACTTGGGTATTTTGGTAAGTTCAGACCTTCGTCCTAGAAAGCAATGCCTAAATGCTAAGAATAAAGCTAATAGGATATTGGGATTCATTAGGAGGAGTGTAAGCAATAAGAGTGCTGAAGTCATTCTAAAACTGTATCTGGCGCTAGTTAGGCCTCATCTAGACTATGCAGTACAATTTTGGTCACCATATTATAGGAAGGATATTGATTTGCTTGAGTCTGTGCAGAGAAGGATGACAAAGATGATTGGTGGGCTAAGGAACTTACCTTATGGTGAAAGGCTCAGAAAACTAAATCTACATACATTGGAAAGGAGAAGAGTCAGAGGGGAATTGATTGAAGTCTTCAAATGGGTAAAAGGATATAATAAAGGGGATCTGGGTAAGGTTCTTATACTTAGTGAACATGACAGGACACGTAGCAATGGGTTTAAGCTTGATAAGTATAGGTTTAGGAAGGAGATTGGGAGGAATTGGTTTACAAATCGTGTGGTAGATGAATGGAATAGGCTCACTAGACATGTGATAGAAGCCTCCTCTCTGGGTAGTTTTAAGAATAGATTAGATAAATATATGAATGAAGCTGCTAGATGGGACTGACTTTTTTATGTACATATGTATATATTTTTCTAAGGAGTGGGGAGATTATTTTGCGGTTGCATGAATGGACATAATCCTCTGGATGCATTTTATGTATATTGTAGATTAAATCTGACGAACTCCTGTAAAGGGTGACAATGTTGATGACTTTTCTCTGGTAAGAAATCTTTTGTGTGTTGACTGGAACAGGAGCTGCCAAGTGTAGGCCATGAATGGTCTTTTGCAGTCTCCTTCTTTTCTTATGTTCTTATGTTAAATGTAGTGTACTTAGTATAAGTAGAAATAATCCATTGAATAGTTATAAATTAAATGGGAGAATTTTAGGGAGGACCGATTGTGAGAGGGACCTGGGTATTTTGGTAAGTTCAGACCTTCGTCCTAGAAAGCAATGCCTAAATGCTAAGAATAAAGCTAATAGGATATTGGGATTCATTAGGAGGAGTGTAAGCAATAAGAGTGCTGAAGTCATTCTAAAACTGTATCTGGCGCTAGTTAGGCCTCATCTAGAATATGCAGTACAATTTTGGTCACCATATTATAGGAAGGATATTGATTTGCTTGAGTCTGTGCAGAGAAGGATGACAAAGATGATTGGTGGGCTAAGGAACTTACCTTATGGTGAAAGGCTCAGAAAACTAAATCTATATACATTGGAAAGGAGAAGAGTCAGAGGGGAATTGATTGAAGTCTTCAAATGGGTAAAAGGATATAATAAAGGGGATCTGGGTAAGGTTCTTATACTTAGTGAACATGACAGGACACGTAGTAATGGGTTTAAGCTTGATAAGTATAGGTTTAAGAAGGAGATTGGGAGGAATTGGTTTACAAATCGTGTGGTAGATGAATGGAATAGGCTCACTAGACATGTGATAGAAGCCTCCTCTCTGGGTAATTTTAAGAATAGATTAGATAAATATATGGATGAAGCTGCTAGATGGGACGTACTCTTTTTTATGTACATATGTATATATTATTATTATTTTGAGCTAAATTAATTTCTGCCACCCTTTTGCTCTTCTTAATAATCTTATTTAGTTTAGCTCATTTCTGGTCGACCTATAATTATTTAAATTGTCAAAAGTACTTTCTCTCTTTAATCTCTGGTATGTCCTTTTCTTCTCAGAAATTTTCCTCGCTATCTCCTGATTCCACCACAACGAGTTCCTATATTTCTTTCTAATAGCCTTCATTGGAATACATTGCTCCTAGACTATGTTTAGTATAGTCTTAAAAGTGTCCCACATCTTATAAGTATTCTTGCCCCTGAATATAAATATCCCACCTAATCTGATTTAGCAAGTTTCTTAATTTATCATAATCTCTCCTATAAAAATTTGGAGTTTTTCTGGAGTTTGTTGATGTTGTACCTTTCACTATTCCCAAGTGAAAATGAACCACCTGATGATCACTATTTCCCAATGCTTCCCCAACAGTCAATTCCTGAACCAAGTGATCATCATTTGAAAGAACCAGATCTAAGATATTGGGTGGGCAAATAAAAAAACAGCTCTAAAAAACCTGGGTTTTATTCCTGTTTTTTTTTGGCTTTTGAAGTGAAATTTGAAAAAACCCATTTTTTTTTTTAAATTACATTTTTTTCAAGAAATAAATGCTACTTATTATTATTTTATTTAAAATTCATATTTATGTTTATAATATCAACAAATATTTATCACATTAAGGTTATTTCTCTGAAATTTACACACAATAATTCATCTCTCCTTCTAGAGATAATGGCTATCATGGGACATGGGTACCCCAAATTCTCGATCAGTGATCTGTTACTGTGATCTATTCTTGCTATAATATAATTATTAATATTATAAAAAAATAGAGATAGCTATTCTTTTTCTATGTTATTCTAATGCTTGTAGCATTTGTTTTTTGAAAAAACCCAGAATAAAACCCAGGTTTTTTAAAAAAAACCTGTGTTTTATTGGGCTTTTTCAAAATTTGGGTTTTTTGCCAACCCTGCCCCTTGTTGGCTTATTAACAAATTGAGTCAAAAAATTATCCTCAAAGCATTCTATAAACTTACAACTTGTCTATCCCTTTATATCATATTTCCCTAGTCTATAGAATTTAAATTAAAGTCACCAAGAATAACTGTATCTACTTCACATCCTTTACTTATTTTCCTTTTCATTAACGCATCAATACAATCAGTCTGTCCGGGTGGTCTGTAAAAGGCTCTCAAGTGTATTATCCTATTTTTACTGACCCTAATATCTATCCATAGTGACTCAACTTCTCCTTGCTTTATAGAATTATTTAGATTTGAAGAAATGCTATTTCTGATATAAATAATCAGCCCACCACCCGTCCTATCTCCTTTGACTAATGTACATATCATAACCCTGTAGTTCAAATTCACTCATGTTGTCATTAAATTTATTTTCATTAACCCATGATTCTATTACACATATTATATCTATATCTTCATCAATAATATAACTAAATAACTCATCTTTCTAATTTCTAAGACTACGAGCATTGGTATAAAGACAACTCAGCCCTCTTATCCCTGAAGCACCTCTTTTAGAATGTATACCTTCCACTCTATCTCCTTTGCATTTCTTTCCTTTCCCTGCCCTACCCTGTGCTCTTAGATTTGCCTGACCACTATCAGTAACTAGTTTCCCACCTGCAAAGACCCAATGACACTATCTAACTCCTGCCACAACACGTCAACCCCAGCCCGGCTTAGATGAGGTCCATTAATGCATACAATGCCTTATTCCCATAAACCCATTCCAAACATCTATAAACACTAATCCTGACTCCTCACACAGGCCTTTCACATACTCATTCAGTCCAATTGCATGAGACAACCATTCCATCCCCACATTCAATCTCGGAAGCACACCTGAAACAACGCCTTTCACTCTATTTGCGCTCATCCTTTCAACTAACCTTTTGTATCTCTCTTGTAACTCACATGAACCCACCTACTTTACATCATTTACTCCCACATGCATAATCACAACTGCATCCCTCTCACACCCAGACACCAGACTATCATACCCCTCAGACACAGCATTTACACCAGCACCTGGCAAACAAACTCTCTCCCTTCCATTTGCTTGCACTCAACTTCCTATCTAAATATCTAATCTGAGAGTCACCCATCACAAGCACCTCAGTCATCCTACTAGTCCCCCTAGACCTAGCATTACCCTCCCTCCTGTTCTCATTTAAACTACCACTTAGACTGCTCAACAAAAGTTTAGGCTGGGTGAGCGGGATCAGACTAAACTTATGTCTAAAAAAAGAATGGTATAGATGAGGGTGATTTAATTTAGTCAGAAGTTTGGGCTGGCTGCATGACATCACTACATCCCTCAGTTTCCCACTCAGCCTGCCAGCACATGCTCAGTGTCGGCTTGGCCGCGGTAGTGAGAGGACTGTGATGTTGTCTTCTGACTGATGCCATTTTGTGAGTGTTTTTTTTTGTAGTTTTGGAGTGTTTGTGGCCTTATTATGGGGAAAGCGAGGCAGTTACCATCTGAAACTATTGCCCAGATTATCTCTCTCAAGGAGTCCGGTAAGCAAACTAAGGAAATAGCTGACCAACTTAAAATAAGTGATCGTGTTGTGAGGCGTTACATTGCTAGGGGGAGGGAGGGAGGGTGTAATGCCAAACTAACCCAGAAAGAGCGGTCTGGTAGGCCCTGTAAGACCTCTAGGCGTGTTGATAATGTTGTTAAGAGAGACCTAGAGAAGTATCCTTGTATTTCAGCCCATAAAATTAAGGTCTGTTCAGTAAAGTGTTTCAGTATTTCAGCCCGTAAAATTGTGGTCTGTGCACACTGTTAGGCGACGTGTTCATGAGCTTGGTTACACAAGCCACCGCTCCATCAAGAAACTGATTCTCACCTGTGTGCAGAAGGCTCATAGGGTCGCTTATGCTCTGAAATATCTTCAGTGGGATGATGCTGACTGGCTTGACATGCTTTGGTCTGATAAAGCAGTGTTCACAGTATCAGAAGCGTGGTAGTGACCCCCTTGACCCACACTTCCTTTGTGGAACCATGAAACACCCCAGTTCATTAATAGTATGAGGTTGTTTCTCAGGCAGGGGCTTGGGGAAGCTTGTGTTGCCTGCCAACATTAAAGTCAACCAGTACATTTATTATGAACTGCTAAATGAACATCTGGAGGAGTGCTTTGAGTTAACAGGTGCAAGCGTGTTCCAAAAGGATGGTGCCCCCTGCCACACTGCCAAATCTGTTATAACCTGGCTTAAAGACTGAGATTAAGTTCATTGAGGATTGGCCTGGTAACAGTCCAGATTTAAACCCGATTGAGAACCTTTGGCAGGTGGTTAAACACGGGTTACAAGGGAAGGACGTCAGCACTCTCCCCAAGCTGGAGAAGGAAATTAGGGCTTGTTGGGATGCTATACCTACCCAGAAGCTACATGATCTTGCTATGTCCATACCATGATGCCTGAGAGATGTCAAGAAATGCAAAGGATGCCCAACAAAGTATTAAGGGTAAGATTAATATTTTTTATGACACTTTTATCATGCTGCAACTTGTCTGACATGCACCCGGACTAAACTTTTGTCGAGCACTATTTCACTTTCTGCCACAACCACATCAGACAAAATCACTTTCAACCTCTTCCTCTCTCAGGGCATTGAATCTTTTAGCCAACCTAACAGGTTCCATGTCCCTCTTACTCACAGACCTAATCTATCTATTCTATCCATATTCACCCACCATTCATCTTCACTCACATTAGGCACTTCTTTCTCTCCAGTCCCTAGTCTAGGCCTATCTTCCACCCTCCTAGTCCTGGCCTATCTTCCACCCTCCTAGTCCCAGCAACATTCTTCATGCGTAGACTCGCATCCCTTCTCACTTCATTCACAGACTCATTTAATCTCTAGCACTCATCACGCAACTGACTCACCTCCTCTACCAAAGCCACATTTGCACTAGTCACATAACACACCGGGCATTCAGATACATTTGCTCTTCTTTCAACACCACAAAAATCACAAACTACATACACACTGCTTACATCAAAAGGCATACTCACATCATCCAAAGTAACAGCCATATTGAGAAACTTTTCAAAATATAATTAAAAATTCCTTTAGTATTATGTTTTATACTCAAAGTTAACTATCTTCCCAAATTGAAATATATTACACCAAAAAATCCAAAATGAATAAAACATCACTGAATAGAGAGCTTGCCAAGAACATGTCTGATCGCTACCGACGGTACCAAAGATCGGCGGCGTGACCGATGGAACGCAAAATATTTCGTCCCTTTTCCAATATGTTTCACCTTTTTCTTAGTAAATTCAAGGAGACTGCTTGTGGGGGAGATATCACTACGAGGGAACCCCCCTGCCCCTGCGATGATCCTGAGGTTCAATCAATTGGGGGGGGTCTGGGGGACACAGCCCCCTATTATATAACCTTAATTGTTTATAGAATAATATTTTAACGTTTTTATTTAACAAAATGTGCATGAATATTCCTGCACAGGTGAACAAAACATAAATGCAACTTAGTGTCATTTTGGCTGAAAAAATACACTTTTTCGGGTGTGGTGCCGATCTTCAGGTTTAACCCGAGTCCTTCATCTTCCCCACTGGATCCTTGCTCAAGTTATCACCCTTGTTTTGGCCTCAATTTTGGTAAGGGAAACCAGACCATGTCATTTATCCACCACCTCAGCCATGGCCCCTCAGGACAACTCCAAATCGCAAAATGTTGTCCTAATAAAATCCACCGAGGGTAAGTCCATTTTCATCCCTCCTCTTAAGGTCACATCTGCCCTCAATGCTTCACCATTCCACAAGCTCATCAAAGAGGGCTCATGTCGAATCCTAGGCAAAGGTTCTGCGCTAGAATAGAACTTAGCGACATAAGGAATGTGGAAGTTGAATTAGAAGATGTCTCTACTCTTGGTGAATGGTCAGTCAAGTGCTGGCATCCTGAGGATGCTACTCTAGGTAAATATAAATATGGGCAAATTTCCAGTCTCCCAGTCTCCCTTACAGAAGAAGACTTGGTACAAACTGCCTTCAGGGAATGGGCAGTGATGGAGGTTGTTTTCTTTGACCTGTCAAATGCATTTGACACAGTGAATCATGAGGCTTTGCTCTATAAATTGTCATCTTTGGGAATTCGTGGATCCCCCCTCTCTTGGATTCATGACTTCCTCTCTAACCGACTCTATACAGTGCTGATAGGGTCAACTTAAGCTCCCCCCAAAAGGTCAGCTGTAGAGTTCCCCAAGCCTCTCCACTAAGCCCCCTCCTCTTCACAATATATATATATATCAGACTTGCCGATAATATATACAGACAATGTTTCCATCACCTGTACTGCCCAAACGCCTCAGCTGGTCCACCACAGACTCCAAGGAGCAGTCAATGAATTCACTGCATGGGCTAAAAGCTGGAAACTACACTTGAACACTTCAAAATGTAAATCAATGTTGTTCACCCGTCAATGTGTAGGACCCCCTCCTCCCTTATGCATCTCAGCGACACCTATTGAGTGAGTGCTCTCTCACAAATTCCTCCAACTATGGCTGGATGGCTCAACCGTAAGCTGGAGCATCCACATCAAATATCTATGAGAAAACTGTTTCAATAGTCTTGCCCTGATGCATCGTATTACTGGAGTGAAGTGGGGTGCATCTCAGGGAAACACTGCTCCAATTTTATACTGCCTATATTCAAAGTAAACTGGACTATGGCTCAACAGTATACAGTGCTGCAAACAAATCTCTACTTTCTAAACTAAATCAAATCCATCATAGTGAAATCAGAATTGTTTTAGGAGCTTTTAGCTTTTCTCCAACTTCAGCCCTTTATGCAGAAGGTGGCATCCTGCCCCTAGAATACAGGAGAAAATATTTACTAGGAAAATTGCTCTATCGGTTAATACACCTCCCACGAGACCAGCCTCTAGCCACAATCCTAGTCTCCTACGCATCATCCCCACCATGGCAAACCACCTCCCATCACCCTTTCTTGGTACGTGCAGCACAAAACTTTGCACATTTTCCCTTCCCTTACCCACAGCAATCACCCCTCCCATTCCTCCCTGGATATCACTATCCATAGTGATATCGCTCTCCCTCCCTGCTAATGGACAAAACATGGCATGCTGAGGAACATGGCGACTAAGCAAGCAAATAAGTTTAAAATGATAAGAGAACTTGTGGAAAGGAGTAGCAGTCCCAAGAAGCCTGTATGGGTATGAAGTTTGTAAAGTGACAAAGGCAGAAGTGGAGAGATGGAAAAGATCCAAAACAAAGTGTCAAGAATAGCACTAGGAGCCAATTCCTATGTAGCAGTAGAGGTACTGAGAGGAGAAATGGGCTGGAGTAGGTATGAAAAGAGGGTGGCAAAGATGAAAGCAAATTATAAGTTGAGACTGCAAGGATGGAAATAGAGACCTGGGCAGGGTATGTGTATGTGGCCGATTAGGTGAGTAAATGCTGCCTATGATAGGACTGAGTGGCGCAAAGAGGTAATGAGAGTGGATATAAAGTATGAATTGGAAGTGATCTATATAGAAGACAGAACAAAAGGAACACTGAAGCAGAAAATATTAGATGTAGGAGAGAGGTGGTGGAGAAGAGGAATAAAGTCTGAACTTATAGGCAAAAGGGAGCCCTGCATTGAGGATATGTACGATGGGAGTTTTGTAAGCCACCTACTCTTCAAGGCACAGACTGGATCCTTGGAGGAAGCTTTCTAAGAAGAAAGGGGCCTACCAGAAATTACAGAAAGTACTTTTGACAATTTAAATAATTATAGGTTGACCAGAAATGAGCTAAATAAGATTATTATTAAGAGCAAAAAAGTGGCAGAAATTAATTTAGCTCAAAATAATAATAAAGATTCAAGAAAATTCTTTAGCTATTATAGAATTAATAACAAATTTAAAAGGGATAAAATAGGGCCTATTATATATGAAGGAGTTTTGAAAGAATCTGATAAGGAAATAGTAGAGGTTTTTAATGATCATTTTTCTTCAGTATTTACAGAAGAAAATCCAGATAAATTAATTGATGATAATTCTAGGTCAAGGGAAGTAGTGTTGAATACCATTAATGTGAATACGGAAATAATTAATTTACCGTTGAAGTAGGGTCATTTTGAAAGCCTATAGGCTTGTTTAGACCCTCTCTGTCGTATGTGTAGATTAGTAGGTTGGCCATAGTTTGGAGTGCTTAGTTATACCAATCTGGGCAGAATTTCGTTGGTTCAGTTTTAGTATATTCATTATAATGAGACTTGAAGGCTTCTATAGAAGGTGCCTGAATAGCATTCTCTGGTAGATTGTTCCATCTGTCAACAATTCACTGACAGAAATAGTTCTTCCTGGTATGTAGATGGTTCCTCTCCTTGAATATTTTCTCGCTGTGGCCTCTCAGGCCAGTCTCACTTGGGGGAAAGTAGTGAGAGAAGTTCGGTTCTTGAGTTGTCATTTAAAAAACCTGAATCATGTTGGCTCTGCCACGGCAAAATTCCATAGTTGGGAGGCCAAGATGCTTGAATCTTTCATTATATGGGAGATGCTTCAGTGAGTGGATGATTCTTTTTTGCTCTCTGTTGAACCCCTTCTATCAGCTTGATTTCTTTTAATTTGTAAGGTGACCATATACATGTAGCATATTCAAGATGGGGCCTGATTATGGTCTTATACATTGGTAAAAACATATCTTTGTCCATGTAGTCAAAGCTTCTTTTCATCAGGCTGAGCTTTGTGTTTGCCTTTTTTGCTTTGTCAGCATTGTGTTTACTAAAGGTGAGATCACTCTGAAATGTCACTTGAAGGTCCTTCTCTGAATGCATCTGGGTTAGTTGACTGTCTTCCATGGTGTAGTGATGTTTGGGGTTCTCATACCCAAGGTGCATCGTCTTACACTTGGAAACATTAAATTGAAGCTGCCATGTACAGGATCAGGCTAAAGGGGCATCCAAATCATCCTGGAGGGAGTCACACAGGTGCTCGTTGTCAAGGTTAAGGCTGATTTTTGTATCATCTGCAAATATATGGACCACATTCTTAACTACATCTGGCAGATTATTAATGTAAATTAAGAAGAGGACTGGGCTCAGCACACTCCCCTGGGGAACTCCACTCAGAACTTCCTTCCAGGCTGAGCTGGTTCCATTTATAAGCACTCGCTGGGTACGACCTGTTAGAAAGCTACTGAGCCACTTTAAAACACTTCCTCTTATTCCCATAAGTTCTGTTTTGGGCAGCAGCCTCATGATCGGGACTGTGTCAAAAGCCTTTTGGAAGTCCAATTAGCCGTCTACCACCTTACTGGCGTCCAGTGCACTGGTCCATCTCTCAATAACGTCAATCAGTTGGAGGATGCCGTCTCTTCCACGGATAAAACCATACTGTTGATTGAAGAGTAAATGGTTGAGTATGAGCTGGTCCATTATGTGGTCTCTAAGGATACTCTCTATAACTTTACATATGACACAGGTAAGGCTAATGGGACGGTAGTTCCCAGGATTTGATCTATCACCCTTCTTATATATTGGTGTAATATTTGCCTGCTTCCAGTCATTTGGGACCTCGCCTTTGTTCAGGGATCTTTGAAACAACTTTGAGAGTGGTTCTGCTATTTGTTGCTGAACCTCTTTCACGAGGCTGGGTGGTAGATCATCTGGTCCTCCGGCACTTGTGTTTTTAATAGTAGAGAGCTTCTTGCAGACATCCTCCTTAGTGAATAAGACCTGTTCCAGTAGAGATACGACATCCTTTTGCTGTGGCAGGGTAATGTAGCTTGTGTCTTCTCTGGTAAAAACTTTTTTGTAGTGATTATTTAATACATTTGATTTTAACTCATCTGTAACTGCCATCTGTCCATTTGCATTTTTAGCTCTCCCATAGTGCTTACCTAGTTCAATTGCATGGGAGATAAGATTTCTCTTGTGTGACTCCCATCTCAACTCCTTGTCTTCAGTATGGGTTACCTTAAATCTTTTTAGTACTAATATATATAATTTCATACTTGCTTGGAGATTTTACCCCTGTATTTTCATTTTATCTCAATCTTCCTCGAAATACTTATTCCAACACTATTATCATAGTGATTCCTTTTAAAGCTGTCGTTTGCATGTGGGTGACAGACTCACATTTCTCAAAGAAAATATTATAATCTTATGTTTTCCATCCCATTCAAAATCCTGTATGTCTCAATTAAATCTCCTCTCTGTCTGTGTTTCTCCAGTGATATTAAGTCCAGCTGCTTACAACTCTCTTCATACTTAAGGTCTTTCAACTCAGGTACTAGTTTGGTCATTCTCCTTTGAACCTTTTCTTTCTCATCTATGTCCTTCTTTTAAAAAGGAGACCAACACTGTGTAGCATATTCTAAATGTGGTCTGACTAGAGAGCAGTACAAAATCTTACACATTTCCTTGTCTAAGCAATCAAAGCTCCTCTTCATTAAACCAACCATTCTGTTGGCTTTGCTACAAATTGTTCCAATATGATGGCCTGGTTTGAGGTCTTTAGAAATGAATACACCAAGATCTTTTTCAACATCAACTGCTTGTAGTTCCTGCCCATTCAAAAGGTAAGTCATCTCTGAATTTCTGTGACCCACACAAGGAATAGCACATTTTTCACTGTTAAATTCCAATAGCCACTTTCTACTCCATCCCTGTATTTTCAGCAAATCTCTCCTCATGGCTTGAATGTCCTCATCATTATGTATCTCATTAAATATCTTAGCATCAAGGTTATTAACAAGATCATTGATGAATGCCAGGAAAAGGACAGGCGCTAGCTAGCACTGATCCTTGTGGTACCCCAGAAATGACTTCCAAACTATTTGATTTTTTCCCTCTTATTTCTACAATCTGTTGCCTATCAGTCAAAAAGTCTTCAATCCACCTAATGAGGGAGCCTCCTATTCCATAGGCTTTCAGTTTTATAATTAGTCTCTTATGAGGAACAGTATTGAAGGCTTTTCTCTGCAATCTAGATAGTTAATATCAACAGGAATTTGCTGGTCCATAGTTTTTGTTAGTTGTTCCATGTAAATAAGTAAGTTAGTTAAGGTACTTCTTTTCTGCCTGAAGCCATGTTGACTATCATTTAAAAGATAGTAGATTTGGTTTTAGTTTTATTTCTCTCATATTTCCAGAAGCTTTTCACGTCATGTTTGATGTTGAGAGCTAACTTTTTTTCAAAACTTTTCTTAGCCTGATGAATTGACGCAGTATTTCATTTTACCTTGTATTTGTCATATCCAGCAGGGTTCCCAGAATAAAAGTAAGCATTCCATGCTCTATTCCTGGCTTTGATATAACTGACAACTTCTGGGGTCATCCATGGTGGCTTCTCCTTGTTCCTGCTAGATGCTTTGGTTGGTGTGTGTTTCCTAAATACAGACAATAACTGTAGCAGGATGCCCCTTTTTATCACTCTAGTCTTGATACCACTTTTGTCGTGGTATGCTTTGTGGTACGTGAGGTACTTCTTTGATGAAGTAGGCTTTGATCTAAGAGCGTTAATTTGGTAGCTAATTCAACATGTAAGGATAAGAGGAAACACAGGATTTATACCCAAAATAAACATATATTTTAAATGAAACACTTAACTATGACAAGCAAATATGACCGAGGTTCACGAACAATGATTTCTACTCCCCTTAAAACGTGAGACGTACTAAACTTCTACTATCGCAATATGAATATAAATGTTCTTTCTAACTTACATGACAGGAGGTATTAGGGATTGCCGGATGTTGCTGGAGGGCTTATCTCTCTCACTTTGGAGTGTTGTCTTGGCCGATCCTTGAATTTGTAGAGGTAGTTTGGCGGGAGAGATATGAGACGATGTAACTTCTAATTAAAGAATGGGAGCTCATTGGGGCCGGGTTCTTCTCCTCTCACTCTTACGGAGCTTGAGATGTGAGAGTTACTCGAGTGTGAGTGGGTTTACTTTTCTTCATTCAGACTTTTCTCCAGTCTGTCAAGGATTCTTCGGTATGGCACCGATATCAAGATTGACTATCTATGTTAATTCGGCCTGGGAAGGGTGGATCGATTTCCTCAATCTGTCCTATCGTTTGTCACGGAAATAGTCCTGTATGGCTGAAGGATCGATCTTCACGAACTGAACCTTCTTCTCTCATCTATTTCTAAACTTCTTGTCTGGCTGAAGGATTGATCTTCACGAACTGATCATTCCTCTTTCGTATCGACTTCTAAATCTCTTCTTCTTTTTGGGGCTTATTTATAGGCGGATCACCGCCCCATCTAAGGGGAAAGTGACCAGTTCGCATCTGGTGAGAGCGAGAAGTGCAGAGGTTGGCACTGGGGTGCCCAAGTTGGCTTGCTAATTAGAGAACTTCAGTAATTGCTATAATGTCAGGAGAGTTTGTGTTGGCATAGACAATTAAATCAGGAACCTTATTCGTTAAAGTATTAGAGTTAGTGTATATTAAACTAGTAGAATTCATGTGCAACTGTACATTGGGTGCAGACAAGTTAGTACAGACATTATTTACAATTTCAGTGCTGCGCCCAATGTTCTTCCCTTCCATCCCTGAGAAATGGATGAGACACAGCCCCTCCATGGATGGGCAGGGCAATGGCTCCCTCGGGTGGGGCTGCCTGATTTCTGGTTACTAGGGATTAACTTGGTTTATTCAGTGTGTGGCTTACAGGCTGGGGATTTAAGTTTGTGGTACAAACTGTTCTGCCATCTGGGGATTTGATTGATGTGGCCCCCGTGGGTAACCAACCAATGGACTGAGAAGTCAATTTTATAATTCTACCCCTGCGGATCACTAGGTCTGTTTCTCCAGCTGCTGTCCGAGTATCAAGCTCATGCTTCAAACTGTGGCGTACCTCTCTTTGGGCATGGGTTAGATCAGCAGCTATGGCTATATTCCAATGTGGCCATTCCTCATTCACAGTCCTTAATTTTGAAGAATTTTTCTGTATTTCTTGTCTACTTTGAGAATCAGTACATGTAATAAACAAGGTTCTTGTTTGGTTACATCCTGGTGTCTCAGTTCTCTTACCAACCCTGTATGCTTTAGTTATGTTGGTGCCTTGGTCAATTCCTGACTCACTAAGGATTCTATCGAAGAGTACCATGTCATCATTTTCTCTCTGATCTGGCTCCTGCTTTCCTCTTTCAGGTAGTCTGAAAACCATAAGATTCAGCTTCATTTTTTCTATCTCTCTTTCCTCATCAATACTCTCCTTTACTAGTTGTCTAATATTCTCCGATGAGGGGTTAGAAGCATTTTGTTGAGCTTGAGAGAAAGCTGCTTGAATCTTTTTATCAACTGTATTCTCAATTTGACTGATTTGCTTATTGACTTCAGATGTTATATATCTCAGAGGGTGGTACAATTTGAGCTACTTCTGAATGTATGAATTAAAGTATGCAGACTTTCCAATGCTTTGTTTGTTTTTTGTTGCTCACTAGAAATCTCATTTAATCTGTCAGACATGGACTTGAATGTAGATACAGTAGGTCTACATGTATGGCACATCCAAGGGAAATTTTCCATTGACAACATTCATTCTAGGTTACTCAAAGAAGGTGTAGAAAGTATTGCAGTAGCTCTTGAGAAGATATATACTAGATTACTAGTTTGGAGAAATGATTGGAAATTAGTGAATGTAGTGCCATTTTTTAAAAAGGGAAGTAAAGAGGACCCAAATAACTTTAGGCCAGTAATCTTAACTTCTATTGTTTGTAAAATTCCTGAGAAGATAGTTAAGAAGGAGATTTCTGACCATCTAAAGAGTGGTAGGTTAATAAATGATGCTCAGCATGGGTTTAGAAGAGGTAGATAGTGTTTAACAAATTTACTGGATTTTATGGATTATGTTACTAAACAATTAGATAAGGAAGAGAATTGATGTAATTTACTTAGCTTTTTAGCAAAGCTTTTGATAAGGTTCCACATAAGAGACTAGTTCATAAATTAAAAATGCATAGGATATATGGTAAACTTTTGAATCCAACCAGGGGTACCTAACAAGTATATATTATATTAAATCCAGTGTCTAAGTCTTTCAACTCACAATGATTTTTCGCTGTGTACAGATGTCAGAATTCCTGCTCTGCTGTTTTTCTACAATTCTCCTTGCTTAAGTTACTGACATATGTAATTACTGGTCTTGTGACTTACTTTAGGGTCAACTCATTGTGCTCATTCTCCAACTTGTGTTTTGTGCAACCAAAATGGGTAGAAATGGTCCCAACACTGGCTGTGATCGTGGCTCTAGACTTGGCTAAAATGGTGGGCCCGACTCTTTATAAGTAAACAATCCAAGTGGCAATTGTGGAGCAGCGTATAATATCTCTAAAGCAGCTAAGTCCCCTGATGTTTGCAAAGGTGGTTTTGCTAGTAAGTGTAATAAGTTAGTTATGAATGATGATGATGCTCTACAGTGTGATTCTTGTAATCATTGGTTTCATACATCCTGCCAAGGGCTAACTAAACATAAATACAAAGCCATCTGTGAACTTCAAGGGGATGATATACCATGATACTGTCACAAGTGTAAAATTCTAGTTCCTATCTGATATATATTTTAACTACCGCATTGAGTGCATATGCTGTATCGTCAACACAGGCCCCCAAAATGTTCTTGCCTGTTGCATGTACAGACCCCCATCCTATACTAGGGACATGAATATTAAATTTTGTGACAACTCAGAAAAATCAGTGACTACAAATGTGATCAAATTTTATTGTGTGGTGACTTCAACTTTGGAGGCATTAATTAGGAAACTCACAACATAGCCCTAAATTTATCTGGTGACACCCACATATTCTATGATTGTATTCAAGACTGTTACCTAGAACAACATGTCCATGCCCCTACAAGGCAATGGGGTAGCAACAGCCCTTCTGCTATAGATTTAATCTTAACAAATTCTGAACATGAAATAATCAACATTAGTTATCTCACCCCCCCTGGGTGCCAGCAACCATGCTGTTCTCACATTTTCCTTGGTCTTGGATGAGCACTTCATTCCTGATGATGTCAACACCACAAAACTTAACTTCTGGAAAGGTGACCATGTTGGCCTTGACAACTTCCTTGCTAATACTGACTGGCAAAATCAGCTTTTTTATAAAACTTCTATTGAATGTGAACAGGCATTTTTGTCAGTATATGTCAAAGGGGTTCAGAGATTTATACCTCTAATTAACCATTGGCAATATAATAATATCAAAAGCAAGTGGATGACACATGCTGCCAAACTCTCTCTATCAATGAGAAAAAAATGGCATGGAGCAGGTATCACATGCCTCACTGCTCTACTTGAATATTTTGAAGCTATTTTTGGTCATTTAGACAGTGGAACCCCAGTTGAGGCAATATACCTTGACTGCCAGAAAGCTTTTGACACTGTACCTGTCAAAAGACTCCTGTCTAAAGTTGATGCAGTTGGAATACAGGGCAAAATTTTAAAAGGGATTCATGGATTCTTGATGGGATGTGAATGAGTTATCTTGGGAATAGCTTCAGAATGGGCGGAGGTCCTGAGTGGTGTCCCCCAGGGTAGTGTGCTGGGTCCTGTCTTGTTCCTTATCTACATAAATGATATAGTACTCAACATTGATTCATCCATTGAGCTGTTTGCCGATGATTCCAAACTCTACCATGCTTTAAAAAGCTCAAATAATGCATATGTACTGCAGGATGATCTTTACAACCTGGATGCATGAAGTAGAAAATGGCTTCTCAGATTCAATGAGTCCAAATGTTGTACTATCCACTTTGGTTATCACAAACCATCTCATACATACATGCTGAATGGAAAGGAGTTGTCTCTATCCCATGAAGAAAAAGACCTGGGCATCTATGTATCAGATACTTTCAAGTTCGGCATCCACATTACAAAGATTTCAGCCAAAGCAAATTCAATTCTTGGCAGTATTAGATGGACATTCACCTACATGCATAAGGAAATGCTGAAGAGCCTCTACAAGACTTTAATCTATCTTCATCTTGAACATGCCACCCAGTGCTGGTCCCTTCACCTTAAGAAAGCCATTAACTTATTGGAACAAGTGCAAAGATGTCCCACCGCCCTGGTCCCTGAACTCAGGGATCTCCCTTATACTGACCGCCTTTAAGCCTTGGGTCTCACTACCCTCGAAGAAGGCGAATTAGAGGTGAACTTATTGAAGTTTATAAGATGACGCATGGCCTAACTAACATTAAACTTTCACAGTTCTTTGACTTTGCTCCATCTGGGCAAGGACTAACCACAAGAGGTCACCAATTCAAGCTAGCTGTTTCAGACATACACACAAACACCAGAAAATATTTCTTTAGTATCTGTATCATCAAGAAATGGAGTGACCTGCCAGCATAAGTTGTTAACAGTGCTAATTTGAAATCTTTAAATCTAATTACGATAAGTATGCCATGCAATTAAAGAGCCAGAGCGCACAAGAGTTGTAACTCCCTAGTTCCATGTATTGCTATTTGGTAAGGAGAGAGAGAGAGTTGTGCTAAATAGGGTGAGGTCACAGTGGAGGGACATTATCAGTGGTGTACCTCAAGGATCTGTTCTAAGCCTTTTATCATTCATAGTTTATATAAATGATCTTGGGGAGGCTGTAAATAGCATAGTGTCAATTTTTGCTGATGACACATCTTTCAAATGATAACATTTAATACCCTCAGTCTATCATATTCAAGGTGCTTCAGGGAAGGTATTATTTTTGTTGCTGTCCTTTGTACTAACTCTAGCAGGTTGATATCATGTCTAAAATGTGGTGACCATGCTTGTATACAGTACTCTAAATGTGGTCTAACATACAAGTTTTAGAGTTTAAGGATAACCTCTTTACTCTTGTAGCAAACATTCCTCTTAATGTATCCTAGCACCCTATTTGCTCCATTTTTTCTCAGTGACCTATCTACTACTATGCCTAAGTCCTTCTCATCCTCGAATGAATTCAGTCGAGTGCCCATCCATTTCATAGCTAATTTCTCTATTATTCCTTCTCATGTTAATAACTTTGCTGCATTTTTAAAGCTTAAAAGTCATCTGCCACTTCTGAGTCCAAGCTAATGACTTATTTATGTCACTGCACTTTAAAGCTACCCTCAACATCTTGGACTACAGTGCCAATTTAGTGTCATCAGCAAAAAATGACACTGCTATTTACAACCTCTCCAAGATCATTTAGGTATATAAACTATGAATAATAAAGGGTCTAGAACGGATCCTTGAGGTACGCTACTGATAACGTCCCTCCACTGTAACCTTATCCCATTCATTACAAGTCTGTTTCCTGTCTTTCAGCCATAGCTATCCAATTCCAAACTTTCCCACATATCCCATGTATTTTTAATTTGTGAACTAGTCTCCTATGTCAAAACTTATCAACAGCTCTGCTAAAATCTAAGTGAATTACATTAACATTCTCACCCTTATCTAATTCTTTAGTTACCAAATGCATAAAATCCATTAAATTTTGTTAAACACGATCTACCTTTTCTATAAACCCATGCTCAGCTTCATTTATTAATCTACTATTCTCTAGAACTAGATAGTCAGAAATTCCCTTCTTAACTATCTTCTCAAGAACTTTACAAACTAAAAGTTAAGCTTACCGGTCTAAAGTTATTTGGTTCCTCTTTATTTCCCTTTTTAAAAATTGGTACTACATTCACTAATTTCCAATTATTAGGTATTTCTCCAAACTAGTAATCTAGTATATATCTTCTCAAGAGCTATTGCAATACTTTCTACACCTTCTTTGAGTAATCTACAATGAATATTGTCTGGGCCAGATGTATTACTAGTATTTAACTCCAATATAAGCCCTTTAACTATTTCCTTGTTTACATTAATAATATTCAACACTATGAGGGGCGGTCAATAAGTTTTGAAAATTGGTAGGGCAAAACAGAGGAAGGGAGATGGCTGTTTGTGGGGGTGTTAGGACAAGTTATGACAAGTCAGGACCTGCAACCGCATGCTCCTGCCTCATCTATTTAAGAAGCAGTAGCTGATCGTAGATCATCAGTCACAAATTTTTCAACAATGGCGAAGGTTGAGCACCACGCAGTGATCAAATTTTTGACCAAGGAAGGCAAGAATGCAAAAGAGATCCATGAAGGCATGGTTGCAGTGTACACCGACACCATCCCTTCCTATGTAACCATTGCTTGCTGGAATAGGGTGCTCCACCATGGTCGTGAGTCCCTTGATGATGACCCCTATCCAGGACACCCATCAGACATGACCAATGAGGACAATGTGGCCTGTGTGGAGAGGATCATCCTAAAATATCAACGGGTGAAGGTTGAAGAAATTGAGCGAGAACTTGGAATATCACATGGAAGTGTTATCAACATCATCCACGACAATTTGGCCATGACCAAGGTCTCTTCCCGTTGGGTCCCTAGAAACCTGATGCCCCATGATCGACTTCAACATCGTCAAAGTTCAGAGGAGCTGCTGCTCCTGTACAACCAAGACTCGGCGGGATTTGAGTCACGCATAGTGACAGGTGATGAAAGGTGGGTCCATCACTGGGATCCTGAGACCAAGCTCGAAAGTATGGCTTGGAAGCACAGGGGCTCTCCGACCCCCATCAAGTTCTGGACCCAACCCTCAGCCGCGAAGATCATGGCCGCCATCTTCTGGGATTTTGAGGGAGTGTTGATGGTGGACTATGCGCCTCGTGGAAGGACCATCACAGGCCAATATTACGCCGAGGAACTGGCTGGGTTCAAGAAGTGCATCCGTCAGAAGCGGCATGGCAAGTTGACATGCAGTGTCCTGCTCCTCCACAACAATGTCCATGCCACAAGGCCAGAGTTGTGCAAATTCGAGGAGCTCAACCATCCTCCCTACAGTCCAGATCTGGCCCCCAGCGACTATGTTTTTACTCTGCCAGCTCAAGGCTGCACTGCGTGGACGCCAGTTTGGGGACGATGAAGATGTCCAGCTCACCGTCCAGGAGTGGATTGAACAGCAGTCAGGAGATTTCTGGTTGTCGGGAATTCAAAGCCTCAGGGACAAGTGGCGCAAGTGCATTGAAGTCAAGGGTAGTTATATTGAAAAATAATAAAACACTTTTCCTCATATCTCGTTTCCTTATATCCGAATTGTAAAACTTATTGACCACCCCTCGTACTTCCTTGACCTAGAATTATCATCAATTAATCTATCTAGATTCTCTTCTGTAAACACTGAAGTAAAGTGATCATTAAGAACTACTATTTCCTCATCAGATTCATTCAAAACCCCTTCATATCTAATAGACCTTATTTTATCACTGCTAGTTTTGTTATTCATTCTATAATAGCTAAAGAATTTTCTTGAATCTTTATTATTATTTTGAGCCAAATTAATTTCTGCTGCCCCTTTGCGCTTCTTAATAATCTTATTTAGCTCATTTCTGGTTGACCTATAATGATTTAAATTATCAAAACTACTTTCTTTCTGTAATCTCTGGTATGCCCCTTTCTTCTCAGAAATTTTCCTAGCTATCCCCTGATTCCACCACAATGGCTTCCTACATTTCTTCCTAATAGCCTTCATTAGAATACACTGCTCCTGGACTATGTTTAATATAGGCTTAAAATTGTCTCACATAAGTATTCTTTACACTGAATTCTATATCCCACCTAATCTGATTTAGCAAGTTGTGTAATTTATCATAACACTGGTTTACAGAGAAATTGAGGCAAGCACAAAATTAGTTGTTCTAGCCTAATTTTGAGGTGTTGATTTCAGATACAAAACCATTTTTTACTCATCACTTCTAGTTTTTGAGGTATACATGTATTAGAAATTTATGAATTGTGTTCTTTAAAACCCTTATGCTACCAATGGGACAATACATCCCAGAAGTTTTTAAAAAATACCTGTGGGCAGAATTCAGCTTAAAGCAGTGTATATTTTCATCCCAATGGTAGTTCTAATGTATTAGCATATTATTGAATATCTGGCAACTCTCTATTACTCCTCAGTTGTTTTTGATAACCAGTGAAGTGAAGACGTGCTGAAAGGTTAGCATTTGTTTTATTAATTTTTTGAGAACTAATTGTTTAATTATTTCTCAGGTATATTAGAAATATATCTTATATATTATATATATTAGAAAATATATATCCTGTACTAACTATATTTATGCTTTCTACTCAATATAATATATCTAAATGGCTAAATTCAAGCAAATGGGCTGCCTAAAATTTCAACTCCCTCTGACTAAACTTTAATGTTTTAAAACCTTTTATAATATTATTTTGAATAAAAAATATTCTGGTGGTCAAAGGGTTAAAAAAATTAAATGTCCTATTCTTAGATTGTGAGGTTAAGGCTGCTTGACAATCATGTTAGACAACCATTTTATATTTTGGACACATGTCTATATTATGATTTTGTAACCATATATATGATTGTTTATTTTATTTTCCAGATTTTTGTGAATTGATACATATATCTACAATGGCTTGAGGCACTTCAAAATACCGATGATGCATCAACAAGGCAAATTCATTCTGTTATGTGTGTGGGGATTTCACGACAGTTGCTCACTGCCGAACAATTACTTCCCTCCTAAGAACTGCTTACTTTCATTATTTTGACTGTAAAATTGGAGATCAGGACAAATCCTGGGCCCCACACATCTGTTGTAAACCCTGTTACAATGGACTAACTGCATGGTTTAATAGCAAAAAAACAGCCTTCAACTTTGCTGTCCCGATGGTCTGGAGACAGCCAAAAAGCCATGCAGATGATTGTTATTTTTGTCTGACAAATATAACTGGTTTCAATGCTTCTTCTAGAAAAAAGTTAAAATATCCCAACCTTCCCTCAGCTATGAGACCGGTTCTCCACAAAATGATCTTCCTGTCCCTACACTCCCAGCAAATAAAGATCTTCCTTCATCAGATGAAGAAATGCCTTCAGGGGAATATTCTGCCAATTCGATGTCTTCTGAAAACAATGTCTGTTAATTCAGGAGCAAGTAGCAATGAGCACCACTGGGTCATGCAGGAACACCTGAATGACCTTGCCTGTGATTTGTATCTATCGGCAGAGTTCCTGGCATCCAGGCAGAAGCAGTGGAAACGTCAAGGCAGATGTAAGGATCGCCAATTTCAGGACACGGAACAAGGACTTCACTTCATTCTTTGACATGGAAAACAGGTTGTGCTACTGCAAAAATGTCTCTGGCTTTCCTTGGTTTCCCACACAATCCTTCAGATTGGTGTCTTTTCATAGACTCTTTCAAGTGAAGTCTGAAGGCTGTGCTCCTGCACAATGGAATAAATACCCTAGCATTCCCATTGCCCACTCAGTCCATCTGAAGGAGTCGTATGACGATATGGAGCTCCTTTTGGAAGGTGTCAAGTACAACGCGTACCAGTGGAGTCTCTGTGGGGACTTCAAGGTCATTGGGCTCCTTATGGGTATGCAAGCGGGCTTCGCAAAGTACTATTGCTTTCTCTGTCTCTGTGACAGTTGGGCTGTGTCCAAGCACTATAAGCAGAAGGACTGGGGGTCTATGAGCACAGTGTCCAAGAACATCCTCTGGTGGACATGAACCAGGTGCTTCTTCCTCCTCTTCATATCAAGCTTGGGCTAATGAAGAATTTTGTGAAGGCCATGGACAAAATGGCGCTGCCTTCCAACACTTATGTACTCTATTTCCAGTTTGAGTTCTGCTAAGCTCAAGGAGGGCATCTTCGTCGGACCTCAGATCCGAGAGGTGCTGAAGGATAATGAATTTGAGGAGCTTCTTACCTTAAAGGAACTGAGAGCATGGGAAGCATTTAAGTCAGTCTGCCATGGCTTCCTTGGTAACACAAGGGTACTAGATTACCAAGAGTGTATCGAGAAGTTAGAATCTAATGAGGATATGGGATGCCGAATGTCACTCAAAATTCACTTTCTCCACTCCCATTTCAACTTCTTCCCTCCTAACCTCGGGGAAGTGAGGGATGAGCATGGAGAAAGGTTCCACCAAGACATTTCTAAGATGGAAAGCAACTACCAAGGCAAGTGGAACCCCAGCATGATGGGGGACTTCTGCTGGATGCTCTTGCATGACATCCCTGAGTAAAAAAAACTCACTTCTAAGTCTCTGCTGTACTATGATTTGTGTGTATTTTATTATTCAAGTAATTTAGTTCCATTAATGTTTTGTATCTATGCTGTTTTTCTCTAATATACCTTTGTAGCAGATGAAATAAACACATTATATTTTTAATTTATATGCAGTATAATAAAATGGGGTATATGAAAGCAAAAACACTAGAGGTGATAGAGCAAAACTTCAAAATTTGAATTCACCACAACAAAATTTTCATGGAGTTTGTTGATGTTCTACCTTTCACTATTCCAAAGTTAAAATGAACCATCTGATGATCACTATTTCCCAATGCTTTCCCGACAGTCAATTCCTGAAACCAAGTGATCATCATTTGAGAGAACCAGATCTAATATATTGGCACCCCTTGTTGGCTTATTAACAAATTGAGTAAAAAAAAATTATCTTCAAAGCATTCTATGAACTTACCAACTTGCTCTATTCCTTCCTATATATTTTCCCAGTCCACAGAATTTAAATTAAAGTCACCAAGAATAACTGTATCTACTTCACATCTTTACTTATTTTCCTGATCATTAACTCATCAATACAATCAGTTTGTCCTGGTGGTGTGTAATAAACTGGATAAGAATATGAAGTTAGCTCACAAATACAAGGTGAAGTGGCCCAGTGTCATATCCCCGGATAGGGTATAGCTAACAAAAGCTCAGATCAAAGGACCTTTATTGACTAGAGAAAGACAGAGGCAAAGGAATAGATAAAATTCAGGGGTCAAAGTCCAGGCCCACACCATGAGCAACTCAGACTCCATTCAATATAATAATTGCAGTGCCCAGCTGAACAGCAATTCTTAGTCTCTGCTTGAACCATCCAGCCTCCCTAAGGGCACCAGTAGTCTCCCTGAGAAGAGAACCTATTTCTTTAATTATCCGTGCACTTGAAGGGCCAAAGAACCTATGAGTTTCAATGGCTTTTGGCTCAAACAGAAACCTTTCAGTCAGGGCAAATACTTTATCCTTTTGCAATTTTCTGCATCTGTTGCAGCTGACCTTTTAATAATATGCTCTGCATAAGTATTGACACAGGTTACATCCCAACACAGACTCTTTCCATTCCTAAAGGGAAACATTATTATCCCATCCGGACACTTACCATCTCCTCTGTCAAGTTCAACTGGCTCCAAAACAGCTGGCAATCCCGCTCTTTTCAGGGTTTGGCATACTATGTCATTGAAGGCAGAGTGTCTATGTATCTTTCCAGCAACCAATTAACAGGACAAGAGGTACAGACCTACAGGATCAACACCAGATCCACATTTGCACCTATGTGGCTCACAAATTGGCGCACCCACCCTCAAAGCTATGGCAACTCTAATAATTTCTGGATCCAATTGAGTTCCAAAAGATGGGACCGGGATGGCTGACAACCAACAGCCACTAACAGCATGCCCCGCAGCATGCAGATGGGCTCTTGCAACCTGATCTGCCCCCTCTTTGAGGCCATTCCTTTGGAGTGAGCATGAGGTAGATCCCAACATTTCTGCTTCAAGCAGTTCTCATTTTCAGGGCTGAAAGCATTGTCCCCAAGTATCTCCCTCCAGAATCTAATAGGTCCAGCCACCCTGTCCACCTGAGCCAAACCGGTAACCGGTGAAAGAACAGCTTGCATTAAAGGGTTAAGGAGGATATGTACCCAGGGAGAGCAATGCCTTGTGTCAATCGTATTCCTAAGCCACCCAATTCCATTTGGGAGAGTTGCCTGAGTCCATGAATCCCTTGAAAAATCACTGCAGTTTGGAGACAGCATCTTTCGCAGTCATCAAAATACTCCAAAGATGCTATCCCCCTGTAGGCAGGAGAGGATCTCAAGATGTACTGTAGCTTAGGTAAAGAAATTTTTTTTTTTAATAGGACCAAAGCTTGGTGTGGATCAATTAATTAGAGGCGGGATATCATTCATTTTAAGGCTTCATGTTTTGTGTCTTTGTCTTTAGCCTGTCTGATTGCTTTTCCAGTGATGGGAGAGTCCAATACAGACAGATAGATCATCCAAAGCCACAATCTTAACATGGGGGAGAATTGTTTTGAATTTTGAAGAATGGCATGAGTATCATCATTTATGATAGTTACCTTACATTTAGAGCTATTAATCTCTAGCCATATTTTGTTAAATTCAGAAATGATAGACTGAAGGGCATCAAAAACTTTTGGGGGGGTATCAGCAATTGAACCATTGTCCAAGAACCAGATATTAAGCTCTGATTTTAGGCTTTTAATGATCTTATCTATACCAAGTGAAAACAGTGCAGGTCCTAGTGAGTCTCTCTGTTGTATGCCAGTAGCAGAATTCAAAATCCCAATGCCATACAAGAGTGAGGTTGGCTGGGATTATGCTTGATTTAATATTTTGCTTAAAGAAGGCATCTGCTCATAGGCAGCCCCAAGGAAAACATGCCTATGAATGCAATTAAAAGCATTCTTTGAGTCAAACTTCAAAAAGACCCACCCTATGGCATCACTAGTGAAATATTCCAGGGCTGAATGGGCATCTGCCTCACAACCTCCCTTATTAGTAAATCCCAGTTGGACTGGTCTGAGGTGAGCACCCAAAGCCTGAGACACATGTTGCACACCTACCTTGGCCACAAGGCGATGGAAGGTACACCCCACAGCAATGGCCTGCACCCCCCTATCCCTCTTAGCCAGTGAACAAAGTGATACTCCCTAAAAAACATGCACCAGGCCATCAGGCACCCCATCCTACAAGACCAAACTCACAAAATTTGTAGAGTTAAACAAGAGTCATACTCCCGCCTCGGCAGTTTCACGACCCAACAAAGATTTAAGATGCCCCGGAGTTAACCCATCAGGTCCTCCAGATGAGCCCAGAGGAAAGGAAAAAAAACTTGTTTATTTTTTTTTACCTCATCACAAGTTGCTATGGGAGGTGCACCATTTACAGGTAATTCAGGAAAATTTATGTTATCCGGAGCTGGTCAATGTTTGTCCCTCATTTTGGTCAGTGTCTCCTCAGAAAAGGGCGCCAAGCTCTCATCTGAAGAGAGCTCCCCAAATGGCTCAGCGAATGTCAAAGTCTGTGAACTTTGCAGATATTCTCCTCCTCAGGGCATCATCTGAGTTTTTTTACATTTTTCCTTGTCCCTCTGACTGTGAGTTGGTCTCTGCTGGGCAGGTACAGACTAGCTGGGAAGTTTGCCTCCATATAGGCAGCAATTTGAGCCTGGATTCTAGAAGTGAGAGAAGGGCCCCATTGAAAGATTGTGCTTATATGGCTGGTAGAGCCCAATAAGGGAAAAAAACAACCGGAACCAAGCAAAATTGGTCTTGGCTTGTAAAACATTGTTCAATAATTTTCCAAGGGAATCAGATGCAGCAATCCTGGCTCCTTTTGGGATAAAGGACACCACACCCTGCAATGACCTGACCTCAGCAAGAAAATCAAGGAAATTTAAGTCTAGATCCAAAAAGGCATGGTTCCAACCATCACCCTGAATGCCCGCAGGTGCTCCTCTCTGGACACCTCAGCATTCTGAACAAATCCACCTTAGAATATCTCTCACCTGGGCTTGTGTCAAGTTAACACAGATAAAGTTGAAAAACTGGGCCCCTATTTTGTTCATATGAGTCGTCATCATCATCATCATCATTATCATCATCCATCATTAAAATTGTCGGCTTCTTAAAAAAACAACAACAAAAAACACCCCCAAAACAAATAATAAAGACTGATCGGACTTCCGGACTCAATTGAGTTATGGAAGTAACCCACTGGCCTTGTCTGGCAATCACCTATGAATTTGAATTTTAGTTAACTTTTTGTCAAGGGATTAATTCTACTAATAATTTACTTAAAGTAATATAGGGTGCCCAAGTTTAAAACTTGTCACTAAGAAGGCCGACGATGTAAAGAAAATTTTGTGCTTCCTGCCAGCTGCCAGGAATATAATTAAAATGTAATAAAAAATTCTGAGTATTTTGTCATATCACTTAATATTAACTAAGTTCCTGAACTAAAATATATTACACCCAAAAAATAAAATAAAAAATGTCACTGAATAGAGAGCTTGCTGAGAACACGCCCGATCGCTACCGATTTGCTTGAGGCAGATATTAGGACCCTACAGAAGGGTATGGGAAGACTTGATGAGTGGAGTAGAAGATGGCTTCTGACTTTCAATACCAACAAATGCAAGACAATGCACATAGGCCACAATAATCAAAGAAAAGACTACCAGTTGGTGAGGGTAACTCTTCAGAAGTCAAATACGGAAAAAGATTTAGGGATCATCATATCTTCTGATCTGAAACCCACTACACACAACCAAAATCTCTGCTAAGGCAAACAGTTACCTCGGTATTATCAAGAAAAACTTTACAGTACTTGACAAGATCCTGTTACCACTGTACGTGTCATTGATGAGACCAATTCTTGATTATGGGGTTCAGTGCTGGTCTCCATCTCTGGCTAAAGACATTCAAGCCCTAGAGAGGATTCAGCGAAGAGCTACAAAATTGGTACCTGGATTACAAACCTTACCTTACATGGAGAGGTGTAAATGCCTTGACCTGCAATGCTTGGAGGACATCCCATATCCCAGATTTTTCCAGAGAAATACAAACAACCTACATGACCACTTGCTGAAGCTCTCAAAACCGACGCACTGGAGGACAACATTGAAAGGAAACTGGTTCCCCAACAGAGTGGTGAAACAATAGAATGCACTCCTAGAGAGTCTAGTGACAGCACCAACTATTATCACTTTTAGGCAAAGATATGACAGACATATAGTAATGATCTAGGTACATAATTGGCTGAAAAGTTGTAGCGGGCTGAAAGCAAAACTAACCCTGCGTTCCAACCTTATCCTAGAATTTATGAACCTTGAGAACCCTGAGGAAGAATTTATACAATTTGATATACAGTCCTTTACTTTACAAGAAAAAATACAATAATAATTACAAATATAATTACCATTTATATTTACAAGAAAAATAAATTCAGGTGTGAACTCAAAATAAATAACCTATACAAATTTTAATTCTCCCAACTGAAAACAAAATAAAATATGATGGGCGCAGAGGACAGTCGGTACAAACCCAAACAAGGTCCATGGAACAAAACGGAAAAAAACCCAACCAAATGAAAAGGGGCACGGGACGGGACTATCACTTGCGCCCTGGGGTGGTGGTAGTAGGCCAATATAAAAGGAGGGCAGGCTCGTCAGCCAATGCAGGTGTCAAGCGAGGTAAGAAAGCCCTCCGTCTCAAGCCTGGGCGGAGCACTCGCCTCAAGAACTCCTCTCGCAGTGCGTAAAAGCTTCCACTCTGTGAAAGAGATGATATCCCCCATTTACAATCTATTTACTATAGAGGGAAGGGCAACCAATAAGTGGGCACTCGACCCGAGGAAATTCTGTTAACTTCTTACCTCTAAGTGAACATCCAAGTGCGCACCACAAATTCCCGTTTATAACTTTTATGATTCCTAAATATTTACTCTTTTATTTATAAACTATTTCAACAAAATATATCTCTGAAAAGAGAATACAATCGGTTATTATTCGTATTAATCAAAATTGTCTACCCACGCACTCACACAGGGGTAGGGAAAGATATATGTAAAGGGGGGTGGGAGAATGGCCCTACAGACACACACACACCACACCGCTCCCCCACAAAGTCTTAGGAGCTGGGGTTCATACAAGAAGCCTAGCCTCAGGAACAAGTAGCTGAGCAGCTTATCTTCAACTTTACCATATTTTCTTCTAGATTGGGTTTGGGTTTGCTCCATACAGATGAATACTCAATTAGGGGAATGTTGGCTATTTCATGAGAATTTCAGTGTAGTCACCTTCATTTGATTCTAGAGGACCTCTCTTGGATCTTAAGATACTTTTTTTTGCATATTTATATAGGAATTTGCTGGGGGGTTTTATGTGGCATGTTGCTTGTTTTTCTTTCTTTTCACTTTCTATTTTATGGGATTCTTTTATTTCAGTTTCAATATCAAGTATCTGTTGGTGGAACCTTTCTCAGTTTTTGATGGAATTAATTTTTGTTAGCTTTTTTCTAATTGTAGTTAGTTTTTATCATTTTCATCAATGCTTTTCTTTTTCTATGCTCTTTTGGGAATTTATTTATTTGAAATTCTTTTGGTGGAGAGTATTTATAAAGAGCATCTGTTAGTTTGAGTTGAATTTGATTCCAACTACCTATCTTTAATATCTAATTCTTTTAACTTTAATTCCTAATTTATATTTGCTAGTTCTTTATTTATTTTAGTTCAATCACTTTTGTGTATATTTAAATTTGAGTATGGAATATTATGTCAGACTTTTAAGTATACTTTTTATATTAGGTAGGTGTTTTATTAATATCAAGGATCATAATGTTGTGATCAGATAAAATAGTCTGCAAAAATTCAATATCAATTACAAAATTATTATCATTGCACATAACTTAATCAATAATATTGTTTAATTGGGTAGGTTTATATACAAGTTGGTGTAGACAAAAGTGTGACATTAATTCATCTATGATTCTATTATTTAAATTGCTAAGACTGGAACTAATTATTCCTTTTGGATTGAATTTGCAGTTTGGTAAATTAAAATCTCCTGTAACAATAATTCTATCACTACAATTTCTTTAATCATCACATAATATCACTTTATTCAGTGCATCAGGAAAATGTTTGGTTGAGCAGTTTGGTGCCCATTAAAAGTTTATGGCATAAATATTTTGGTTTTGTGCAATTATTTTAGCTATTTGAACTTCACATAAACTGTTTGAGTATTCTAACATTTGTTCACTTATATTTACATTATTTACATAATGTAAACTTTCATTGATCATATGGAGGGGATCAATGAAAGTTTATCTAAAGCAAAATCTACTCATTACTGTCCCAAGGATAAAAACAGATTTTGTAATATGAAGTGTGTTGCCCTTGGCCAACATGCTGCCATCAGTGGAGCGAATAACGAGGGTGCGTTTGAAGCCAGCAGGCTCAAAAATGCTGGGTAACCTCTGAATGAGGGGCTCCGATGTTATTGAGGCTCCGCCCTGTGCACTTTTGGTCTTAGTCAGGGCTCTGCGCCTGGGGAGCAGAGGGTCCAGATGTGCCGATCTTGGCTTGGTCGCTTACCGAAGCAGCAGACCCATCCGCATGGCAGCTTGTGCAACTCTGACCTTGTGGACTTTGATGATGTTCAAGTCAATCATGGGGCGTCAGGTTTCTAGGGATCCAACGGGCAGAGACCTTGGTCATGGCCAAATTGTTGTGGATGA
The DNA here is from genome assembly GCA_963969495.1 of Ceratothoa steindachneri. Lineage (NCBI taxonomy): Eukaryota > Metazoa > Arthropoda > Malacostraca > Isopoda > Cymothoidae > Ceratothoa > Ceratothoa steindachneri. The sequence continues at coordinate 3,316,366 of OZ018323.1, forward strand.
TGTTGATAACACTTCCATCTGATATTCCAAGTTCTCGCTCGATTTCTTCGACCTTCACCCATCGATTTTCGAGGATCATCCTCTCCATATGGGCCACATTGTCCTCGTTGGTCATGTCTGATGTGCGTCCTGGATGGGGGTCATCTTCAAGGGACTCAAGAGCATGGTGGAACTCCCTATTCCAGGGAGCAATGGTTGCATACGAAGGGGCGGTGTCGGTGTACACTACAACCATGCGTTCATGGATCCCTTTTGCATTCTTGCCTGCTTGGTCAAATATTTGATCACTGCGCGGTGCTCAACCTTCTCCATTGTTGGAAAATTTGTGACTGACGATCTGCGATCAGCTAGTGCTTCTTAAATAGATGAGGCAGGAGTGTGCGGCTGCAGGTCCTGACTTGTCATAACTTGGCCTAACACCCCCACAAACAGCCATCCCCCTTCCTCTGTTTTGCCCTACCGATTCGCAAAACTTATTGACCGCCCCTCGTATATCAATTTGAAAGGAATTTTATAATAGGGGCTTTTGCTCCCATACCCTCCCTTTAATTGCGGTGGTTGCATCCCCCTCTGTTATTTTTAATAATCTAGTAGTATTCCCTACTAGTAATTACTAACAAAATCATGCGCCACTAATCTTAACAATTCCTGAAATCTTTACAGCCCATCCTTACCTTTTCTGTGTATGCTAATATTTATTAAATATGGTTATCGCAAATAATTTGGGAATAAATAGGAACAATCCAGGGCATTGTCACTGGAATGAGTTTATGATTGCTTAATAATTTGATTAATCAATTGCAATTATTCACTAACTCATAATTGATTGTAAACTTTAGAGTTAAGAAGGGATACGGCACTTTTGTCTAAAGGAACTTTCGTCAAAAGGGACATTTGACTTTAGAAGAGCAAATTATAATGGGCTAAGGACTTACCTGGAGGCAGTTGTACAGAAACCAGGCAATGAAATCAATTCAGGAATAGATTCAATGATATCAGTTAGTGGAGACAATAATCACCAGGAGGAAGAGATTACAATTGAAGAGGAGTATGAAAGAATAATTGAGCAATTAATTACAGGTCAGATGATTAACATTCCTTATAAGGAGATTAGGACTAAAAATCATGACCCAAAATGGATGACAGATAAAATTAAGCATTATATTGGCATTAAAAAGGGCATTTATAGGAAAATAAAAAATGGAGAGGATCACTTAAGGCAGAGATATAATGAACTAGCAAGAGATGTTAAAAAGTTAGTTAGAGTAGCAAGGAGAAATTATGAAATTAAAGTGGCAAATAGGGCAAAGGAAGATCCTAAAAGTTTTTATCAATTATACAAAACTAAGGTTAGAGATAAAATAGGCCCACTTATAGATTCCAATGGAGAATTAGTGAGTGATAGGGACTCAATGGCTGGAATGCTAAATGACTTTTTTCTCTCAGTATTTACACAGGAGGATACTCTAAATATACCCGAGGTGTCAATGATCTTTCGGGGTAATGATGAAGAGAAATTAAAGGATATCTTGATCACAAAGGAGATAGTGACAAAGGAAATTGATAAAATCAAAAGTAGTAAAGCACCCGGTCCTGATGAGGTCTTTCCTAGAATTTTGAAAGAATGTAAGGATGTGTTAAGTGAGCCCCTATCATGCATCTTTAGAAAAGCATTGGAGAGTGTCATTGTGCCAGTGTCATGGAAGAAAGCGAATGTGATACCTATATTTAAGAAAGGGGATAAAACAAATATGTCTAATTACAGACCAGTAAGTTTGACATCAGTGGTAGGGAAAATCATGGAATCTATTATAGCAAGGAATATTAGGGATCACTTGGATAAGCATAAGTTGATAAAAGAATCACAGCATGGCTTTAGTAAGGGTAAATCCTGCCTGACTAATTTGCTGTCTTTTTATAGTAAGGTGTATGAAGCAGCAGATAAGGATGAAAACTATGATATTTTATACTTGGACTTTAGTAAGGCTTTTGATCGAGTGCCACACTTACGGCTTCTGAGCAAAGTTAAAGCACACAGGATCGATGGCAGTATATTTAGGTGGATTCAGTCATGGCTTGGTGACAGACAGCAAAGAGTTAGTATAGATGGAGTTAAATCTGAGTGGGGGTGTGTTAGCAGTGGAGTTCCGCAAGGATCTGTTTTGGGACCCTTGCTATTCTTAACTTATATTAATGATCTTGACATAGGTATAAGTTGTGACCTGAGTAAATTTGCTGATGATACTAAGCTAGGTAGGGCCATTAGGGCTGATTCTGATGCTGTTGTAATGCAGGAGGAATTGACCATTCTGTCGAATTGGGCTGAGAAATGGCAAATGAAGTTTAACATAGACAAATGTAGTGTACTTAGTATAGGTAGAAATAATCCACTGAATAGTTATAAATTAAATGGGAGAAATTTAGGGAGGACCGATTGTGAGAGGGACTTGGGTATTTTGGTAAGTTCAGACCTTCGTCCTAGAAAGCAATGCCTAAATGCTAAGAATAAAGCTAATAGGATATTGGGATTCATTAGGAGGAGTGTAAGCAATAAGAGTGCTGAAGTCATTCTAAAACTGTATCTGGCGCTAGTTAGGCCTCATCTAGACTATGCAGTACAATTTTGGTCACCATATTATAGGAAGGATATTGATTTGCTTGAGTCTGTGCAGAGAAGGATGACAAAGATGATTGGTGGGCTAAGGAACTTACCTTATGGTGAAAGGCTCAGAAAACTAAATCTACATACATTGGAAAGGAGAAGAATCAGAGGGGAATTGATTGAAGTCTTCAAATGGGTAAAAGGATATAATAAAGGGGATCTGGGTAAGGTTCTTATACTTAGTGAACATGACAGGACACGTAGCAATGGGTTTAAGCTTGATAAGTATAGGTTTAGGAAGGAGATTGGGAGGAATTGGTTTACAAATCGTGTGGTAGATGAATGGAATAGGCTCACTAGACATGTGATAGAAGCCTCCTCTCTGGGTAGTTTTAAGAATAGATTAGATAAATATATGAATGAAGCTGCTAGATGGGACTGACTTTTTTATGTACATATGTATATATTTTTCTAAGGAGTGGGGAGATTATTTTGCGGTTGCATGAATGGACATAATCCTCTGGATGCATTTTATGTATATTGTAGATTAGATCTGACGAACTCCTGTAAAGGGTGACAATGTTGATGACTTTTCTCTGGTAAGAAATCTTTTGTGTGTTGACTGGAACAGGAGCTGCCAAGTGTAGGCCATGAATGGTCTTTTGCAGTCTCCTTCTTTTCTTATGTTCTTATGTTCTTATTTCTTGAGCTTGGACTTACCTATCTTGTTTTTCCTCTTTATGGCTGGAATCTTGCTCAGTCATCACATGATCCTTTTTTAGTTTCAGAGCTGGTCTTTAAAGTAGTTTTGCAGAACTATATAATTGTCAAAGTTTGTTGAGCTGGTTCTTCTTTTGAAGATGTAGTTTCAGCAGTTTTACTTACAATAACAATCCTATTGTAAATAGTATCATGCACTTTTTTGAGATGATTTTGCATATTAGTTGTCATTTTGTGTGGTTCTCGGGTACTTCGTGAGACAACCTTCTTACATAATATACAAACTGCTTTGCTCACATCTTCCTCAATAACTTTGAACTAGTCCCATATGAAGTTCCTACTTTCTTTAGGCATTTTTCTTTCAACAAGATTACAAGATATATAAAATCTGAAACATTAAAGTCAGTGCCCAGTGCCACACTACTTCCTCTTCAGCTCTACCATGACTCTGAGAGCAATGGAAGGACATTAGCTTCACATCCAGAGTTGGAGAGTCATACAATGTGCTCTTCACTATACAGAAATTAAGAGCAGCCTTGAAAATCTGTAAAACAGCTCCCCAGGGCACGATGACATCCCTTATGCAATGTGTTAAGATTACATCCTTACCTATAATCAAACTCCAAATATACTATATTATTATTATTATTATAATAATGATGATAATAAAAAATAATAATAATAATAATGGTAAAAACAATGATGATGATAATGGCAATGATAATAATAATAATAATAATGCAAGTAATAATAATAATTAAAAGATTATATCAACACACTCTATTTCTTTAAATTTTAAAGGTGCATAATAATTTTGATGGATACTTATTTCTAGCATTATATTCTTATAGAACCACTATTTAAGTTCTATATTTCATAATGATAACAAGAGGGTCTTTAATTTATGGTAAATTAATTGCCTAAAAATGAAAGCTAATGGTGAAGTTGATTTTGAAGCAGATGAATGTCAGTATCTCTTATCAGATTCTGATAGTGAATATAGAACTATAAAACCTAAGAAGAGTATTTGTAGTTGTCTCATTTCTTCTTCTTGTTTTATTTTCACCAGGTAAGCTTAATGCTGTCTATACTCTTTGTATATCTTACAAAATTTATTGGTAAATAAACTCATTTAAGGTTTGTTTATAAAAGCTTATTTTAAGATTTGTTAGAAAAGTTCATTTAAATTTTTTTTCTAAAAGCTTATTTTAAGGTTTGCTTATTAAAATTAATTTAAAGTTTGGTTATAAATATAGAAGATCATTTAATGTTTGGCTATAAAAGCTCTTTTAAGGTTTGGTTATAAGTGCCTTTTCATTTAGTTTCACTTGCTATTTATACTTGTAAGATTTCTTGTTTTTCATTCCTGATCCTCTTTACTCTTTTCCCCATTTCATTTTTCTCCTTTTTGTTCCCTCATGAACCTTTATAATAATTAATAAGAAGCATTGCTTCCCAGAAAATACATTCACTTCCACCATTGAAAAAATAATTGAAGAGTAATGTTACATTTATTTGGGGTTTAGGTTTAAAGTCTTAAAGATATAATGGATCACTGAATGGGTTACTTGATAGAGCTATTAGTGATTGTTTATATAAAATTTATGTAGAGTACTGGTATATTTGAATTTAAGCTTTACCCTATCCATGAAGTTGCATCTGCAATGGCACCTGCCTATATTATGAAAACTGAATAGGTTCTGAACAGTTATGTACTCTCCCACACTTTACTAGCCCTTTTGGTTACTTGTGCTTTTGTATTTTTCTAACATTTTTACTGCATCTTCACTTCCACTCTTTTTTACAATGTGCCCAAAAGCTGTGTTACATAGCTAATAATTTCAACAAGAGAAACTTTTTGTGATTGGTATATTTGTCAATATGGTTTCGGGTATGGCCTGCAATATAAATAGGTCCCTTACCACTTAATTTTTATATGTAAAGATTAATGACTTAAGACCATAGCCTGGGTGTCATTTTTTTTCATTTTAAGTGATTTTTAGGTCTTCCTGTAAATCTTATCACCCCCTGTCCCCAATTTTCTGGTGAAAATACCCTTATTTGTATCAATTAATAAGCTCTATAATACTCCCTTAGGCAATACTGACATCCTTTATTGCTTTTATTTAAAAAATAAAAATCAGAACATTTCTACAGGGCTGTTTTCTAAAGACAGGTTGGTAAGGAAAGTGGTGAAGTTAGGGGAAATAAAAATATGGAAGCTATATATTTAAAAAAATTCTCTCATTTAATTGAAGTACCAATGAGGGGGCATCAGGGGGAAATTTTGTAAGTAAAGATCTGTAAAGAAAGTGTTGGAATGGAAGAAGTGAAAATGTAGGGAAGCTTTACAGCCTCTTGTGGGCATTGGGGTTGGAATGGCGTAAAATCCTGAGCATGTCAGCCATAGCAAGGTGGCCCATGCTATAACTGACATCCCCCAAAAGGTGGGGGAAAGGAGGATTTGTAGAAGGAATATAACCTTCGGGTCAGGAGGGTGTTCCTCTCCTCCAGATGCCTGGCACTTAGAAAGTACTTGGTACTAGAGGCTGGGGGGTGTACGCCTCCCTTGGATGCTTTTTTTTTGTAGCAAAAATGTCTCCTTGCAGGTCTTGCAACATTTGAGGAAATTTGCAACGTTCTTGGCATTTAATTTTCTAATTCCAAAACATTTTCACTTCTAACTTCTCCATTTTCTTGAAAGCTGTCCAGATGCTTGTTGGTTTTTGCTCCCTAGTTTTAAGTACAGCAATACCCCAGCTACTGCTGTTAATTCATGCTGCACTAACACTGCAGTAAGCAAAACTGCATTAATCAAAAATAGAAATACATGTAAAATTGTAGATTGATGTCTAGACTTTTGAAAAATGCTATTTTTTTAAATGTCTGAAAGTTGATATAAATAAAGGAAACAATTGAATTGGACACGATATACTGTAATGTTTTACTGTTTATTAACTTTCATTAGCATATGCAAAAAAAACATAAATGTCATTCTTTAGGAAAATATTGTAAAAGGGATGTTTGCTGTCCGATGCCTTCTTCTTCTCTTTGTGTACCACCCGATAACAACTTAGCGCATTTTCTATCTGTCTTCTTACTTGTATTGCCCTTTCTACATTTGGGTCTGCATCCATTATCATTTGCTTTCCATCTTCAAATGTCCATAATTGGGAATTTCTTATATTTTGTCATTTTTTCTGTTTCATCATTGCCTTTGTCATAGTATGCACATTCTCACTCTAAATCTAGAAGAGCGTCGTCATTGAGATCTCCATTGTGCGAGTTGAGCAATTCCCTAACATTGCCATCGTCCATATCCACCATTCCCATTTTTAGACCAATTTGCATAATTTTTGTTACAACTCCTGTAACCTCCCCTTCAAAGCCTTCAAAATCATTTGCGCATTGAGGAATTATATTTTTCCACACTGCCCTCATATTGCTAGCTGTGACATCATGCCATGTATCCTTAATGTTTTCCACAGCATTCTTTATGTTAAAGTTTTCCCAAATTCCATAAGATTAATAGCATTGAAAATGCTCCTAGTTTGGCTGCTGTAGGGAATGAAAATCAGCCAAAGCTAAAAAATGGCCCAAACTCCAAAATCAAAGCACTAATCTTAGATCTACGGAGAGACTTGGAGAAGGAGATAGGCAAGTTGAAACTAGACATATCCAACCAATATCAAAACTGAATGAACATGATGCCAGTGAATCCACATCCCCCAGGCCAATACTACAATCTAGCATATGTTCCAGCACAAATTATGCATCAAAATCCTCAGATGCACCTACCAACCCCCCAGATGGCTTATCAGATACCATTGACTGAACAGGCCAGAGGGTTCAGAGTACCAAACCCAAAGGCTCGGAACCTGTTTCTTATTGTTAAATACCAGATCAATAAACCCTAGTGCTTCAAGTCAGTGCAAATACAAGTTCAAAGAAATTGAAGCACTAGTAGGGGATGAAAATAACAATGGCATCTCAGTCCCCTTTATAGCCATCACTGAATCCTGGCTAGATCAACACATTACTGATGCACAGTTGCATATCCCGAATTATAATATATCAAGATGTGATCATGAAGGCAGAGGTGGAGGAGTTCTCCTCTATTCACACAAGAGAGCCTTCCAGTCACTGATACATTCTCATACAATGATGGGAACTATGAGTGTATTTTTGTCCTCTTTGCTGCACAGAAGACCTATGTTATTGTTGCTTATTGGCCGCCGAATGACAACAAAGCAAGTTTTCTCCAGATGATTCAATTGATGAACAGGACCATCGGTGAAAATGTAGATAACGAATATCAAATTTGTTTTACTGGCGATTTGAATTTACCATGCAGCGAATGGATAGAAGAATCCACCAAGCCGGGCACATCATCTATAAATCAAGAAGTCTGCCTTACTCTATTCCAATTCATGTCTGCACAAATGATGACTGAGTATATTTTGTCACCTACTAGAGGAGGAAATATTCTGGATGTTTTTTGCTCCAATAATCCCCAGCTAATAATTTCTTGCCTATGAAAGCATAGACTCAGGCATGTCTGATCACTACCTTATTAGAATTCAAATTCAGTTCAAGCACCCAGAGACTCCCTCTAAAAATCCAAATAACCCCATAGAAGGGTACAGAAGTTTAGACTTCCCAAGAGGAAATTATGAGCAACTGTCTACTGCTATTGGTGAAACTGACTGGTATTCACTGCGCTCTATATGTTCCTTTGAAGAGTTTCCTGCATTGGTGTTGTTGCAGTTGGCCATGGAATATATTCCTAAGAAGAAACCCAGAAACGGTAAGCCTAAAAAAGCACATGCACTTCACAGAAAGAAGTGACCAGCTAAATTTATTAAAAGCTAGGCAATCAAACAATAATAAGAGAATTGAAAAGCTAGAACGTGATCTTGTACTTTGCATTTTTGAAATCAAGGAATGCCACTTTAATCAACTAAAAAGAAGTGAAGAGAGAGCCATCTCGAACTTGAAAGAAAGTCCCAAGTATTTCTATTCATATGCCAAGGCTATATTGAAGAAAAATAGCAGTATTAGTCTCATCAGAGATGAGAATGGTGCTCTTGTTAGTGACGCTGGTTGCATTGCTAACATCTTCCAGAACTGGTTCTCTGTTGTCTACAGTGACCCTGATGCCTGTGAAATAGAGTCTCCCTCTTTTGTACTGCCGGATATTGTTGAGGACATAACTGACGATGATTTGGTGGTCATGGAGGCAGAGATCATTAAAGCAATTGGCGAAATCGGTGTGAGCTCTGCCTACGGTCCTGACAACGTTCCTGCAAAGCTTATAAAGAGCTGTGCAAGTACTTTGGCTGTCTCCCTACGCATTGTCTGGCAGGAATCAATCCAAAAAAGTTTACTCCCCCAGTACTATAAAATGGCCTACACCACACCCATTCATAAGAAAGGTGACAAAATTTCAGCAAGTAACTATAGACCAATTACACTAATCTCACATTTCATCAAAATTTATGAAAGAATCTTACGAAAAATAGTTCCTTGAGTGTAATAATATCATCACAGAAAATCAACACGGTTTTAGGTCTAGGCATAGCACACTAACGCAGTTAATGATGTGCTGAGCGGTCTACTGGTCTACTGATGCTATTTATTTAGACTATGCAAAGGCCTTTGACAAAGTAAACCACAAATTGTTAATAAGAAAAAATTACTTGGTATAGATTCCACCCTAAAATTACAAAATGGATTGAGCCATTCCTATCAAACAGAAGCCAGGCAGTGGCTGTAGACAGTGAACACTCATCCCCTGTGCCGGTGAGAAATGGAGTCCCGCAAGGTATGGTACTTGGTCCTGTACTGTTTTTGATATTCATCAATGACATGGAATCAGTTGTCCAAGACTCAAAAGTACGATTCTTTGCTGATGACATAAAGATTTCCAAGCGAGTGGGATCTTATGTGGACAAAGTTGAGCTGCAACATGACCTTCAAAGGGTCATGGTTTGGTCGCAGTCAAGCAATATGCTGCTCCATAAGCAAAAATTTGACCTGCTTGTCCATGAAACACAGCACAATCCATTAGTACGCAAGATGCCCTTTTTTTTCCATCCCTCCAAAGTTACGTGGTAGCCTCGGACCTGGAGCTGTACCCAGTGGATGAACTTTGGGATCTTGGCAGCATCTTATCCAAAGACCTCTCTTGCACTTCCCACCTCAACAGAATATGTCAGAAGGGAAGAAGTATGGTTGCATGGGTTCTCAGTGTATTTAGCTCCAGAGACTCCACCACGATGTTGACGCTGTATAAGTCCCTAGTCAGAAGTCATCTGGAATACTGCTGTCCATTGTGGATCCCAGTAAAGGTGGGCGAGATTGAATTGCTCGAATTGATCCAATGAGAATTCACCAGAAAAATAAGAGGCTGTGAACACCTTACATACTGGCAAAGGTTGCACAAGCTCCAATGAATGTCTCTACAGAGACGTAGGGAACGATTTATCATAATAAATGTTTGGAAGATTCTGTATAAAGTAAGTCCTAATGAACCCAGACTGTCTTTTCATCCACCTTCAAGGCTGGGAATACAAGCCATACTGCCTCCATTGAGAGGGTGCTGTTCAGCACTTCAGTCCAAGTATGATGTGTCATTTTCTGTGGTGGGTCCTAAACTTTGGAACATTTTGCCACCAAGAATGACCGAGATAACAAGCGCAAATGCCTTTAAAAGCCAGCTAACAAAATTTCTGTTCTCCCTGCCTGACGAGCCGCCCATGCCTGGCTACACCCAATCACATGGCAGCTCACTCCTTGAGGTAGCAAGAGCAGAACGACAGTCTCCCTTATGAGATCACCGGCGGGAGCCCTCGAAGCATCTCCAAGTATCCAAGTAAGTAATTGCCTGGACAAATGTTTTCTGCAAATAATAGGCCTCAAAAGTTGCTATCATGCCCTGATCCATTGGCTGCAACAGAGATGTTGTGTTGGGTGGTAAAAATACAACTTTAACATTTTTGCATAAGTCACCAAGTGCCGTTGGATGACCCGGAGCATTGTCCAAAATTAATAGAATTTTAAAGTCTAAATTAATGGACTTGCTATATTTTTTGGCCTCAGGACAAAAGCAATTTTTGAACCAATCTTGAAATAAAGATTTTGTCACCCACACTTTTTTATTAGACTTCTGAAAAACTGGTAAGTGATGCTTGTTGGGTCCTTTAATAGAATGTGGGTTTTATGATCAATAGATCAACATAGGTTTTAATTTTAAATCACCAGCAGCATTTCCACCAAATAAAAGTGTCAGATGATTCTTAGAGACTTCACCAACATAGCTACCATCTTGAATAATATTTTTCAATTCAGTGGGATATTTGGCTGCTGCACTAATGTCCACACTTGCACCTACAATCCTGACTGTAGATTCCAGTTCGTTTTCTAAATCTGTCAAACCATCCAGAACTTCCTGAAAATATTTCTTCAGTTTCTTCTTTCAGTTTTCTTTGGATGGGGCAAACAGAGATGCAACCTTCATTTTTATTGTCATTTGACTAGGAGGAATGTGCTTTTGATTGCAATCTTCAATCCAAATAGACAAAAGATGCCTCATTTCAATCATTGCAGGGCTTTGGTATCTTGTTATTTGCAAATTTGATAATGAAGTAGCACTTTGCCCTTGTTATTTATATAGTTTTGAATTCTGAATAATGTTGCAGGTGATAGATTCCGCCATACTATGATCCCAACTTATCTTAGTTTTGGTGGCACCGCTTTCATGCTTGCTTATTATTCTCAATTTTTCTTCTAATCCAATAACTTTATTCTTCTTTTGACTTTCACCACTTGTACTTGCGGTACTCACACATTTAGAATTTGTGATAATAGATTGAGAGTTTGTTTAAAAAACAATGCATTTGAAAAAAATAGTGAGACAATGTGCACTGTATGCTGGTGACATATGTACTGAAGCGCTGACCTTGAGCCTGAGGCAGTGAAACAGGCACAGCGCATGGATAAACAAACAAGCACAATTCTATGGTACTGCATTAAATCAAATTCTACATGCAGTATTCAAACTTTTGGTGTCAAACTACCATTCACAGTAATCGAACCCAAGGTAATTGTGATATTGCTTTAACCAAAACTATAATTGAGAAAAAGTGTAAAATTTTATAAATGACTTGGTTTAATTGACTGCGATGCTCTAAATTTTTCAGCTATTTTTTACTATAAAAGTTTTATATTATTAAAAATTGATTTTGCATCTAATGATGAGTAACCATACATAACCTATTTTATTCATCTTTTCAAGTCTAGATTTTCATTACAATGGATCATACGTGTAAGAATCATCCGAATAGGTTTTGTTAGATCTGCGGGCATGTTGCTCTTCCAGACTGCCAAGCAAAAATCATGGATTTTGTGAAAAAAAAGCATATCATGCTTACTTTGGAGGGAAACTAGGGGACCAAGATAAGCCAGTTGCTCCTCATATTTGGTGTAAAACATGTGTGGAAAATTTATACGATTGGATTAATAAGAAAAGGAAGGCGTATACCATTTGGTGTCCCAATAGTGTGGTGGGAAGGCAAAGATCACGTCACTGACTGCTACTTCTGCATGACAAATTTGAAAGGCATCATTTGCAAGAACAAGCACCATGTTCAATACCCTAATGTTCCTTCTGCCATAAAACCAGTCCCATATCAGCCTGATCTTCCTGTTTCTGAACTTGATTTTACCATTGGTTCTAGCTCTGACTCTGAGGCTAGTCACTACCGATACAGCTAAGTTTGATACATACAAGCCAGAAGAGGCTGACCAACCGGTGCTATTTATGCAAGCCGAAGTCAAATGACCTGAATCCTGTTGAACTCTCTGCCTGGTTGTCCCTTAAGTCAGTCATTGCAAACTTTCTTAGCAAGCACACAAGTCCTCACTATGAGAAGGCCGTTAATGGAGAATTTCCGCAAACTTGGTGCACATATGTTGGTGAAAATGCTCTTCCTTCAGTACCACCTGGACTGCTTTCCCAAGAATTGTGGAGACTTCAGTGAAGAACAGGTTGAGCGCTTTCACCAAGATATCTGTGTGATGTAGGAAGGATACCAAGGGCATTAGGTTGTTAACTTTCTGGCTGACTACTGCTGGTGCCTAAAAAGGGATTTGGTGTCTGCTAGGCACAATTGAGAGTCTCTGAAGAGACCATCATCCATGAGTAGTATTTTTTGTATGTTGTACTCTTCTTGGACAATGAGCACATCACTGTTATGAAGTGGCCTGCGCAGAGTCCGGGCCTGAATCCCATTGAAAATGTTTGCAAGACACTCAGAGAGAGGTTTAAAGTGAGGAATCTGAAAACAGTTCAAGTATTCTGGTGGAAATTTCTTCAAGATAAATGGAGCAAAGATTACTGGGCAAGTTTTAATAGTTTATTTGTTCCTGCGATAGATGGCAAAGCATCATTGAGACTAAAGGCCACAGCAAATACTAATTATTTATAACTTGTACAAATGTTTTCCACTGATAATTATTTAATCATATTATAATAAGAATTATTTCCACTATTGTTAGGATAATTTGGGGCACCTCAATTTTTTAGTAAATTGCTTATCTGCTGATAACTTTTGTTTTATTCATATAAATTTGTATAACCTTTACCCATATATAGTTTATACTTGTAGGTTAACATACACAAATTTTGGAAACTTTTGATTTTCTCTGGGAAAAGTTAAGGAAAATGTTGCGATATAAATAGATGCATTCAGATCTTTTTTATTATCTCAATTTTTATTTCTCTTATTTTTCATTCATGCTGAATGTTTGAGTTGCTTTATTTTTTTCTCCCTCTTCACCTCTCCCTCTCCAAATGTATGTATGAGGAGGATCTTTGGCTATACACCCTGAACCAAGCTAATAGCTTGGTAGAGAAGGTTAGGATTTCTCAGTTCTCTGTAAATCAAATTAAATGCCATTTTCCCAGCCAGTCTGCACAACATGGCAACACTAATGTTATGTTTTCATTATGCTGTGTTACGTCCTTCAATGTTTATTTCAGATTCATCATTTCTTTGGTGAACCACGCTAATAGCATCTATCCTTTCTAAGAACAATGGGACATCGCAGAGGCCACAACGCTGAAGAAAAGTCTTTCATCATCAACAAAATTGCTGAATGCACCTCTGTTCATGTTATTGCAGAGAAATTACTTCACCATGTGGACGCATTTAGAGGATTTCTGAAGGATACTTTACTGAGAAATAAGCGATCCGATTGTAGGACCTCCAAGACTCTGACAGCTAGGGATTTGAGGAATATTGGCCGCCAGTGACGTAGGAAACCCAGCCAAATAAGCAAAGTCATTTTTACTGCCACTGGCCAGCCCTATTTACCGAAGACCATCAGGAACCGTATCCTAGTGAGCATGGCTTCTGTGCAAGATCTCCTGAAACTGCCTACTTTAACGCCCCATCATGAGACCTTGGGGCTTCAATGTGCCCAGAAGTGCATGACATTGGACATGAATTGCATTTTCTTCACTGATGAGAGCAAGGCTACTACCCTTGATGGACCTGAAGGTTGGGCAAATGGTAGGGTCTATTTCGGAAATGAGGGTCATCAACAGCAGGGAGGAGGAGTCATGTTATGGGCAAGTATAATTGGACAGACATGTTGGCCTAGTCAGGGCATCTGATGGGTTTAGAGTGCCTGCAGCTGCCTACTGCAATCTCTCAAAGGAGGTCTTGGATCCCTGGCTAGATGATATACTGTTGTCATTTCTAAGGACTCTCGTTTTCATGTATGACAACACTCAGTCCCACGCTGCCAGGGCTATCCAAGCATTCCTAGGCTCTTACAGCATACAAGGTTACAAGTTGAAGGTGTGTCTGCTACCCTCTCCGTCTATCATTAAACAAGATGTTTATGCCGATGGATGTCAATTTTCGTTTAAAGAAGTTTTATGAGCGACCATCAAAACTGTAGCTGAGGCAGTCCAACATGCTAGTATTAAGAAATTGACAGATTCCATGCATGAGCAGGTTTTTGAACTAATCCATTGAAATGACGCTCATGAGGGCAAATAATTCATTATGTCCATCAATCGTGTATTATAATTATGGTTTTCTGTTAAATATATATGCAAGGTTTATTTAATGTGTATAATTATCCTCATTTTTTCCAAAATATATCTAGATGAGATATTTTCATTCAAAAGCTATTAGCTTGGTTTGACCCCTAAACGACAAATTGGAAATAAAAATTGAAAGATGTAACACAGCATAATGAAAACCTGACATTAGTGTTGCTTTATTGTGCAGACCAGCTGGGAACAGTTTCATCAAAATTGATTCACAGAGACCCGTGAAATTCTAACTTTCTCTACCAAGCTATTAGCGTGGTTCAGGGTGTATGTATACCTTCCATACAGTTTCACTATTTCAAGCTTCATTACTTAATAGATTTCTCTTTATAAACTTTCTGCAAGGGATGCATGCCTTCATTGATTTTTTGTTATTTTTAAAAAAAAATTCCCTCTATCCTTCTCCTTGCAGTAAGTTAAAATGATAAGTTGAATTTCCCAAATACTGTAAACTTAATATATTTATTTTAACCTTTGCAGTATATTTGGAAAAATGTCAAGTTGTTGTTTCCGAAGACGACCACTCGCAGCCAGAAGCCTCAAACTTGGCTGCAAGACTAATGAAAGTTACCCACCAAATGTTATTAGGAACCAAAAATATAATTTCTTCACTTTCATTCCATTGGTAAATACTGAAAAATAAATTTCTCAGTGGGATGCATTAATAGTACCATTTTTACTTAAAAGTCAGAAGTTTCAAATTTATCATAGAAAATAACATTTTCTTTCAATATATTTAGCTTTGCAATATTGATAGCTATACTTTAGTTTTCAGTTTTGAATGTCTCATTTTTATTAGTTTTATTGCATTTGAAGTATTAAACTACGGAATATATGTATGTCAGTGCCTGAATATAATGAAATTTCTCTTGCAGGTCTTGTATGAGCAGTTTCAGTTCTTTCTTAATCTTTATTTTCTGGTAATGGCTCTATCTCAATTTGTTCCTGAGTTGAAAATTGGATATCTTTACACATACTGGGGTCCCCTGGTAAGTTGATTTTTTGTTTCTGAAGTAATGTATTTATGTTAAGCGAGATAGTTTTCTATCCTATGGAGTGTCCCTACAATCCCTTTAATATGATCCTCTAATACTAGAACTGTGTTGCACCATCTGTCTCATCCTGTGGATAAGATCTGCCAGACCAGATTCTGAAATCCACATAAAGATGCAGAATGACTCTTTGGTGAGCCTGAAAGCACCAGAGGCTAGTTCTCATCATTGAAAAAGGTGTCTGGTTAGTAGTGTGTTTTAGACATCAACCAGCAAGTGGTGAAACTCCCCATGACCCCTGAGATGAGGGAGGGGAGGGGGGCACCCATTCTGCATCAGGGGTATATGGTTTCAAAAGAACGTATGATTCTCTTAAGAAAACCATATTATTCAATCATTGGGTGTTGGATTGTATACTGGTAGAAAAGATTTGAATTGGAAGTAGTCTAGTAGTTTGACAACCTGCCTTTATCCAGCTGGATCCTGACTGGATAATGAAATTGAAATAAAGGTCAGTATGACAATTGCTGGTGAGCCCTAGGGCACCAGGAGCTGGTCCCCTTTGGGAGAGAGGTGCCAGGAAGTATTATGCTTCAATACCAAACAGCGTTCAGGTAGAACCTTCATTGCCCCAGGACAGAGGGACCTGTTCCGTGTCACAGGCTATGTGGATTTAGATAGTCATTGACAGGGTTCCTTGTAACAGAGAGAGTGTGTGTGTGTTGTGCTGCGAAGATGGGAGATGAAAGAAAGCAGTGTTGTGACTGGCTATGTGTGTGATGAAAAGTGTAAGATGTACCCAGCCCAGTGCAGGGCTGAGCACAGCACATCCACCAATTGGTAGCCAGATCTCTCTTTGTGCGCTGATGATTGTTTTTGCTCTTGCTGGGATCCAACCTGGTATCGCGACATTTGCAGACCAATGACATATTCACTTGGCTTGCAAGAGTTCTAGAGTTGGAAGTAAATGAAGCAATAGAGAAAGCAAGAGTTCTAGAGTTGGAAGTAAATGAAGCAATAGAGAAAGCAAGAGTTCTAGAGTTGGAAGTAAATGAAGCAATAGAGAAAGCAAGAGTTCTAGAGTTGGAAGTAAATGAAGCAATAGAGAAAGCAAGAGTTCTAGAGTTGGAAATAAATGAAGCAATAGAGAAAGCAAGAGTTCTAGAGTTGGAAGTAAATGGAACTTGCTCAAAATAAAGCAATAGAGAAAATGAGGATTTAATATTGGTTTTGCCACTATTTTGTACTCTTTGTAGGTTTTGTTTACCATTGATATGCACTACCTGTTTGTAATGGGTTGACCACCATTCTCAGGTGCATAAGGCTGTACTGTTTATGACAGTCGGTATGCCCAGCAGGCAAGGCTGTAACTCTTTGCCGCGTGTAGAGAAAGACAAAAAGTTAGAGTGGTGTCATTCCCAAGTGGATATGACACCACTACCCCACCTACATGCAATCTTAGAGTGGAACCACCCCACTTGGATGTATTACATGTGAGGTTAAGTTGCACTTGAACTTCCAAGTACTTGCATGGGTCACTAGCACAGGGGGGAGGGGGGAGGCTATAAAATCCCCACAGCATGCAACAGCCTCTCTCCACTCTAACTAGTCCATCAGGACAGTCTTGCAGAAAGTGTGGCCCCACTTAATTATTTATAACATTGATGAGCCTACAACACATGGTGTAGGGTCAAAGGTTCCCTCCCTTCATCTCCCAAGCGGTTGGAGGTAACAGAGGTCATCTGCTCCTGGAGGTCAATTACTAACAAGATATGCACTCATTTTCAGGCCTTTTATTGCTCAGTGGAGTTTAATGTGGGATACAAACTATGGATATATCCAGCTAATGGCCACTGTTATTAAGTTGTTCTGACTCAGTAATGAGTCCAACGACTAACCCCACACAATGTGGTTTCTGAAGTCTGCTGTAATCAGAAACAGTGTTTTCAGTCCTATGGGCCTTGGCTCTAGTATTGTATATAGGTTGCATTTATATAAGTTGGATAGTGAGCCTTTTTTTCAATCCAAGCTACTTTACTTCTTTGATTATTGCACAAGGCAACATACTCCATACATAATGTCTTCACTTTTTTTACAGATAAATACAGTTATAGTCATTTTCTATGACCTTTATGTGATTCTAGGATAGTGGTATTCTTAATTCCATAAGTGGGGGAAGAATAATTTTACCACCTTTTTTTTAATTCTCTGATATTTTCTAGTTTGTGAATGGTCTCCAGTCGGTCTTGATTTATTTTTAAGTTTTTTTTTCTTTATACAATTTTATTAGTGCTTGAGTTTTTACTTTTGAGGTCCTGTATCTTCCACTTTATCATAGTTTGCCTTCTAACTTCTTACTATGTCTTTTGGACTCATTTTCATGCCAACGAAGATAGTCTTAAATTCTCTTCCAATTGGGAATATATTTTCAAAAGCTTTTTGACTTCCTGTTAGGGTTTTGTGATCGTTGTGACAATGATTCGTGAGGCAATCGATGACTTGCGTCGGCGGAAACGAGATCAAGATGTGAATCAGCAAATGTATCATAAATTGACGCAGTTTGGTGGTGAGAAGAGTGTAACGAGCGCATGCATCAATGTTGGCGATTTCATCACAGTTGAAAAGGTAAGTAGATGTGTGGTTGGTGTTTTGGGGGTGGCCATTCCTCTAGGTAACAGGTGTAACAGTCTACACTGGCTACCCCCTTGTGGGTGTAAAGAGAAGTTTACAAGTGCCTTCCCTGTATGAGTTTGACATATGTACGTCTTCCTGATCCCATGGTGCCCCTGTATGTCTTCCCAATCCCACGATGCCCCTGTATGTCTTCTCAATCCCACGGTGCCCCTGTATGTCTTCCCAATCTCACCATGCCCTTGTATGTCTTCCCAATCTTACGGTGCCCCTGTATGTCTTCCCAATCCCATGGTGCCCCTGTATGTCTTCCCAATCCCATGGTGCCCCTGTATCTCTTCACATCTCACAGTGCCCCTATATGTCTTCCCAATCCCATGGTGCGACTGAAAATGAGAGGTTAATCTAATATTTACTTTATTTAAAAAACTCAGTAAATAATGGAAAAAACAGCAAACTCAAAACCTTCGCAAGTATAAATAACAAAAAATATGTACAACCTTACAAATAAATTTTAATATTGGCCAATGCCAATAATCTCTATTAACTGGTACCAGTATGGTGGGAAGGGAGGCGGGCCCGCTTTCTTTGAAGAATTCTTTATGGTCCGAGACTCGGTGAAGCGCTTTGCACTCAGGGGACTGGGAAGCTGCAAGTTCCACCTACTGTGTTGGAGTTCATGATTCACTAGTTCAAATTACTGCAGTGGAGACTAGGAGATACCCTCAACAACCCACAATTTGGGACGAACCTTTCTCAGTCACCAGGAATGTGAGTCACGGCTGACTCCCGCTCCATCTCAAGTCAGATGCAGATTGGCTAGCTGGTACCAAGGAACTGAAAAGGAGAAGGCATCTTCAGTCACAGATTCACTGCCACACTCAAAAATCATTAACACCATTTACACTAACTCCTACCTGGTTGTCTGTCCAGCTCCCTCTTCTTTTCACTTATTTGGATAACTTCTTCACTTAATAAATTTATTCAAACTTGAAATAGTCTTTAACCTCAAACTAATCTTTCATTAATATTTTGCTTGTGGGGAGAAACACTGATGAATGGGAGGCACGATAGAAGTCTATCGAGTCCCCCACCCAGATTCCCTCTCTCTTCATCTTCATCCCAAGCACCCTGGAAGAGAAGAAAGGGATTAGACATTTGGGGAGGGGCGGCGGACTACTACTCACTACTACAGTGCCACTGTATGTCTTCCCGATCCCACGGTAACCCACAGTGGGGAAACCCTGTATAGACTGCTACACCTGGTACCTCGAGACATGGCATATTCTCCCAGGCTAAGTGCCCTTAAGGTAAGGAAGGCCTGAGTCACTGAGTTGATTTGAACTTTTTGCCCGAACTTGGAGTGTTCCCATCTCCCTCTATGGACCCTTTTTTTCTTCTCTCTAGGTTTAGGGACCTAACTAGATCCCTTGTGCTTTGTCAGAAGAGGCTTCCGCCGCGTCGTGGCACGTTTGCTGAGGCCCTTTCTCTTGCTCGGAGATCTGAACGGTAGACACACTCTCTGGGGAGACTACTCGATTAATCCCAGCGGTAAAGTCCTTGCCAACCTGATCGACGAGCTGGAGATAGGTGTTCTAAATGCACGCCGACTGCTCCCATGGTGGTCAGCCGAGTGTTCACCCGAGCGTTCACGCGAGCGTTCACCCGAGCGTTCACCCGAGCGAGTTCACTGTCGGTGAATTTCGTCGAGCTAGGGCTAGGTTCCGGTATGTTTCTAATCATGCCTGCCAGGATACGTGTCTTCATTTAATGGAAAGACCCCTCTAGCAGAGGTGTGGAAGTGAGTCAAAAGGATTCGAGGCAAGTTCTCGCAGGACCCCACTCCCGTTCTCCAGAAGAATCGGATCCCGCGTCCGTGGCGGAGTCCTTCGCGACTGCTTTCTCCGCATTCTCTATCCGGGATGCTGCTCCGCCAACATTCAATGCACGTCGTGATGTCGCGGAAGGCCACCAACTGGACTTTACTTCCAGAGGCGGAGAACCCTTCAATCACAGGTTTACTTTGAGTTGCGTTCGGCTCTCGCTTCGTGCTCCGACACCACCCCTGGTCCGGACGATGTCCTGTACGCTATGCTTCGACACCTGGGTGAGCGAGGCATGGCCTTTCAGTTAGATTTGTTCAACAGGATCTGGGTACAGGGTATCCTTCCAGACTCCTGCTGAATCGCTACTGTGCTCGCTTTTCGCAAACCGGGGAGAGATCACTCTACCTCGCCCAATTTCTCTAACCTCCTTCGTCTGAAAGTTGATGGAGAAATTGGTAAATGTTAGATTAGCCTTTTTTTTCTGGACAGCGGAGGCCAAATTTCTTCTGCGCAGTGCGGCTTCTGCAAGTTCCACTGCACTTTGGACGCTCTGCACCGACTAGAAGATGTGGTCTGCGTTACCTTACTTCGTAGACAGCACTACGCCATGGTATTTTTCGATCTGGAGAAGGCCTATGATACCGCATAGCGATACGGTATCTCCAGAGGATGGGGGCGAGGGGACGCCTCTCAATGTTTATATCTGAAATTTTGCGAGATCGTCGATTCCGCTTACGAGTGGGCGGAGCCCTCTAAGGCCCAATGCATTAGAAAGAGGGGTCCCGCAGGGAAGTGTACTCAGTGTCACACTCTGCCCTGAGCATCAACGGCATTACCTCGTTGCTGCCGGAAGATGTTCTCGCTACACTCTACGTGGACGACCTTTCGATCTCTTTTGGCGCGGCCCAGATGCCAACTTTGGAGCGTCGACTCCAACAGGCATTGAACCGCGTCTCTCGCTATGCCGCCCCGTAAGGGGCGCGGCGATTTGCCATCCTGGCCGCCGTGCTGACGGGATCCAGCGCCCCGTCCGGCCCCAGCTTAGCCTCTCTTCCTTCCTTCAGATAGCCTGTATTCCTATCCTACCTCGTCGCTTTTCATACAACCTCTCCCACAACTTTCTCTGGTCAGCCTCTAATTTCACAGGGTAGAAGCTGACCTTCTTCTCAGCCAATCGTCCCGGATCGGGGCTGAGGGGGGAGGGGACAATGTCCCCTAACCCCTGAGCTCCGGTCTGGGGTGGTTGGCTTTTAACAACCTGCTTCATCCCCACCCATACCTTCCTCACATCCCTTTTCCTCTCGTCTTCAAAATCTATCCGTTTTACGCCGTGTTCAAGGTGGAGCCGCCATGCCGAAGGACTGCCAGGCCACCAGGCGGGAGGGGTGGTCCCAAATGGCGGCGCCTGGCTCTGCCGGGCCTGTAAGCACCTCTTGCAGTGCGGGCTACTGCAAGAGGTGGTGAGCGATTGCGTCCCGTAAAACAAAGAGGGTCACCATGCCCAATGATGAAAAAAAAAACATCTCCCCTTAATTCCCCCTATAACAACAACGGAGCCGCCCTCGTGCAGCTCCACAGAAAAGATGGAGGTCCCCCCCCCTGTGCTTGCGCAGGGGACCCTCCATACCTCTTTAACCGGAGAGGAGGCTTACTCCTCTCCTACGCCTACGGGTGTAGGGGACTCCCCCTCACCCCCTTCTCTGGAGGTGCTTTCGGGCACCTCCCTATCTCCAGCGGCAGTCCCTCCTATGCTTTCTAAGGGGACTGCCAAGAAAGCCAGCAGGCCACCCTTAGCCAGCCGCTCCACATCAAAGCGGCTCGGTAGGGCAAACCCCCTTAGGGGGGAGAGGGAAGCCAGGCCCCTTCGGTCGCTTCCCTCAAAAGACCTGCTGGCAAAAATATTAAACCTTGCCGGGGTCAAGGCCTGTGCCTCCCCACTAAAGACTTATGACGCTTGGTAGGCGACCAAGCCAAGATCGGCACATCCGGCCCCTCTACCCCCTCGTGTGCGGAGCCCCTGACTAAGACCAAGAGTGCACAGGGCGGAGCCTCGATGACATCGGGGCCCCTCATTCAGAGGTTACCTGGCGTTTTCGAGCCCGCTGGCTTCAAACGCTTCCTCGTTATTCGCTCCACTGATGGCACCATGTTGTCCAAGGGCAACATGATCCATCAGAGGAGAGGATTAGCTAGTGCAATTGGTAGAGAGCCGAAGGTAACCCGTTTCTCGGACGGGAGCCTTCTGGCGAATGCGGCGAATCCCGCCGAGGCGGCCAAGATAAGTGCTCTTCGGACACTTCATGGCACCCCGGTGAGTGTGACGCCGCACTCTACCATGAACTTTGTAAAAGGAGTAGTTTATGCGAGGGAACTCGTTGACTACTCCATAGAAGACATCACCCTAGAGCTGGCCGACCATGGGGCGGTCAAGGTCGAACGTGTGATGAGAAAACAGGGAGGGGCCTCGAGACCCACCCCTACACTCTTCGTCACGTTCGACTGTGACAAGCTCCCTGAGTCGGTGCGTGCCGGTTGGTACCGCTACCGCGTGAAGGCATTCGTGCCACTGCCGCGACGGTGCTATTACTGTCACCGCTTCGGCCACACGAATCGATCATGTAGACGTGCAAAATCGGGGTCACCCGAAGTCTGTGTAAATTGCTCCAAGGTCGCACACGATAAGTCCAAATCGTGTGTGGCCAAGTGTGTCAATTGCGGAGAGCCGCACCCTGCTTCTTCGAAGCAATGTGGTGCATATCTCCTTGAGAAAGAAATCCTGGCCATTCAGGCCCAGGATCGACTCTCATTCCGCGAGGCTAAGGACTTGGTCCTGGCGCGCCCGGCTCTGCCTGGGACGTCATATGCCTCAATAGTTAGAAAAGCACCCTCTGCTCCTGGCCCATCCAGGCCAACGAGCACGGTTGTTTCCGCGCCCATTCGGAGCCCTTCTGCGGGCTCTACTACACCCGGGCGCTCCCCTGGTAGAGCTGGCGGCAAAAAGGGTTCACACCCAGCCCCGGCTAATACCAGGGCTCCCCCCTCTTCCCCCAGCGTGACCGTTTCCCGTAAGGCGAAACGGCCACGCGCCTCCACAGAGTCGTTAGACTCACAGGAGGCAACACCCCTGAAGATGGTCGCTAGGCCATCTTCCGGGGTTCCTAAAGCTGTTCCCCGAAAGGAGGACAGCAACAAAGGAGCTTCGGCCCCTTCGCCCACGCCCCGAGGTGGAGCGAGTGGCTCGGAGACGGTGGTTCCTCGAAAAGAGGGCCTCCCAAGCCGCAACGCCCGCCTAAGGTTTCGAGGCGGAGGGAGGAAAAGACTCGCATGGCGAGCCCAACCTCCCCCAATAAGTCCTCGAAGGCGACAGCGCCTTCAGCGCTTTGTCCGGCCAACAGCGCCCGGGGTTCTGCCCCCGGGAAGCGTACGGCCATTCCCGTGAGGGTCTTCAATTCGAGGAGGGCCCCCGCGTCTCCTCCGAGCTAGGCCTGGAGGGCATATTCCTTCAATGGAATTGCCGTGGACTCCGGGCCAACTGGGAGGAGCTGCGGAGGCTCGTCTCGTCCCGTTCCCCGTTAGCTATTTTTTTGCAGGAGACCATGCTAGGCGCGTGCCCGCTGCCTGCCCTCCCGGGGTATAAGGGTCTTGCGACCCCACCACCGCGGGATGGCCGGGCTGGGGGATGCGCGGTTTACACCCGGCATGATGTCTCCGTTCTTCCTTTCTCTTTAGATACCTCCTTTCAGGCAGTGGCTGTGCAGCTGCACCTGGATAAGAGGTATACTATCATTTCTGCGTACATTCCACCGTCAGCTGACTTCGACGCGGGGGACTTTCGCCGCGTCGTGGCACGGTTGCCGAGGCCCTATCTCTTGCTTGGAGATCTGAACGGCAGGCATCCTCTCTGGGGAGATTACTCCATAAATCCCAGGGGACAAGTCCTTGCCGATCTGATTGAAGAGCTTGAGATGGGTGTCCTAAACGTGGATGAGTTTACGCATCACTGTCCGAGAACCGCTTCATTTTCTTGCCTTGACCTATCTTTGTGCTCTTCAGATGCACAGCCTGATTTTGATTGGGGGGTGGTCGATGACCTCCATGGTAGTGATCACTTTCCCATTCAAATATCATTTTCAGGGCAACTGCCGCCTGAGAGACCACCTCGGTGGTGCTTGGCGCGGGCGCGGTGGCCTGCATTTCAGGAAATGACTGAATTCTCTATCTCAGTCGAGGAGTTTAGGTCGGTAGATGAGGCCGTTGAGTTCTTCTCCGGCAACCTCATCGCCGTAGGCCTGACTACTATTCCTAGGACGTCTGGCCGTTTTGCACGCCGACCACTCCCATGGTGGTCGGCCGAGTGTGAGACGGCCCTCAAACAGAAGCGTTATGCCTACATGCGCTATAAGCGCCGCCCGAACGATTTCACTGTCGCTGAATTTCGTCGGGCTAGGGCTAGGTTCCGGTATATTTCGAAGCACGCCCGCCGCTCTTCTTGGCGGGCATACGTGTCTTCACTTAACGGGAAGACCCCTTTAGCTGAGGTGTGGAAGCGAGTCAAAAGGATTCGGGGCAAGTTCTCGCAGGACCCCCCTCCCGTTCTCCAGGAGAATGGGACCGCAATCTCGGACCCCGCGTCCGTGGCGGAATCCTTAGCGACCGCTTTTTCCGCATTCTCTAGCCGTGATGCTGCTCCGCCAGCATTCAATGCACGTCGTGATGTCGCGGAAGGCCGCCGGCTGGACTTTACCTCCAGAGGCGGAGAACCCTTCAACGACAAGTTTACTGTGAGTGAGTTGCGTTCCGCTCTCGCTTCGTGCGCGGACACCGCCCATGGTCCGGACGATGTCCCGTACGCCATGCTTCGACACCTGGGTGAGCGAGGCATGGCCTTTCTGTTAGATTTGTTCAACAGGATCTGGGTGGAAGGTCTTCTCCCAGACTCCTGGCGAATCGCTACTGTGCTCGCCTTTCGCAAGCCGGGGAGAGATCACTCTACTCCGACCGGTTTCCGCCCAATCTCTCTAACCTCTTGCGTGTGCAAGTTGATGGAGAAATTGGTAAATGTTAGATTAGCCTATTTCCTGGACAGCGGAGGCCATCTGTCTTCTGCACAGTGCGGCTTCCGTAAGTTCCACTCCACGTCGGATGCTCTGCTCCGACTGGAAAGTGCCGTCTGCGAGGCTTTCCTTCGTAGACAGCACTACGCCACGGTGTTTTTTGATCTGGAGAAGGCCTATGATACCGCATGGCGATACGGTATCATGGAGACTCTCCACACGATGGGGGCGAGGGGACGCCTCCCAATTTTTATATCTGAATTTTTGCGAGATCGTCGATTCCGCGTACGGGTGGGGGGAGCCCTCTCCGGCCCAAAGGAGCAGGAAGAGGGTGTCCCGCAGGGAAGTGTCCTCAGTGTCACACTCTTTGCCCTGAGCATCAACGGCATCACCTCGGTGCTGCCGGAAGATGTTCTCGCTACGCTCTACGTGGACGACCTTTCGATCTCTTTTGGCGCGGCCCAGATGCCAACTCTGGAGCGTCGACTCCAACAGGCATTGAACCGCGTCTCTCACTATGCCGAAGCGCACAGGTTTCGGTTTTCTTTGGCCAAGACTAAGGTGGTGCACTTCTGCCGCCATCCACGGCTTCACCCCGACCCAGATTTGTTTCTTAATGGGGTGCGCCTGGATGTGGTTGAGTCGCACCGTTTCCTTGGTCTTGTATTCGACCGATGCCTCACCTGGGAGGCTCATATTCGCAGCCTTAGGGTCTCTTGTACCCGCGCCATGGACATTCTCCGTTCCGTGACGTTCAGCGCTTGGGGCGCTGATAGGGCTACCGCCTTACTTTTTTATCGATCCTTTGTTCGCTCGAAGCTCGACTACGGATGCGAGTTTTATGCATCCGCAGCCGAGCGTTTATTGCGGAAGGTGGATTCGATCCACCACACCGGCCTTCGCCTTGCGACCGGTGCCTTCCGCACTTCCCCCATTGAGAGCCTGTTGGTCGATGCTGGGGAGATGCCACTCGCTCTGCGCCGCGTGCAGTGCATCACTCGCCTGTACGCGCGAGCCCGGCGCCTCCCTCAGTCGCCAACAGCTCTCACTGCATCCGCAGCTGATCTCGATGGTGCCTATGCCGCCGAGAGACGCCAGTCATACCCTAAGCCCTTTGGGTTTAGGGCCAGGAAACTCCTTCGAGAAGTAGATATAGCTCTCGGGCCGGTGGCGCCCCTGGTTCTGCCCAGGACGCCACCCTGGAGGGTACCACATTTGGCTATTTGTCGCCACGCCTCTGCTCCCAAAGCTTGTACTGCGCCGGGAGTATTGCGTTCGACCTTTTTGGAGCACACATCGTGTCACGCTGGTACCGTGCCAGTGTATACGGATGGCTCCAAGTCCCAAGAGGGGGTCGGCTTCCACGCCGTATCTCCTCTGTTTGAAGTCAGCGGGGCTCTACCAGGCGCTGCGTCTGTCTTCACGGCCGAGCTGGTGGCAATACACCACTCGGTACGGGAGATTACGCGACGTGCCCGGTTCGGAGACCGGATTGTGATCTATAGCGACTCACAAAGCGCCCTGAGTGCTCTCGGGGCATTGGAATCTCCGCATCCCCTGGTTCGCGATATCCGTGACGCCACGGTTTTGGCGAGCCGGGCAGATGTCGAGATTATCTTCTGCTGGGTTCCTGGACATGTAGGAATTGCGGGGAATGAGCGCGCCGATGAGGGCGCCAAAGAGTCCGCGAGGACTCTGCGACCCGACCAGCGTTTCGCTCTTCCTCACACCGACTACATGGCAGGAATACGGGCAGCTCTTCGGACTGCTTGGCAAAGAAGATGGGAGACGGTCGAAGGGAACTTAAAGTTGCGTGCCATTGCGCCGCGACTGTTCCCATGGACCTATCCCCCAATGCCGCAGCGGCTTCAGGTTGCTTTCTGTCGTCTCCGAATCGGACACACTCGTGTGACGCATCGCTATCTGATGGAGCGCTCGCCTGCGCCCTATTGCAACGACTGCGTCGTCCCCCAGACTGTTCGGCACATTCTTGTCGAATGTCCCAGTCTGGGTGATCTTCGCGCACGACACCTGTCCCGGTACCGGGATGGGCGGGGTCGCTACCGCCTGTCCCTTGTTCTCGGGATGAGTGCGTGTACTTTGACTGGTGGACTTATTGACTTTTTGGGGGAGGCCGGCCTTCTCCCTTTTATTTAACGCGATTTAATTGTTGTTGTTTTTGTAATTGTTTTGTTATTGCTTTGTTATTGTTATTCCTTTTTATTGTTTTCTGTTTAATTTTTTAAAGTAGCCTAAATTAGGCTGTTTGTTTACGGCAACTTATGCCTTAGTCGGCAGTCGCCAGATAGCCCCTTAATTAAAAAAAAAAAAAAAAATCTCGCTATGCCGAAGCGCACAGGCTTCAGTTTTCCTTGGACACGACTAAGGTGGTGCACTTCTGCCGCTATCTACAGCTACGCCCTGACCGAGACTTGTTTCTAAATGTTGTTCGCTTGGAAGTGGTGGACCCGCACCCTTTCCTTGGTCTTGTTTTTGACCGATGCCGCACTTGGGAGGTCCATATTCGCAGCCTTAGGGTCTCTTGTACTCGCGCTATGGATATTCTTCGCTCCGCAACCTTAAGCGCCTGGGGCGCTGATAGGGCTACTGCTTTACTTTTTTATCGATCCTTCGTTTGTTCGAATCTCTCGGAAAGCACCGGCTGGCGACCGGTGCCTTCCGCACGTCTCCCATTGAGAGCCTACTAGTCGATGCTGGGGAGATGTCACTCGCTCTGCGCAGTGCGTAGTGCATTATTCGCCTGTACGCGCGAGCCCCACGTTTCCCTCAGTCGGCAATCTCTCATTGCATCCGTAGCCGATCACGACGGTGTCCATGCCTTAGAGAGACGCCAGTCACACCCTAAGCCCTGCGGGTTTAGGGCTAGGAAACTACTTCGAGAGGTCACTATAGCTCTCAGGACGCCATGCTTGAGGGTACCACCTTTGTGACTATTTGTCGCTACGCCTCTGCTCCCAAAGCTTGTACACCACCGGGAGTATTGCGTTTGTCCTTTTTGGAGCACACTCTGTGTCACGCTTGAACCGTGCCAGTATATACGGATGGGTTCCTGTCCTTAGAGGGGGTCGGTTTCCACGCCGTATCCTTTCTATTTGAAGTCAGTGGGGCTCTGCCAGGCGCTGCCTCTGTATTCACGGCCGACCTGGTTGCAATACACCGCTCGGTATGGGTGATAACGCCACGTGCCCGGTTCGGAGACCAGATTTTGATTTATGGTGACTCACAAAGCGCCCTGAGTGCTCTCGGGGCAATGGAGTCTACGCATTCCCTGGTTCGGGATATCCGTGATGCCGCAGTTTTGGCGAACCGGGTGGATGTCGAGATTATCTTCTGCTGGGTTCCTGGACATGTAGGAATTGTGAGGAATGATAGCGCGAAAGAGTCTGCGAGGTCTGGGCGACCAGACCAACGTTTCGCTCTTCCTCACACCAATTACATGGCAGAAATATGGGCGTCTTGGCAAAGAAGATGGGAGACAGCCTAGGAGAAGTTAAAGTTGCGTGCCATTATGACATGACTGTTCCCATAGACCTACCCCCCAATGCTGTGAAGCCCTCGATGCCCTCAAGTTACTTTCTGAGCGCTCGCCTGCGCCATATTGTGATGACTGTGTTGTCCCCAGACTGTTTGGCACATTCTTGTTTAATGTCGCAGTCTGGGTGATGATCTCCCACGCTACATATCCTGGTACCCAGATGAGTGGATTCACTACCGCTTATTGCTTGTACTTAGGACTGGTTTGTACATACTATATAACTTTGTAGCAGGCTGGCCTCCTCCACTTTATTTGACTTTTCTTTTCTTTGTTGGTTGCATATTCCTGTGCTGGGTGGGAGTTGGGCCTACCCCCAACCCTAGAGTGCGCTTCTTACTTTGTGCCCAATCTTGTTTTTTTGTTATTATTTGTTTCTGTTGTTCCCTTTTTTAGTCTCTGTCTTAGCCTTTGTTCCTTTTTTATCTTTATTCGTTATTTATATTTTGTTTTGTTTTTAACCCATTAGTCGCACAAGGTTACTTTCAAGGTCGCCCATTCAGTGCTATGTAATCACATCACCTGAGGGCCTTTTGTGTCCTTTCACCTTTATACTCTATTCACTCTGATTATGATGATTTGTCAAATTCTTATGTTAGTGATTAATCATCCAATTAAAATACATAAATGCTTTAGGTCAGTCCTTCTTTGTTTGCAAACTGAGATTTATGAATGGGAGTTACTTGACTCATTCTAGGCCACACCACAAGGTGACCGCAAAAAAAGAGGCTGATCTATGGTTCACACGTGTGTAAACCTGTCTTTTGATGACTCTTCCTTTTTTTTTTCATTTTTTAGCCAATCAAAATGATGAAATGCCTTAGGTTAGCATGTTTTTCAAAGCCAGTGGCGGCCTTTATATAATCACTGCCGAACTGCAGCACCCCCTATTTCCACTCTATATTAATTGTTTCTTTATACTTCCAAAGATAATAGAGAATTTAACTATGAAATGGATGGGCATTGGCTGAGCTCAGTAGAGGATGAGAAAGATCTAGGAGTAGTAATAGATAAGTCATTAAGGTTTTCTAAGCAGTGTATTGAAGCAAGAAATAGGGCAAATAGAGTGCTGGGTTTTATTAAGAGAAATGTCAGTTACAAAAGTAAGGAGGTTATTCTTAAACTCTATAACTCTTATGTTAGGCCACATCTAGAGTACTGTATACAGGCATGGTCCCCACATTTTAGACACGATATTAACCTTCTTGAGTCAGTGCAACGGAGGGCAACAAAGATTATTCCTTCCCTGAGGCACCTTGAATATGAAGATAGACTGAGGGTATTAAATATGTTCTCGTTCGAAAGGAGGTGTGTGAGAGGGGATATGATTGAGCTGTTTAAAATTTTTTCAGGGATAGATAAATTGGATGTTAGCAAGTTTTTTGAGTTAGATGATGGAAATCGGACTAGAGGTCACCACTTGAAAATTAAAAAGCAAGGGTGTAGGTTGGATTTAAGAAAATATTTTTTCACCAATAGAGTGGTAGACTTCTGGAACAAATTGCCGCAGAGGGTAGTAGGTAGTCCAAATCTAAATGTATTTAAGAGTAGGTTGGATGAGTTTATGGGAAGGGAAGGTTGTGATGGTTCCTAAGTTTTGTATATATTAATATTGTTTGTATATATCTATAGCTGCATGATTTAGTTCTTGACAAGCCTTGATTGGTGATACCCTTGTTTCTGGATGCAATCCTCTGGATGTAGTTTTCCTGGGAGTTTGGGTGCCTTGAAAAAGAGGCCGCTTGACTCGGATGACCTATGATGAGCCCTTGTGGCTTTTGTCATCCGTTATATTATATTGTGGGGGACTTTGATTTTGTCTTCCCCTGGTGATGGTGCTTTTTGTGGGTGGGTTTTGACGGAGGCGGATGACCTTTGATAGGCCCTTGTGGCTTTTGTCATCCGTGTAATTATGTTATGTTATGTTATGTTATGTTATGTTACTTGTACATTATATAATCATTAAGCTTAATGTCAGTAGCCATCCCCTGGTTTATAAAAAAATACAAAAATCCTTGTATAGAACTGTGAGCTTCACAGTTCCAGTGATACAGTGTTTGGCTGTTGTGTGTATGCTCACATGTCCGAGATAGGAAGATGCACATTATGGAGAGAGAGCACTGTGGCTCAAGTAGTGGCGACCTTGGTGTGCCGGTGGAAGGTAGTGTTTCTGTTTGACTTTGCGTGTGCTGTGCTTAGAAACGTGTTTATATTCTTTAATGTGATAACAATTTAGGCTATTAGTAAGCCCAAAATTTTTTGATTTTGTTCTGTTTAGGATTTTATCAAGTGTATAAATTTTATTTTTATATATTTATTTTATTTTACACAATATTTAAACAATGCTAAAAAATGTCTGAATGCAGCACCCCCACAGCTACGAGCCGTCACTGTTCAAAATTCCATGAATGAGAAAGCCTATTTTGCCTTAAAAATAGAGCTTTATAGGTTAAAAATAGACTCAATATAAATTTTTAAATATTTAAGATATACAAATGTTTCCCATAAATAGAAGTAATTTTTTCTATAAAAAAGAAAACAGTTTTAAAACAGTAACTGATTTTAAAAGCATTTAGCCCTTGAGAGTCAAAAGTTTTGTGGATCAACCGAGAATTATCAATCAAAATTCTAAAAAGGTAGAAGGTTATTAATAATTTTTAAATTAGATCAATAGAATAATTCTTTTTGCTTAAAATGGTATATTATTTGATTATATATATATATATATATATATATATATATATATATATATATATATATATATATATATATATATATATATATATATATATATATATATTATTTTAATTATTTTTGATAATGGTATACCATTTGTAATTTCACTCAGTGCAATTTCAAGCAAATTAATTAGGGTGCTTTAAGGGTTAATCTAGCATAGTATTAAGCTTTGCATAAATTACGGTGACTTTTGCCCTAGTAGGCAACTACCAGATAAGCTCTTAAAATTCCCCTAATTTTTTTTTGCTTCTTGTTTTGTTTTTTACTTTTGTTTTTGTTATTTGTTTTTACATGTTTTTTTTTTTAATCTAGCCTAGCATTAGGTGGCAATGTGATTACAGCAAATTTTTTCCTAGTAGGCAGTCGCCAGATGGGTGCTTGAAAAAACAAAAACACACAGACTTGTGGACTCTGTGACCTTTTGGAGGAGGCTGGCCTCCTACATTTAATTTTATTTTACTCTTTTGGGTGTTTGTTGCATTTTCCTGCGCTGGGGGCTCCCCCGATTCAGGAATGCGCTTGCTTGTTCTTTTTCTTTTTTTTGTCCATGTTTTTGGGTTTGGTTTTGGAATTTTAGACTGCCTAGCATTAGGCTGAAATTTTAATCATAGTGATTTATGCCTTGAAAGGCAGTTGCCAGATAATCAATTAAAAAAAAGAGCACACTGACTACATAGGTATCAGGGCTGTCTGGTAAAGATGATGTGAGATGGCTGAGATGAACTTAAAGGTGCATGACATCGCGCTGCAGCTATTCCCTTGCCCCCCCTCTCCCCAATTCTGTGATGGCTTCAAGTTACTTCCTCTTACCTTTGAAGTTAGCACACTCGTGGGAGCACCACTATTTAATGGAGCGCTTTTCCCTGCACCTTAGTGCGATGACTGCATTGTGCCCCTAACTGTTCAGCACATTCTTGTTGAGTGCCCCTGACTGGGTGATCTTTGCACATGTTACTTGGGGTCGCTACCACTTGTCCCTTGTACTCAGGATGGTTGTGTGCTCATCTCCATTTTATTTGACTTTCTTCGCTGTTGGTCGCTCCTGCACTGCTCTGAGGCTTGTCTGATGATGGATTGTTCTTTCTTCTTCTTCTTGGTTTCTTGCTTTGTTTTTTCCCTGTGGTTTTGGGTTTGTTTTTATTAATGCAGCCTTGCATTAGGCTATAATATAATTACGGCAACTTATGAACCATAGAAAAATGTATTGCAATACACTACTTAGTATGAAAGATTCCACATCTTCCTCAGTTTGGTGATTATAGCGATTCAATGCCATTGATGCGTTGATATCTCCACACCTATTTATGTGCAGTATCCAGTAAGCCACGGCTGCTTTGAGCCGGGAGCAATTTGAGATTGTGCTGCACATTTTGGGATTGCGGAAAATGAAGGAGACAAACTGTCTTCTCCATTTATTTTATTGCAAGAGTCAGGTCAGTCCTTCACACTGCATGGCAAAGAAGATGGAAGAGAGCCACTGCGAATCTAAAAGCGATGCCTCAATGGCTTCAGGTAATTTTTTGTCAACTCTGAATTGGGTATACTCGTGGGGTACAACTCCTCTTTATGGAGCCTCTCCCTGAACCCTATTGTGATGACTGGTTGGTCTCCAAGGCTGTCCGGCATATGTCTTATCTAACATCCCAGTTTAGGGAGCTTCATCTGCGCTACTTGTCCTGGTACCAGCAGGAGAGGGTTCGCTTCCCTTATTCCTTGTACTTGGGATAGGTTCATGTACACCAGACTGTGGATTGATTGAGTTTTTGGATTGGGCAGCCTCCTCCATAGTATTTGGCTTTTAGGTGTTGGGTGATGCTCAGGTCTCTGAGGGAGCAGGCTTCTCTCTCGTACCTGAGCCTGCCCTTGTAGATTTTTTTCTTTTCTTGGTTTTGGTCTCTTGTTTTTGTTTTTGTTGTTGAATTTAAATTAGCCCCTAAATAGGCTGAAAATAATTTTGACATTTCTGCCCTATTCGGCAGTCGCCAGATGAGTGCATTAAAATTTATCTCATTGTTTAGTGTTGATACTAAAATAGACCATCATTTGTACATTAATGTGTGATCCTTGGGCAAACTCTTTGCTGCTGCACTTGGGGTTAACTGACAAGGATTGTTATAGTACCACCCAAAACTAAACACACCAATTTAAACTTATGCACTCATGGCCACCACACCCTGTCATAACTCAGCATATATTCATGACATGCTCAACACTGACAGCTAAAACAAAACCTACAGATACACCGTGTACCAGATCTATAGAAGAACATTGTCCGGTTGGTGTTCATCATCCTTCGTGTTTACAGTACTTTTGTCATTTTTATTCTTCCATTTTTAAAGTTTATCTTCCTCTTTCGCTTTATAAGTTCCTTATTTTTGTCATCAATTGAAATAAACCCCTGAAGTTTCATTGTTTCATATCGCTCTTCACTGCCATTTTCATTTCTTATGAATTTATCATTGCTCTATTCTGACCTGTGTATCACCTGCCTTCCTTACCTTCTCTCCCTGCCCCTGTAGGATCAACGGGTGCCGGCCGACCTTGTTTTCCTTCGGACGACAGAAAGCAACGGCGCATGCTTCATTCGGACAGACCAGCTAGATGGTGAGACAGACTGGAAGTTGAAGCTCGCCTTGCCTTTCACGCAGAAACTCGAGAAAGACGAGGATCTGTTCGGCATCGATGCCACCGTGTTCGCAGAAAAGCCACAGAAGGATATTTACAACTTCATCGGGACATTTCGGAAAGTATGTTGTGAACGGCCTATCAGGGAATGGTGTGGGAGAGTCAATAAACCTCGTATTTTGTACCCCAAAGATATACAAATAATAATAAACTCTACTTAAAAGAACGTGACAAAATTCAATAAATATCAACAAGGCGAGTGAAGAAGAAGTAAAGTGAGTTGTAGAAAGATGGGTTCTGTCCTATTTAAGTTATAGAAATCCTCATTTGACAAATAAAGCTTTGCATACATAATTGAGTGAAAGTGAAAAAAAGGGATAGTTTGCATTACTTCCCCTCCCTAATGGAAGCTTTATATTCTGGTACCTTATTATTTAAGAGTCGGAGGGAAAAGGAATCTTATGGATTTATAATATCTGCCATGAGAGATCATTGGCTGCATCCAGGATAAAACTGCCTCATATTTTCCTAAGGGTTGCTCTCAATGGAGACTAGCTTCATTGACTTACTTTCCCACCCCCCTACCTCTGTTTTGTGAGGTGGGTGACCCCAAGGAAGGCAACTACATCTCCAGTACAAGTCCACAGGTCATTCAGGTCGGAGATGTTATGGGTATTATGCACTGAGATTCAGGCAGTCAAGAATGTATTTGATGTCAGTATGTTCATTGCATCAGGCACATGTTGTTGGTAATTTGTTCAGGTTTATTGCGTGGTTGTACTGTTGGAGTAATGTGGCTTGACCTGAGTTGGGACAGGATTTCTGATTGTTTTATTTGAGAGGGGAGAGTGGGGGGCTCATTTAGGATATTGTTTGGTGGTAAGGTATTCATTATTCAGGGGGTCTTAGGGTGAGGTTAGTATGTATGTTTTATTAGGTTGTAGTTTGGTGGTGATGTGGGTAGGTTGGAAGCAGGTGTTGGAAGTAGTGTCAAGGTGGTGGTTGGAGTGGGATGGGCTCTGTGCTTTGCTGAGGTGTTAGGTTCTGATCATATTCAAGTGAAGGTTGAATAGGAGTATTTTTGTTTCGGGGTGGAGGGGTGTGGTTCGAGTGCATCCCATGATGACTGAGCGGTTTAGAGCTTGGTGCGTGGGACCATGTTGGCGCTGCCTAATTGATGTTGGTGCTGATGAATATAGTGTGGTGAGTGTCTCTTGTTGTTAGAATGTAATGTTTGATAGTACTTTGAGGATGGTTTTATTTATAGCTTTGGTGGGATGTTGATGTGAGTTTTAGATGTCATGTGGGTGTCTAATGTGATTTTTAGGAGAGTGGAGTTTTTGTTTAGGGGAAGGTGTTCACCTTTTAGTCTGATTTTAAGTCGTTGTTTCATGTATGGTAGTCTGGCATGAAGAGTGTGATGGTTGGTTTGGATGTTGAGGTTGTCATGTGGTTTTGTGTGAGGCACTGCTTGCTGTGTGAACTGATGAGTGTTGTCCAATGACTGAGATGTCACCGCAACCTATTGGTTTGATGATTAGGGATTGTGTTTGTGGGGTCTTCCTCCGAAGTTGGAGCATTCCCCTTCTTTTTTTCATTGCTTGTTTAGATTTTTTCCTGCCTTTTTGTTTTTCATTAAAAAAAATAGCCTAAGTTTAGGCTCGTTGTTTATGTGGTTGCATGTTGTCATGTGTGATTAAATTGCAAAGTATTGGTGAGTGTGTCATGCCTGTTTTTTGCTACCCCCTGCATCCTGCCTCATAAAGGAGCACTTCCTGTAGACTTATCAGCCAGTGCCAAAGGAATAGCAGTACCCCCCCCCCCCTCTCATTCTCAGTGTCCTCAGCTGTCTTGAACTAGATTGAGGCTACCTGGGCACTATGCCTTCTAAAGATATTCAATGTCCATTTCACCCCTTTTTGCGCAACTTTCTTTACAAGTTTTTCCTCATTTATTTTTCTGG
Source organism: Ceratothoa steindachneri (assembly GCA_963969495.1). Taxonomy (NCBI): domain Eukaryota; kingdom Metazoa; phylum Arthropoda; class Malacostraca; order Isopoda; family Cymothoidae; genus Ceratothoa; species Ceratothoa steindachneri. Next base: position 3,352,196 of record OZ018323.1, read on the forward strand.
CCAGTGACTAATATCGCAGGCTAGTCACCAATCAGTTTTTGTCCATTAATCCCTGATTGGGTGGGGCTAGTTACCAGGAGGGTGGGGGGGACTGGTTCACCACTCCCTCTTGCCTCCTGTTGTGGAGGTTGTTTTTAACATGCCTGCCTTCTTCCCACCCTTACCTCTGTAAGGGGCACTGTGATTTGCCTTCCTGGGACTCGGCACCTATTCTGACCCCAGCTTAGCCTCTTCTCCTTCTTTCTGACACCCTGTCCTCTTACATTACTTCCTCACTTTGCATATAATCTCTACTACAACTTTCTCTGGTCGGCCTCTAATTTCACAGGGTAGATGCTGACCAGCTTTTTCTTATCCAATTCTCCCAGATTGGGGGGGAGAGGACAAGGCCCTGTCACTCCCCAACTCCAGTTTTACGAGGTTAGTTTTTAACAACCTGCTTAACCCCCACCCGCACCTTCCTCACACCCCCACCCGCACCTTCCTCACACCCCCACCCGCACCTTCCTCACACCCCCTTTCTTATCCTTTTCACAGTATATCGACTTTATGTGATGCTGATGGGCTGCCAGGTCACTATGTAGGAGGAGTGGCCTCAAATGGCAGCCCTGTGTTCACCCTTCGCTGAGTGGGCTACTGCATGAGGTGATAAGCGTTTGTGTCCTGTGCTTAAAAAGGGGTCACCATGCCCAATGATGAATAAAAAAAAACTACCTTTCGCTCGACCATCGTCGGAGCCACCCTCTGGCAGCTCTCCTGAAAAAATGAAAGTCCCCCCCATTTTTTTAAAAATAAGAATTGGTAGAGTCGCACCGTTTCCTTGTCCTTGTATTTGACCGACGCCTCACCTGGGAGGCTCATATTCGCAGCCTTAGGGTCTCTTTACCCGCGCCATGGACATTCCTCGTTCCGTGACGTTCAGCCCCTGTAGCGCTGATAGGGCTACTGCCTTACTTTTTTATCGAACCTTTGTTTGTTCGAAGCTCGACTACGGATGCGAGTTTTCTGCATCGGCAGCCGAGCGTTTATTGCGGAAGATGGACTCGATCCACCACACCGGCGTTCGCCTTGCGACCGGTGCCTTCCGCATTTTCCTCATTGAGAGCTTTTTCGATGCTGGGTAGCTGGGCGTATATCGAGATTATCTTCCGCTGTGTTCCTGGACATGTAGGAATTGCGGGGAATGAGCGCGCCGTTGCGGGCGCCAAATATTCCTCAAGGACTGATCGATCAGACCAGCGTTTCGCTCTTTCTCACACCGATTACATGGCAGTAATACTGGCAGCTCTCCGGGCTGATTGGCAAAGAAGATGGCAGACGGTTGAGGGAAACTTAAAGTTGTGTCATTGCGCCGCGACTTTTCCCATCTACCTACCCCACAATGCCGTGACGTCTTCAGATTGCTTTAAGTCGTCTCCGAATTTGACACACTCGCGGGACGCATCGTCATTTGGTTGAGCGCTCGTCTGCGTCATATTGTGATGATTACGTTGTCCCCCAGACTGTTCGGCACATTCTTGTTGAATGTCCCAGTCTGGGTGATCCCCGCGCACGTTACCTTTCCCGTTCCCGGTTGGAGCGAGGTTACTACCCCTTGTCCTTGTACTCGGGACGTTTTCGCGCACACTGACTTGTGCATTTTACGACTTTTTGAAGGAGGCTGGCCTCCTCCACTTTTTTTACCTTTTTTGTGTTTCTTTTTGTAGGTCGCATGTTTCTACAGCGTGAGTAGGCGGGCCTACCCCCGACGCCGGAACACGCTTCCATCTTGCATTTTTGCTTTTTCTCGTTATTTTTTTAGCATTTGTCCTTTTTAGTCGCCTGCTAGTCAGATCACAAGCGACTCCCATTTTGCTTTTTTGTTTTTCTTTGTCTAGGATAGTGAATGCTAGGCTAGGTTATACTATGTTAGGCTAGATAGGTCTATGCTAGGGTAGGCTAAAGTATAATAGGCTAGGGAGGGCTATGCTTTGCTATGCTGTGTTATTCTATGTTGGCTACGATAGGCTAGCTAACCAAGGCTATAATAGGCTAAGCTATGCAATGTTATTCTAGTCTAGGCTGTGTTAGGTTATACTAGGCTACTATATGATGCACTTGGCTGTATTATGGTAGGTGTGGTCATAAATCAGAATAAGTGAGGGCAAGCGATTTTTTGGTCAGCAGACCTTGTTTATCTTTATTATTTACATATTGTTATTTTTTTTTTTTAATATAGCCTAGTAGTAGGCTGTGTTGTGTACGTCGACTGATCCCTGTTAGGTAGTCGCTAGATGCGCTACCACAATGAAAAAAACAACAACTTTCCTTATCCTGTTATGCTTTGATAAATGGGCGTTAGCTGACATCTGGAGGCTTATTTGTGCTTCCAACCCCTAACACGCCCCCAACTTTGCCCTCTCGGTCCCTTATAAATCCTTTGTGTGAAATGCCCTCGTTGGTCTTGCACTTTAACTTTGAGGGGACAAATGCCTTTTTGTCCCCCCATTTCTCTTTATTTGGTTCCCATTTTTCTTTTGCCTCCTCGTTTATTTTGCCCTTAGGAGAAACTCTTTATTGTTGTTTTATTTCCCGCAGAACGACACCGAGACGGAGGAATCTCTTAATGTGGATAACACCGTGTGGGCAAATACTGTTGTAGCGTCTGGGCGCCTGGTTGGCCTGGTTGTTTACACCGGTTCTGAAACGAGGGCCGCCATGAACAATTCGACGCCAAGGTCTAAATTTGGTTTGCTCGACTTCGAAGTGAACAATCTCACCAAGGTACCTGCCATCGCTCGAAAGCCCTCCCACATCAGCCTTAGAAATTTTGATTAGAAAATCCATCTCTTGGGTTTCTGGTCGCTGGAAGATAAGAAACACCCCATCTATTTGAGCTGAGAGATTTGGTCATTTTGAGAATGGCCGAGCCCCTGACCTTTTGTGATTCAGGGTTTATTGAAAGGAAGAGCGATAGCTCCGATCGGAGGACGGGGGGGGGGGGGGGCTTAAAGCAAGATGGTAAGGGGCACATGTGGGTGGTATGTTTTTTTTTTAATTGTTTTAGATCCACTACATCCGAAGGTGGTACCCATTTATCAACTTCTGAAATCTAAGGAACTACTAGAACTATGCCCCTTCCGTCCCTCGTTTGTGTACGAGATCCCCCATCCCTCCCTCGACCGGATAATTAAATTCACATGAAGATCAGAATGACAATCACTGTTGAGCCAGCAAGACACCAGGCACCGGTCCTTGTTGGGGGAAGGGCTAAGGGATCAGGGTAGTAGTGTTTATGACCTTAACCTGCGATCGTGAAACCCTTCGTGATATTCGGGGGGGGGGGGCACATTCTGTGTCATCTTTTTTATGGAAGTTGCTTTGGCCGCCAATTGGCACATATGCGTCCTACCCAGCGACCTCGCAAGGGGTATTTTGCTATGAGTACCCCATCACTATGGTTGCAGAATGGAAGAGTGTGTTCATAAGTTGTGCTGTGAAGACAGGATGAAAATGATACCGGTGTTGTGATTGACTATGTGTGATGACATGTATGAGCTACCTCCCCCGCGGGGGTTGGTACAGCGCATCCGTCCAATAGACGGCCATCCCGTCACGACGCTCGCTGCGATTGAACCCGACACCTCGATATTAGAAATCCAACGCTACATCCGCGAGGCTAAGGAAGTGCCATAAAAGCGATCGAATGGTTTTAGAGACTGAACGATCGAGTATGGCAGACAATGTTGAGGCACTTAAGACTTTAATGTACTAAGCGCACATCGATACCTATTGCACCATTATCCTGGTTGCTGTTACTCATGGAGTACGAAGATGCAGAAGCAGGAGTTTTTAGATTTGGTGGTCTTCAAGAAACATGTTCTTTCTCAGGCGCTTGGTATGTTAATCTTCTAAACGCCTCGTTGATAACAAACCTTATGTATGTATGTATGTAGCAACCCTAAGTACATATTTATGCATGGATATCTATGTTGAAATGTTCTTCTCCCCCGCTTTATTTTTTGCTGGGTCTTTTATTGAAGTGATCTTTCTCACTTTCCTGAGAATGTCTCGCGCCCATTTGGGGCATTTCCTTAATGAGTGGGCTTGTTTTGACCTTTCAGTTGCTGTTCATTGCGGTCATTGGCCTCTCTTTCGTTATGATTTGCTTGAAAGGCTTTGGTGGACCGTGGTACCGCTACTTCTTCCGTTTTCTCCTCCTCTTCTCTTACATTATTCCCATCAGGTAAGTTCCCCGCATGGGGTTCACCAACTGTGCCGTTTGGGGTTGAATAAAATGTGCCCAGGAATGGGATGCAAAAAAGAAGTTGGTGGGAGGTTTATCACCGATTTGTATTATTGGGAGACGTTTGCCACTGATTTGTATGATTGGTAAGGGTTTTACCACTCATCTTCACTATTTTATGATAACTTTTATTTCTCTTCGGGATCCTACATTTTGTCGTCCATCCGACGACCAGCAGGTGCACTCTTGGAGATGCACCTGGTACTTGGAGAACAGACACGCACCAGTTTCACACTATTCCTTTTAGACATCGCCGCATTTTTACCCACTTTCTTTGCAAGCTGCTTCTTACTTATTTCTCTGGCGGAGGCTAATTTTGCAGGCTAGTCGCCGCCCCGTAAGGGGCACGACGATGTGTTTACCTAGCCGCCGTGCTGACGGGACTCAGCGCCCCGCCCGGCCCCAGCTTAGCCTCCTCTCCGCCTTCCACTAACACCCGCGTTCTCCCTTTCTGTGACACCACCATCTCCTCCTCTCCCTCTAAGTATTTGGTTCGACTAGGTAGCGCTGCTCCCTCTGGTTCGGACCCCGGCCTCGTAACTACTCGTGGGGAGGCCTTATTGTCTGGGACTCGCCCTGCCCCCCCCCCTCCCTCTCCCCGTTAATCGCAGCGGAAGCTGACAAGAAGCGGTGGAACTCCGAAGTCGGCGTTCGGTCCGCGGGACCGGGCTTGAACCAAGAAGGGACAATGTAAGGGATAATGACCCACTAGGATACTTCCTGCTCGGTCCCCAGGACCCGCACTTACTCGCCGATTCTCCTGCAGGGGGGGAGGGGGTACCCCTTGTAGCCTGTTAGAATTGGTATCAGGAGGATTTGCACGTCCTCCCACCCTGAGTGCAAATTTGGGAGGTCCTCTCTCTCAATGGGTTGACTTGGACTCTGTGATGGTACCCTGAAAGTGGTTGGTGCACTTTCTCCTCACCCACACTCAGCATTACTTTACCTTTTTATTGTTAGTATTATTACTATCGTTATCACTTATTATTTAGTATTATTTTTATATTATTTATTAGTTGTATTTATTATGCTTATATATTATTTATTATTATTATTATTATTAGGTATTATCATTATTTATTATAATTATTATTAGTAGTAATATTAATATTAGTATTAATTATTATTGTTATTATTATTGATTTTTATTTAATATTATTATTTATTATCATTTTGGCTATCCCCTTAACCTTTTTTACCCACTCTTTGTACCAGGAGGAGTGTGCCCGCCTGAAGAGAGTTCATTCCCATATCCATGGTACCTTGTGGACTGCATGCCATCCTGGGATCACCTAGCACCAGGTTATGATAATAATAGGTGATCACCCACCCACCTCGTTAGTGGACCCGCCTATCTCTACTTCTCTTTATTACATACCCGCCTACCCCTTTCCACACTTGCTCTTTTATCTGGTTGCCCCGCGCACTTTAATCCTCTTATGAGCCTTAGTCGAGGGATGAAAGCCCATTGGCTAAAGCAAGTATTAGGTACAGGGTGTGTTGGCCGTCGACTCTGCTCAACTTCCTCCAGTGCACATACGAGTATAAAGCGGCTATGCTGGCACCATCCTGTATGGCCAAAGTTCCAGGGCAATTTCGCCTAAATGGCGTGCCGAGTTGGCAAAGCCCATCAACGCTGGACCGGGACCAATTATGTCAATGCTAACATTCTGGAATTTCAGATCCTATGAATACTTTTCTCTTAACCTCCCAAGTCATTGGAAGTCATTAGTTTCCATGCATCTTTTTTCTTTTTATCTAATCATGGCGACAACTGTAAGAAATTATGGGCGACCGTTATTGCACTGGGAGCCGTCTCCAAACGCGGCCCGCCCTCCCTAGGTGTCGGGGGCGACGAGGAAAATCGAGACCCGCCTACCGGTGCGGTGGCTTCTCCCTCAACCCCTTCTTTGGAGGCGCCCGCGTGCGAGTCCATCTCGTTACCAGCCGCTGCCACTTGGACCCCACTACCCCGTTGAGATAGATATGATCCCGGAGGCGACCCAACTCTGTATGGCAGGACCATCCATGGAGGCTAATCTGGGCTCAGTACCAAACACCGAACCTAGATCCGCACCTGTTTAAGCTCTTCGCGTAGCTCGGGTGCCCGAAGAATCACAAAGAGAGGAGGAACCTCCTCCTCTGGCTGGTGCCCCTTTGACAGCTAAGAACTTCATCTCGGAGAAGGATCTTGCTGAGGCCGCTCGATCTGGCCTAGGGTCTCCTTCCGGCAGTGGAGAGATGCGGGTTTATTTGACACATCCCTTCCCACCAAAAAAAGGAACAGGAAGAGAAAGAGGACTAAAGGTTCCTATCCCTCCGCGGGGGACCCAGAGATGGACGGGTCCGCTGCCGTTTCGGCAAGTGACCATGACAAGATCGGCACGTCAGGCCCCAGGTGCTATCGGGTGGGGGGCCCAAATAAAGAGCATTTGCAAGTGAGCTGAACGGAGCCTCATTGGCAGCATGTTGACCAAGGGCAACATGATCCATCAGAGAGCTTTAGTTAACTTGATTGGTAGAGAGCCGAAGGTGACTCGTTTCTCGTCGGGAGTCTTCTGGCGAATGCGTCGGATCCTTATGATGTGGCTATGATTAGTGCCCTTCGAACATTTAATGGCTCGCCGGTGAGTGTGACGCCGCACTCTACCATGAACTTCGTGCAAGGAGTGGTTTATGCGAGGGAACTCATGGATACTGATTAGAAGACAGCACCTTAGAGTTGGCCGACCATGGTGCGGTCAAGGTCGAACGTGTGACGAGAAAACAGGGAGGGGGGCTCGAGTCCTACCCCTACATTCTTCCTCACGTTCGACCGTGACAAGCTTCCGGACTCGTTCCATGCCGGTTGGTATCACTACCGCGTGAAGGCATTCGTGCCACTGCCGCGGAGGTGCTACTACTGCCACCGCTTCGGCCATACCAATCGCTCCTGTATGTGTGCACAGTCTGGGTTACTCGAATTCTGTGTAAGTTACACCAAGGCCGCACACGATAAGTCCAAATCGTGTGTGGCCAAGTGTGTCAATTGCGGAGAGCCGCACCCCGCTTCTTGGAAGCAATGAGGTGCGTTTTCCTGGAGAAGGAAATCCTGGCTGTTTAGGCTACGGAGTTTGTCTCTTTTGCAAGGCTAAGGACTTTGTCCTGGCGTGCCCGGCGCTGCGTGGTACGTTTTATGCCTCAAATTTTAAAAAGGCATCCTTTGTTCCTGGCCCCACCACCCCCACGAGCTCGGTCTTTTCCGCACCCATTCGGAACCCTTCTACGGGTTCTACCCCTCCCCCACCCAACACTAGGGTTCTCCACTGGTAGAGCTGGCTTCACTAAAGGTTCATTCCCAGCCTTGGCTAAAACAAGGGCTACCTCCCCCAGCGTGACTTTTTCCCGTAAGATGAAACGGCTGCGCGCCTCCTCCGATTCATTAAACTCACAGGAAGCAAACCTCCTGAAGATGGTCGTGAGAAGGTCTTTGAGGTTTCGTAAAGCAGTCCTAGAAACGCGGACAGCACCAAAAGAGCTTCAACTCCCTACGCTCCCACTCAAGCCTGAAATGGGCGACTTGGAGACGGGAAGCACCTTCCACTGCCTCTCCTTTTATGCCCAAGTCTGGCTGGCAGCACTAAGGGGGCAAGCCTCGCTCGGCTCAATTGTACCCCTCTTTCCGTGTGACCGCTTTACACCAAACGGAAGCGCTAGCAGTCTTCGCCGCCCGCCAAAAGACTAGGGAATACCGACACAAAGGTGACACGCCACCAGGATAAGGCCCGCGTGCCGAGCTGTACGTTGTCTTCTAAGTCCTCAACCGAGGACTAGATTTTACTTGGAAGCACGCTCGCTGCTCTTCATTGCCGGCATAGGTGTTTTCGCCCCTGGGCCGGACCATATATCGTACCCCATGATTCAAATCTTAGGTGAGTGAGAGGCTTGGCCTTTTTGCTAGAGTAGTTCAAGACGACGTACAGTACTGCCTTTTCGCAAGTCGAAGAGGTGACCCCCTCCCTGCCTTTTCACCATCTACTTGGTCTTGCATTTAACTGACGCCTGACCTGGGAGGCATACATTTGTTTGTTGTACCGGCAGCATGGAGATTTCTACGTCTTGTGGCGTCCAGGACGTGGGGGTGCCGATAGAAGGCTACCCGACCTTTATTTTGTCGTTACTTTGTTCGCTCCAAGCTCGACTACGGATATCAGTTCTACTCCTCCTCCGAGAGGCTATCTCTGATGGGGAACGTTTCAAGTAGCCTTATAAGTCTCCTTTCCCTGGGGCAAGCATACGTTTGACTTATTAGGCGACTTGAAACGTTATTTCCTGAGAATGAGAGTAATGGGAGAGTATTGACTTGGAGAACGAGGAGTATTTGACAGTAAACTTTCGAATCCCAACTTTTTTAAACGCATATAATTTTATTTCGAGTCGTGTTACAATTATTCTCCCCATGGAAGATGTGATTGCAGCTGAAAATGGCTTAGTAAGATCTCAGAGATTGTGAGAATGTTTAAAGTGCATCCGTGTCTATGAAATGCCATTGTGAAAAACTCTTTTATTAATCTAGTTTTGAAGGGATGTTGTGATGCTTCCACCCAGTGAAAGATGAATCACTTTGGTTGATGATTAATCTGGTAGACTTCCAGATTGTCTTCTTGATTTTTACGTCCAGCGCGGATCACTTGTAACCCATGATATTCATCATCCTCTTAGTAAAGTGGTTGATATTTTGCACTTGTTTATTCTTCCCTTTCTAATTGTTTCTGAAGTTTATAAATCTGCCTTTCAGACTCCAGGAATTAGGGTTTGTGGCTTAATATTAAATTCCTCCTCGATTTGATCTCACTATTCTTTTCTTTTGGATCGATTCTTTCTTTTTTTTTGTCTACTCATTCCTTCCATTTCCTTATGAAGTATTGAACTATTCGCCGTTTTGCTTCTCTTTACTTTTAGTTCCGGTATTGCTAGAGGTTTACACATATATTTGGCACAAGCATTAAAAGGAATAACAACTTATTGTGCAACAGCCTTCTTACCGTTGTTTTGCTCACAACCTTCACAATCAATTGATACTTGAAAAAAAATAATTGACTATTTCAGCTTGAGGGTCAATCTTGACGTGGGGAAGAGCTATTACTCGTGGTGTATTCAGCGAGATAAGGAAATTCGAGGCACGGTTGTCCGCTCCACAACCATCCCTGAGGAACTGGGCCGCATTACTTATTTACTGACAGACAAAACGGGGACCTTGACGCAAAATGAGATGGTGTTCAAAATGCTGCATTTGGGGTCCGTCGCTTATGGCACAGAGACATTTGATGAGGTTCGTTGTTTTTTATTTGTCCATTTGCAACATTCTCTCAATCATTAACGTGGGTACCAAAGCACGAATCTATCCAATATGGCAGTTAGTAGCTTTACTATGACCCCAAATTCCTATTTATTAACTAACCGTTCCAAATGAGTCTTAATTTCCTGTTGGTAGGAACGGGTGTCTCCAAATGACAAGATTGCAGCCTATTAAAATGTTAACCACCATTAAGTGAAATTTATTAAATCTTGTTTCGTTAGTTTCTCGGTCATCTTTTACTTTTTCTTCTTAAGAGGTGGGAAAAAGTAGTTTTTTTTTAATGCCTACCGTCATTTTGACGTCCAATTATGTCTTTATATCTCATGAAGGTTGGCAACCATCTTCGATCGTACTTCTCGATCAAAGACTCCCTGAAGGAGACGACGATTCGCCGAACTGTGGTCTCTCGGCTTGGTGAGGCCGTCAAGGCACTGGCACTATGCCACAATGTGACTCCCGTCCAGGAGGGAAATGATGGGCAAGGAGCTACTGTTACCTACCAAGCATCCAGTCCGGACGAGGTGAGGGCTATTTTGAGGATCATCCTTCCCAACGGTTCTTTATTTATTGTCATCATCATCCATCGCTCTTCCCCAGTGGAGCTGATACGCAGCGCATTGCATAGCGTGTTTGCAGTAGCAGTACTGAACTGTGCGTGGCTTCCAAGGCCAGGTAGTCTCCTATCCAGATTTAGTCGTCTTTTACGACACGCACCGGAAGATAGTATAGGTATTCTTGCTTTAGATATTATTACCTCTCCCTTTCCTTTGACAGGGTCTCCAGACCGGATAATTAAATCAACATAAAGATCATATGACAATTACTTGCGAGCCATGCGCATTAGGGCCAGATCCTCGTTGGGGAAAGGGTGGGGGTGCAGGAAAAGCGGTAGTTTTATGTATTTGTCGCCAACCAGCGAGCAGTTGGAATCCTTCTCTGGCCCTAGGGAGAGTCGCCCCTTCCATGGCAGGTAAGTATCGGACTGATAACCCCCAAGGTGGCTTCCGAGAGACGTAATAGTGATGCATTGGTACCCTCCATATTGATATTGAAAGGTACGCCTCACCTTTTTCCCTCAAGATAGTTGCTTCCACATACGTGTGGGTGGAACCGTCTCCGAGCTCGTAGGGCAAGAGGATGCGTCCCGTAGGGAAGTGTCCTCAGTCTCTCTTTTTGCTTTGAGCATCAAAGGTTTGACTTCGAGGCTGCCAGTGGATGTTCTGCTACGCTCTACGTAGACGACCTTTCGATCTCTCTTCTCGCACCTTCGATGCCTACCCAGGAACGCTCCGAAATAAGTCTTGTTCTGTCAAAGCCGGAGAAGGACTTTTCCTTCTTTTTTTTCGTTCATTTGCTTCTTCTTTTTAACGTAGCTTTATTAGACTGGCTGGATTTCGGCGACCTATGCCCATGTTGGCATTTGCCAGGAGATAGACTTAGAGAAAAAAGATCATGCCGAAACGCACAGGGATGTTTTCTTTGTCCAAGAGCAAGGTGATGCATTTCTGCCTACATCGTAAGCCCTACCCCGACCCAAACGTGTTCGTAAACGGGGTTTGCTTGGAGGTGATGGAATGGCACCGATTCCTTTGTCTTCTATTCGACCAGCGCCTCACCTTTGAGGCGCCCATTCACAGCCTTATGGTCTCTCGTAGCCACTCTATGGACATTCTACGTTCAGTGGCATCCGGCACGTTGGGCGCTACCCTTTTAATGTTTTATAGTTCCTTTGGTCGTTTTAAGCTCTACTACGGATGCGCGTTTTATTCTTCTCCATCCGAAGTCTACTGCACAAGGTTGATTCGATCCATCACACTGCTCTCCGCTTCGTCACCGGTGCCTTTCTCACAAAACAGATAACGCTCTCCCCTAAACAAACCCCATCTCGCACTCCTGGGTATCGCACTTGATACCCACATGACAAACAAGGCCATAAAAAACTCACACCCTCAAAGCACTAAAAAACAGCACATTCGGACAAACAGGAGACACCACTCTATAGATAATTCATCCGCACATCCTCAACTACGCAGCGCCAGTATGGTACCCGACCTTCGCCAAATCCCACGCAAACAATCTCCAAACCTCTCATTATAACGCATTCCGTCATCACGAGATTCACTCGAACAACAACCAACCCCTCCACCCCGAAACAAAAAATACTCCCACTCAACGGTCACTTGAATATGATTGGAACCTAACACCTCAGCAAAGCACTGACCCTTTCCTACCCCAATCACCACCTAACACGAGACGCTCCACCACCTCGACACAAAAAAGAAGACCAGCAGTAGTATGTCCAACGTGTGTTCCGCAACCTATCCACACCAAATCACAACCTGATAAAACATCTACCCTACCTTCATCCAAAGGCACCTGGATACTCTACACCCAAGCTATATCCTAACAAGGTCTGCTGACCAAAAAGTCGCATGCCTTCACTTATTCTGATTTATGTCCTTATGGTATTTATTTGTTGGCGTCTATTATCTTTTTTCCTTTTTTTTTGATTGGTCTGGCCTGAAAATAGGCTCTATTTTCGTAATTTCAGCGCGTGTCCGCTGGCGGCCCCCAATAATAGTAATTTTATTTTAATCTTCCAAATATTACTTGATCTATTGTCCACACTTTCATTTCCCTTCACTTCACCACATTGCCAAACTGGTTTTTTTTTTTTTAATTTCGTTCAGTGATTTCGTAGTCGGTTAAATTAAAATGAGCTTCCTTTCGATGTCAGGTGGCTTTGGTGAAGTGGACGGAGCAGGTGGGTTTGTCGCTGGTGCACAGAGATCTCGACTCCATCACGCTCAAGTCGCCTTCCGGCCAGATGGTCTCGTTCGCCGTTCTCCAAGTCTTCCCATTCACGTCCGAGACGAAGCGAATGGGCATTATAATCAAGGTGAGGTGAGGTGGGGGGCGGAGAGCTGGTTTATCGTTCAAAGAGTATCCTTTTACTTTGTATTATTGACCTTATTCCTTTGATAACTCATCCTGTTTTCACTAAACTTAGATTCTCGGGCTTGTTTGGTATAATAGTTGGCATTATTCTTTGCAGCTCATTTTATACATAACCACCGATTATTTTATCGTTTTATCTATTTTAGCCATTATTTTAGTTGGTTTCTTTAATTTTTTATCCATTATTTTAACACTATCCATTATTATCTTTTCCATTAATTCCTTCTCATAAAACGTTTTGTCGATCAATTGTTTCCCTTGAGACATTGGAATCTCCTCATCATCCCTTTGTTCGCGGCATCCGTGATGCCACGGCTACTGCCTGACAGCGGAATGTCTAGATTATCTTCTTTTGGCTCCCTCAACATGTAGGGGTAGGTTAAGAATGAGTGGGTAGGGGTGTGCAGGCTGTCCTCCATCTGAACGCCCCACCCGCGTTTCCTTCTTCCCACACTGACTACATGACAATGATCTAGGCGGCCCAACGAGCTACATGGCAAAGAAGATGGGACACGGCGGACGGGAATTTAAAGTTGAGTGCCATTGCAGCACGTTTGTTACCGTGGACCTATCACCCAATTCCTTGAGAGTACCAAGTCATTTTTTGTCGCCTCCGAATCGGACACACTCACGGGACGCAGCACTTCACAGAACCTTGCTGTGAGCATTGGCTGGTGCCCCATACAGTAGGGCACGTTTTGCTCGAGTGTCCTCGTCTAGGGAAGCTCCGTGAGCAGTCTCCTACCCAGCAACGTGACCAACGAGGTCGCTACCGCCTGCGCCGTGTTCTTGGGGCAGACTCGCGCGTGCAATGTTGGATTGTTTGAGAGAGGGGCTCGGCACGCCTCCGTTGTACAATAAATACACATTTTGGCCATCCAGGGTCTCTGAAGGAGTGGCCTTTAGGCACCTGAGCAGGGACCTTTTGTTTGTTTATTGCTAGTCGTTTTTTCTCTTTTTATGTTTTCCCCTTTTTTGTTTTTTCTTTGCTTTCTCAATTTCCCGCCTTTTTTCTTCTTTGTTTCTTTGTCCCATTTTGTCTTTTGAAAATACCAGGGGCGGTCAATAAGTTTTGCAAATCGGTAGGGCAAAACAGAGGAAAGGGGATGGCTGTTTGTGGGGGTGTTAGAACAAGTTATGACAAGTCAGGACCTGCAGCCACACGCTCCTGCCTCGTCTATTTAAGAAGCAGTAGCTGATCTCAGATCATCAGTCACAAATTTTTCAACAATGGAGAAGGTTGAGCACCGCGCACGGATCAAATTTTTGATCAAGGAAGGCAAGAATGCAAAAGAGATCCATGAACGCATGGTTGCAGTGTACACCGACACCGCCCCTTCGTATGCAACCATTGCTCGCTGGAATAGTGAGTTCCGCCATGGTCGTGAGTCCCTTGAAGATGACCCCAGTCCAGGACGCCCATCAGACATGACCAACGAGGACAATGTGGCCCGTGTGGAGAGGATGATCCTCGAAAATCGACGGGTGAAGGTCGAAGAAATCAAGCGAGAACTTGGAATATCACATGGAAGTGTTATCAATATCATCCACGACAATTTGGCCATGACCAAGGTCTCTGCCCGTTGGGTTCCTAGAAGTCTCACGAAACCTCACGCCCCATGATCGATTTCAATGTCGTCAAAGTTCGGAGGAGCTGCTGCTCCTGTACAACCAAGACCCGGCGGGATTCGAGTCACGCATAGTGACAGGTGATGAAACGTGGTTCCATCATTGGGATCCCGAGACCAAGCTCGAAAGCATGGCCTGGAAGCACAGGGGCTCTCCGACCCCCATCAAGTTCCAGACCCAACCCTCAGTCGGGAAGATCATGGCCACCATCTTCTGGGATTCTGAGGGAGTGTTGATGGTGGACTATGCGCCTCGTAGAAGGACCATCACAGGCCAATATTACGCCGAGGAACTGGCTGGGTTGAAGAAGTGCATCCGTCAGAAGCGGCGCGGCAAGTTGACACGCGGTATTCTGCTCCTCCACGACAATGCCCCTGTCCACAAGACCAGAGTTGCACAAGCTGCCCTGCGCGAGTGCGGATTCGAGAAGCTCAACCAATTTCCCTACAGTCTAGATCTGGCCCCTAGTGACTACTTTTTTATTCCGCCAGCTCAAGGCTGTACTGCGTGGACGCCGGTTTGGGGACGATGAAGATGTCCAGCTCGCCGTCCAGGAGTGGATTGAACAGCAGTCCGGAGATTTCTGGTTGTCGGGAATTCGAAGCCTCAGGGACAAGTAACGCAAGTGCATTGAAGTCGAGGGTAGTTATATTGAAAAATAATAAAACACTTTTCCTCATATCTCGTTTCCTTATATCCGAATTGCAAAACTTATTGACCGCTCCTCGTATCTAATAAATAAAATTTCTTTTCGGCGGCTGTTTCCCCATAGGTCGTCGATATAAGGGCCCAGGAAAAAAAAAATTGTGTCCCTGTTCAATCCCCTTTGGGTGGTATAGTGAGAATACCAATCTTATGGTGCCAACCGCACGTTGTAAAGTTTAAATGCCTTACCCACCATTGGTGAAATAAAGGGAATTGCTGGATCAGCAACCCGTGGTGATAAAAGTCCTTCATTTGCCAGGAGATGGAGACTGGAAACATCACCCTGTACATGAAGGGGGCGGACACGGCCATGAGCCCCATGGTGGAGTACAACGACTGGTTGGATGAGGAGTGCACCAACCTGGCCAACAAGGGGCTTCGAACCCTCGTCGTGGCCAAGAAGTCGCTCACCACCGACCAGTATGACCAATTCGAGGTGAGAGCTAAATGGCCAGGTATGGTTAATGTTAGTGCCCCCCATCCCCCAACCTGACCAGATAATGAAATTCGCAAAAAGATCAGAATGACAATATCTGTCAAGCCCTTAGGCACCAGTGGTAGGTCCTCCTTGGAAGGTGAAGGTGTATAAAGATCGGTAGTCTAGTATTATATTAATTAGCGAGGAGGCAACTCTTCATGGCCCAAGGGAGATCCCCCCTGTCAACGGCAGTGAAGTATGGATATGAAAACCCCTTCGATGAGTTCCGTAATGAATGAGGTGTGTGCGAAGGGAGGAAGAGACCGTGGCCTTGTGATTGGTTTTGTGCCTGATGAGTTCAGGATTTGAGTGTATTGATGTGAGAGTACGTTGTTCCCAACAGTAGCAAAAGAGAATTTCGGATGGGTTTTACCACGTTCCTTCCCCGTGCTCCTCTGGTAGAGTTGCTGGCACTAAGGGTAGACAGCCAGTCTCGGCTAAAACCAGGGTACACCCCCCCCCCCTCGCCTCCCCCAGCCTGACCGTTTCACGTAAGGCGAAACGGCCGCGCGCAACACGCTTGAAGATGGTCGCTAGGCTGTCTTCCGGGGTTCCTAAAGCTGCCCTCTGAAAGGAGGCCAGCACCAAAGCAGCTTCGGCTCGTACGCCCCCACCCAAGACTGGATTGGGTGACTCGGAGACTAGATCCTCCGGTCCCGCCCCGGCCGCCAAAGGTTTCGAGGCGGAGGAAGGAAAAGAATTGCATCGTGAGCCCAACCTCCCCCGATAAGTCATCGAAGGGGACAGCACTTTCAGCGCCTTTCTCGGCCAACAGCGCCCTGAGTTCTGCCTTCCGTAAGCGTACGGCCATTTCCGTGAGCGTCTTCTCTTTCACGAGGGTCCCCGCATCTACTCCGAGCTAAGCCTGGAAGGCATATTTCTTGAATGGAATTGCCCCAGATTCCGGGCGAACTGGGAAGAGCTGCGGAGGCTCATCTCCCGTTTTCCCTTAGCTATCGTTTTGCTGGGCGCGTGCCCCCTGCCCAACTTTCCGAGGAATAAGGGTTTAGCCAGCCCACTAGCACGTGATGTGGGTCGGGCAGGAGGATGCGTGATTTATAACCGGCATGATATTCTCCGCTCTTTTTGCTTTAAATGCCTCTTTTCAGGAAGTAGCAGTGCAGCTGCACCTGGATAGGAGGTATACTGTTATTTCTAAGTTTATTCCACCGCCAGCTGACTTCCGCCGCGTCGTGGCCCGGTTGCCGAGGCCCTTTCTCTTGCTCGGAGATGTGGATGGTAGACACCCCCTCTGGGGCGATTACCTGATCAATCTCAGGGGTCAGGTTCTTGCCAACCTGATCGACGAGCTGGAGAGAGGTGTCCTAAATGCGGATGAATTTACGCATCACTCCGCGAGAACCGCTTCATTTTCTTGTCTCGATATCTTTGTGCTCTCCGAATGCACAGCCTGATTTTGAGTGGGGGGAGGGGGGTAGTCGATGACCTCCATGGTAGTGATCACTTTCCCATTCAAATATTATTTTCTGGGCCGCTGCCACCAGAGAGCCCGCCCCGTTAGTGGCTGGCGCGGGCGTGGTTCTCCGCATTTCAGGAAATGAATGATTTCTCTGTCTCAATCGAGGAGTTTATGTCGGTGGATTAGACTGTTGATTTCTTCTTCGGGAACCTCATCGCCGCGGGCCTAACTACTATTCCTAGAACGTCTGGCCATTTTGTACTCCAATCACATCGGTGGTGGTCAGCCGATTGTGAGATGCTCCTCAAACATTAACTTAATGCCTACATGTGCTAATAAGTGCCGTCCGAACGAGCTAGGGCTTGGCTTGGTTCCAGTATGTTTCGATGCACGTCCGCTGCTTTTCCTGCTGTGTATACCTGTGTTTACCTAACAGGAAAACCCCTCTTGCAGAGGTGTGGAAGGATTCGGGTGATGTTCTCGTGCCTCAGGAAAATGGGACCGCAATTTTGGATCCCGCTTCCGTAACGGAGTCTTTTGTGATCGCTTTCTCCGCATTATCTAGCTGGGATGCTGTTCTACCGGCATTCATTGCAGTTTGTGATGTAGCTAAAGGACGCCTACTGGACTTTACCCCAGAAGCGAAGAACTCTTCAATGGCATGTTTAAATTGAGTGAGTTATGTTCCTATCTCGCTTCGTGCACGGACACCGCCCCTGGTTCGGTCGATGTCCCGTATGCTATAATTCCAGATCTAGGTGTGCGAGGCATGGCCTTTTTGTTAGATTTGTTCAACATGATCTGGGTAGAGGGTATCGCCCCCAGATTCCTGGTGAATTGCTATTGTGCTCGCTGTTCGCAAACGGGGAAGAGATCACTCTACCGCGGCCGGTTTCCGCCCAATTTCTCTAACCTCCTGCGTGTGCAAGTTGATGGAGAAATTGGTAAATGTTAGATTGTCATTTTTTCTGGACACCGGAGACCATCTATCTTCTGCACAGTGCGGCTTCCGCAAGTTCCACTCCACGTCTGATGCTCTGCTCCGACTGGAAAATGCTGTCTGCGAGGCCTACCTTAGTAGACAGCACTACGCCACGGTGTTTTCGATCTGGAGAAGGCCTATAATACCGCATGGTGATACTGTATCATGGAGACTCTCCGCACTATGAGGACGCCTCCCTATCTTTATATCTGAATTTTTGCGAGATCGTCGATTCCTCTCCGGCCTAATGGAGCAAGATGAGGGTGTACACAGAGAGGTGTCCTCAGTGTCAAACTCTTTGCACCTCTCGATCTCTTTCGGTGCCGCCCATATGCCAACTCTGGAGCGTAGACCCCACCAGGCATCAACCACATCTCTCGCTATGTTTCGGTTTTCCTTGGCCAAGACTAAGTTGGTGCACTTCTACCGCCATCCACGGCTCCACCCCGACCCCGACCCCGGGGTTCGCCTGGAAGTGGTTTATTAGCACAGTTTCTATGGTCTTGATTTCACCTGACGCCTCACCTGCTAGGTTCATATTTGCAGACTTAGGGTCTTTTCTATCTTATGCCATGGTCATTGCCTTAATTTTATACCGATCCTCGTTCGAAGCTTTACCACGGATGCCAATTTTATGCATCTGCAGCCGAGCGTGTATTGCGGAAGGTGGACACGATCCACCATACCAGTCTCTCCCTGCCGACCGGTTCCTTCTGCACGTCCCCCATTGAGAGCCTACTTCTCGATGCTGGGGATATGCCACTCACTATGCACAGTGCACAGTGCATTATGTGCCTATTAGACTCAAGCCTGGCGCCTCTCTCAGTCGCCATCGCCTTTCACAGCATCCGCAGCCGATTTCGAAGGTGTTTACGCCACGGAGAGACGCCAATGACACCTCTGGTTCTGCCTTGGAAGCCGCCCTGTAGGGTACCTACCACCTTTGACTATTTGTCGCCACGCCTCTGCTCCCAAAGCTTCCACAGCGCCGGGAGTATTGCGTTCGACCTTTTGGGAACACATTTCGTGTCACGCTTGATCCGTGCTTGTGTACGTCTCCAAGTCCCAGAAAGCGGTTGGCCCTCATGCCGTACCCGCTCTGTTTGAAGTCAGCGGGGCTCTACCATTGGCTTCGTGTCTCTTCACGGCCGAGCTGGTTGCAATCCACCGCTTGCTGCGGGAGATAACCATCGTGCCCGTTTCGGAGACCGTATTGCGATATATAGCGACCCACAAAGCGCCAGGTGTGCTTTCGGAGCATTGGAATCTCCGCATCCCCTGGTTTGCGATATCCGTGACGCCACGGTTGTCTCGAGTCTTGTAGATGTCGAGATTATCTTGTGCTCTATTGCTGGACATGTGGGAATTGCGGGGTATAAGGGTACCAAAGAGTCCGTGAGGACTCGTATAACAGACCGGCGTTTCACTCTTCCTCACACCGTCTAAATGGCAGGAATCACTGCAGCCTTCCGTGCTGCCTGGCAAACAAGCTTGGAGATGGCCGAGGGGTACATAAAGGTCGGTGCCATTGCGTCGTCACTCTTCCTATCGACCTACCCCCCCAATTCCGCAGCGGCTTCACGTCGCTTTCTGTCGTCTTCGAATTGGGCACATTTGCGGTACACCGCCATTTGATGCAGCGCTCCCCTGCACCTTACGACTTCGTTATCCTACAGACTGTTCATCGCATTCTTGTTGAATGTCCCAGTCCGGGGGACTCTTAGCTCACGTTACCTGTCCCGGTACCGGAACCAGCGGGGTCGTTACCGCTTGTTCCTTGTACTCGGGCCTGTTTCGTCTACACAGACTTGTGGACTATCTGACTTTTTGGAGCAGCCTGCATATTTGTGGCTCTCTTTGGTGTTGGTCGCATGTTCCTTCACCAGGGAGAGGCTGGCCTTCCCTTCGATGCCGGCCTTCCCCTCGATGCCGGAATCTTTTTCCTTATCACTTTTTTGCTATTTGTTTTGTTTTTGGTCTGTTTTTTCTATAAAAAAATATTTGTTTAGGTTTTGGTGTCTTTTGCCCTTTTTTTATTCTAGCCTAGCATTATGCAATAAATGATTAGGGCGACTTATGCCCTCGGAGGCAGTCGCTAGATTCGCGCTATAAAAACGAACCACGGGTATCTACAGCGCATGGTAGGCCCCCATGAGGTTGACATAATGAGGACTCTATCCTGGCTTAACTTCATTCTAATGCCTATCGATATTTATTCTCGGCTCGGCCTTAGCCATCCCAACGGTATTGTGTGGCAGTGTATTCTTGTGCAACCATAAAAGAACACTCCTTCTTCCTCTGCCGGAGCGGTTTCTCCGCACCGCTCGAAACTCGAGACGCAATTGCTAAGGGGGGCTGGCTCATCTGAATGGAGCTGCCTGCGCCCACTTGTCAGACACAGCATGTCCGCGTAATAAGGCTAGCTCCCTATGTACTCTGAATTTTGCGGGTCTTCTCACTTAGTATGAACCCATTGCCTATGCGTGAGAATTCCAACGCCTTATCTACTAGGCTAATGAGAGCTCCAATAGATAGAGGCACCATTTGGTCAAATGTATGGTGTAAGGTAAGATATGAATGAGGTTGCAACCGAAAATTTTCTTCGTTGGTATCGGTGTGTAAGAAGGGATCAGAATAGACTGGAGGAAAATAGACAGGAGTGAATGCGATGGTCTGATGGTTTACGTAGAGGATGTTTTGAGATAAGTGTGAGCGTTTGAGAATAAGGGAGGGTACATTACTGTGAGGAGGAGCGTTGCGCAATGTTGTGTCCGATGGTTGTGGCCTTCTATCGAGGCACCGACCATGACGACAGGAGGTGATACTGCAACACACAGCAGCCCAGCGCCTTAAAAGGCCACCCGTGCCTAATAAAAGTAGTAGTTTCCTGGCGGCATTCGGGGGGAGGGGTGTTGTTTTATAGCGTTGATGATCACCGATCCCACTTTGTTTGGTAGTTATTTTGGTCTTGATTCATTACTAAGAATTTAAGATTTGTTACAACTACATCTTTGATTCAGGACACTTGTGCATCCTCCCCTTAAGTGGTGTTCCACTTTCACACCTTTTCACTTCTTATCTTACCAATTTCTTTGCCACTCTTCTTTCATGTTAAGGAAGTAAAACGCGGCAGCTTCTTTCACTGGGTGGAAAAGGAGAGGAAAAAAAGATGTTTTGGCCACATTGCTATCAAAGGATTGGTTGTTTGGGGATTCATTGGGCTCAAATGTGGGTGTGTGAGAGCGGGTAGCTTTTAGTAGCGCTGATGCGCGTCGGCCCCAGTTTATGGGAAAGCGGTATAAGAGGAAGATTGAACTGAAATATTGGGGTTTTTAATTCTGGAATTTAAAGCGAAATACCAACGAGGACATAACCGAAGATATTCGTGCGTTCATTGGGGGCGGGAGGGCACGCCATGGAAGATGGGGAATAGCCAAGAAGATGGAAAGCCCCACCTAAGTTTTCGGTTTCTCAGCAACGCCTGAAAGCGGCCAAACTGAGCGTCGTCGAGCGATCGAGTCGTGTGGGAGCAGCGATAGAAAGTTTGGAATGCGACTTGCAGCTGCTCTGTTTAACCGGCGTCGAGGACAAGCTTCAAAACAACGTAAAGCAAAACCTTGAGCTTCTTCGCAACGCTGGGATGAAGGTAAGCTCAGGAAACCTTTGAAGTCCACCGCCTTCCTACGAAGGCGGCCTCAGTTGATGCATTTTCTTACCTTGTTCATGGTTGTGTGAATGGTTTGTTCATGGTCTGGTGAGGGGTTTGTTCATGGTTTGTTGTAGAGATATGGTGGCGTTCGTGGGGTACGTCTGCCTCAATGCAAAGGTACATGGATCAAAAAGTATGTAAAGAGGTGAGTAGGGCGGTGTGTGCTGTACCATCTCGTCCACTTAGGGACGAGATGGTCAGGTAAGGGTTTATTCATTGTCTGGTGGGAGCTTAGAAGACCTGTTGCGGCCAGTTAGCTATGGCGAATTGGCCGTTGGCCAGCTGAATCATCCCCTCCTCGTGGGTAATGCCCCATGAATCATTTCACACCATTATCCTTTCGGTCTTTTTAGACATTATTAGCTGCTGGGTATCTACATTGGTTGCTTTTGAAAGAGGCCTACTCTTTCCAAGTACTTGCTTGATACTAGTATGACATGTAGGAAATCCTACATCCTGCTTAAGGAACAGTCCTCAAAAATTACGTTCTTGTTGCCATTTTTGTAGGTCTAACACGGTGTCGTTTATTATTCTGGTTCATAGTTTTGCATTACTCGAAAGTTAAAATGTTTACTTTAAGGTGAGGCCCGGGACAATTGCACGTCCCTTGCGACTTGGTTAATCTACTCGGGCGATGTACTTCGACACATTATCACTTGTACTTTCCGCGATTGTTTATGAGAGCGTTATTGCCAGGGCGTCATTAAACACGGGGTTGTCAAGATTTTTTAATGAACCCTGATTAAACGAAATGTTCACCACATGGCGCCCCATTTATACGGGGATAACCCCTAAGTGGACGAGATGGTACAGCACACACCGCCCTACTCACCTCTTTACATACTTTTTGATCCATGTACCTTTGCATTGAGGCAGACGTACCCCACGAACGCCACCATATCTCTCCGGGTCGGTCAATAGGTTATTCAGTGATGGGACGAAGCGTTTCGTCCTTGTGCTCACGAAAGACGATCGAGAAGGTGTTTAGTGTTATCTTGGTCTTGTTTACCATTTGATGCATGTTGGTGTTGGGCCAACGTTTATTGTGTTTGTATTTTTTGGACAAAAGAAGAGTTATCTGATCTAAGTTTGGGCTAAAATTGCCGTCTCCTATGTAAGAATTTCTCTTGTCTATTTGTGAAGGTGATTCATTACAGAGAAGGATTTGTGTCTGTGGATCTGTTTTATAACTTGTGGTTTGGTGGAGTAGAGGAATGTGTTGGCACTAGTGTGCTATGGATTCCTTTTTAAGTCTTGCTGAAGTTGGTTTTGTTGTAAGGTGGTGGCTCGGATGGGATCGATTTGGTGCTCTGCTTAAGTGTTTGGTTCCTATCGGGTGTACCTTAATTAGAATATTTAGGTTTCTGTGGTTACTCGGGACGGATTCTTGTACACAGACCTGTCGACTGAGAAGGTGGTTCATTACAGAGAAGGATTTGTGTCTGTGGATCTGTTTTATAACTTGTGGTTTGGTGGAGTAGAGGAATGTGTTGGCACTAGTGTGCTATGGATTCCTTTTTAAGTCTTGCTGAAGTTGGTTTTGTTGTAAGGTGGTGGCTCGGATGGGATCGATTTGGTGCTCTGCTTAAGTGTTGGGTTCCTATCGGGTGTACCTTAATTAGAATATTTAGGTTTCTGTGGTTACTCGGGACGGATTCTTGTACACAGACCTGTCGACTGAGACTGTTTTTTTTGGAAGAGGCTGGCCTCCACTTCGACTTTTTTAGGGGTCTTATTTGGTTATTTCTGTTTTCGGCTGGTTTTAGTTGTTTTGCTTTTGTTGCCTATTTTAAAATCAATATTAGTCTATTTGTAGACTAGAATTTTAATGATAGTGTGAGTTCCGGTGACTTATGACCTTGAGGGCAGTAGCCAGATGGAACCTCTTTAAAAAAAGGGTTCCTGGGACATTTTGTACTGTTTGTAGCTTGCCTCCATTGCCTTTGGAAAGTGGTGTCAGGTCAAACCGATGTTGCGGAATTGATAGGTGTGGGTCTCTCTCACTTTGTTGTTTCTATCTCCCGGCGAGCAAATGGCACCTCTGTCCCCTCCGACCCCTTTGGAAATGAAGGGAGGGAGAATTTGATCCTACAGCCTTTGCTGTAGGAGGCCCCACCAACATTACCACAATTAAGTGGGATCCCGCTATCTGCCAGGCTGTCCTGAAGGACCAGGTTAGAATTGAGGGAGGCCGTTGCATGCTGTGGGGATTTGATAACCCCCCTTCCCCTGTGTTAGCGGTCCATGCAACAGGTAGGAAGTTCTATTGCAACTTAATCTCACATGGAGTATATCATCTCCTTGGGAGTGACTGACCCCTCAATAACTCTCTTCTCTTGCCCCCCAGGGGGGGGGGGCACAAGAGAAGAGAATTGTAGAGGGACTGGATCTGAGTTTGTGTTGGGGTCTTGCCTGGTGTGAGTATTGTTGTGATTTGTGCTATTTTCCAAATTGAGGAACTTGTATTGGTGAGCCAAGAGTGGTTGAAAATGTCTGTGATGGCTGAGATTGTTGTTTTCAAGGGTGTTTTTAAGTGGATGTTTGATATATTTCTTGACCTGACGCTTTGAAGATTTTAATAAATTTTGGTTGTGAATTCACCGTTTTCAAGGATGAATTGTGGATGTTCAGCTTTAGTTCTGCGCTTTTTTGTATTTTTCTCTTATATTTGCATCTCGTCTAGTCGGGCATCATCTCTGGGTAGAAGGCTCTTCAGTAGTAATCGTAATAATTTTCGTATTTGCATTCTTATTACTTTGCCTCTTTATGGTGGTTGATGTCACTTTCCCTATTTAAATTCTTAAAAGAAAACCAATGAGATTATGTTGTGAATAAGCTCGAAAATGAATTGTGTGCCCTCGTTACCATGTTCCACTGTGATAGTGCGTTTTCCTCCCCATTGTAGATTTGGATGTTGACGGGTGACAAGTTGGAGACTGCGACGTGCATCGCCAAGAGTTCGCGGCTCGTCTCCCCGAGTCAATCAGTACATGTCTTCGGCGTGATTTCGTCAAGACAGGACGCGCATTTGGAGATCAACGCGCTCAGGAGGAAGACCGATTCTGTGGTTATCATCAAGGCAAGTGTTTTTCAGGGCGTGCATGATCCTTAAGCTCCATTCCACTATCTTAATAATTTCGCTATAATGAGCGGAGCTGTCTCGAACCCGGTCCAGAGATGCCTGTAGTGGCGTTGATGTGTGCCGACAACATGTTAAAGAGTCGTTGATAATAATAATGATGGCATAATTCCCATCATTGTTAATGACCTTCCACTGATTTACAGGTTCTCTAATACAAGTTGGATAGAATTATATTTAGGATGGAATGTAGTTTCTACATCTTTGTGTTGTAAGGATTAGTTCATCAAGATGGTTCTAAAGTATCTAGAAATTATATGCAATGCCTATATTGAATTTCTCATTTTTCAGAAAAAGTTTTAAATTGTTGTTTCATATATGCTTATGAATGTAACAGGAGGAGGGCTTCGCCACTCTTCCTTACAGGACAAGCTTGCACTTCTTAGGCAGACCTTCGGTCTGTAGCCTAAGCCCTATTTAGCTCCCCCGTAAGGGGCGCGGCGATTTGCCATCCTGGCTGCCGTGCTGACGGGACTCAGCACCCCGTCCGGCCCCAGCTTAGCCTCTCTTCCTTCCTTCAAAACAATTGTTTCCTCTCTTTTCATACAACCTCTCCCACAAATTTCTCTGGTCAGCCTCTAATTTCACAGGGTAGATGTTGACCTTCTTCTCGGCCAATCTTCCTGGATCGGGGCTGTGGGGGGAGGGGACAATGTTCCCTAACCCCTGAGCTCCAGTCTGGGGTGGTTGGTTTTTAACAACCTGCTTCATCCCCACCCATACCTTCCTCACATCCCTTTTCCTCGTCTTCAAAATCTATCTTTTTTTACGCCGTGTCTAAGGTGGAGCCGCCATGCCGATGGACTGCCAGGCCACCAGGCGGGAGGGGTGGTCCCAAATGGCGGCGCCTGGCTCTGCCAGGCCTGTAAGCACCTCTTGCAATGCGGGCAACTGCAAGAGGTGATGAGCTATTGCATCCCGTGTAAAAAAGAGGGTCACCATGCCCAATGATGAAAATAAAAAAAAAAACAACCCCCAACTTTCCCTGAAACAGCGACGGAGCCGCCCTCGGGCAGCTCCAGCAAAAAAAAATGGAGGTCTCTTCCCTGTGCTTGCGCAGAGGACCCTCCATATTTCTCTAACCGGAGAGGAGGCTTACTCCTCTCCTTCGCCTACGGGTGCAGGGGACTCCCCCTCACCCCCTTCTCTGGAGGTGCTTTCGGGCACCTCCCTTTTTCCAGCGGCAGTCCCCTCTTTTCTTTCCAAGGGGACTGAAAAGAAAGCCAGCAGGCAGCCCTTAGCCAGCCGCTCCCCATCGAAGCGGCTCGGTAGGGCAAACCCCCTTAGGGGGGAGAGGGAAGCTAGGCCCCTTCAGTCGCTTCCCTCAAAAGACCTGCTGGCAAGAATATTAAACCTTGCCGGGGTCAAGGCCTGTGCCTCCCCACAAAAGACTCATGACGCTGCCAAGGGGACCTGCGATGTCCTGGGAGGGGATGGCCAACTGGAGGCCCCTCCTGTGATAGACATGGTCCTTGAGGAAACCCAGCCTCAGACGGTAGGGCCTTCCATGGGGGGGAATCCGGGCTCGGTGCCAAGCACCGAACCCGAATCCTCCCCTAAGCAAGGTCCTCCTCAAACGGCTGGGGATTCTGAGGCTGTACAAGGAGGGGAGGGATCTCCTCCGGATGATGCCCCTGCGACCACCAGGACCTTCTCCATTTCGGAGAAGGACCTGGCTGAGGCCGGTACATCTGACCTAGGGGCTTCTACCGGATGGGGTGAGAAGCAGGTTCATTCCCCGCCCTCCTCTCCAAAAAAGAAAAGGATGAAAAAGACGAAGAAGACTCGGGGCTCCTCTCCATCCGCGGGGACGGATGGGTCTGCTGCCACTCTTGCAAACGACCAAGCCAAGATCGACACATCCGGCCCCTCTGCCCCCCCGGTTGCGGAACCCCTGACTAAGCCTAAAAGTGCACAGGGCGGAGCCTCGATGACATCGGGGCCCCTGATTCAGAGGTTACCTGGCGTTTTCGAGCCCGCTGGTTTCAAACGCTTCCTCGTTATTTGCTCCACTGATGGCACCATGTTGTCCAAGGGCAACATGATCCATCAGAGGAGAGGATTAGCTAGTGCAATTGGTAGAGAGCCGAAGGTGACCCGTTTCTCGGACGGCAGCCTTCTGGCGAATGCGGCGAATCCCGCCGAGGCGGCCAAGATAAGTGCTCTTCGGACACTTCATGGCACCCCGGTGAGTGTGACGCCGCACTCTATCATGAACTTTGTGAAAGGAGTAGTTTATGCGAGGGAACTCGTTGACTACTCCATTGAGGACATCACCCAAGAGCTGGCCGACCATGTTGCGGTCAAGGTCGAACGTGTGATGAGAAAACAGGGAGGGGCCTCGAGACCCACCCCTACACTCTTCGTCACGTTCGACTGTGACAAGCTCCCTGAGTCGGTGCGTGCCGCTTGGTACCGCTACCGCGTGAAGGCATTCGTGCCACTGCCGCGGCGGTGCTATTACTGTCACCGCTTTGGCCATACGAATCGCTCATGTAGACGTGCAAAGTCGGGGTCACCCGAAGTCTGTGTAAATTGCACCAAGGTCGCACACGATAAGTCCAAATCGTGTGTGGCCAAGTGTGTAAATTGCGGAGAGCCGCACCCTGCATCTTCGAAGCAATGTGGTGCATATCTCCTTGAGAAAGAAATCCTGGCCATTCAGGCCCAGGATCGACTCTCATTCCGCGAGGCTAAGGACTTGGTGCTGGCGCGTCCGGCTCTGCCTGGGACGTCATATGCCTCAATAGTTAGAAAGACACCCTCTGCTCCTGGCCCATCCAGGCCAACGAGCACGGTTGTTTCCGCGCCCATTCGGAGCCCTTCTGCGTGCTCTACCGAACCCGGGTGCTCCCCTGGTAAAGCTGGCGTCAAAGAGGGTTCATAACCAGCCCCGGCTAAAACCAGGGCTCCCTCCTCTTCCCCCAGCGTGACCGTTTCCCGTAAGGCGAAACGGCCACGCGCCTCCACCGAGTCGTTAGACTCACAGGAGGCAACACCGCTGAAGATGGTCGCTAGGCCATCTTCCGGGGTTCCTAAAGCTGTTCCCCGAAAGGAGGACAGCAACAAAGGAGCTTCGGCTCCTTCGCCCATGCCCCGAAGTGGAGCGAGTGGCTCGGAGACAGTGGTTCCTCGAAAAGAGGGCCCCCCGCCTACGAAGCCACAACGCCCGCCTAAGGTTTCGAGGCGGACGGAGGAAAAGAATCGCATGGCGAGCCCAACCTTCCCCAATAAGTCCTCGAAGGCGACAGCGCCTTCAGCGTTTTGTCCGGCCAACAGCGCCCGGGGTTCTGTCCCCGGGAAGCGTACGGCCATTTCCGTGAGGGTCTTCAGTTTGAGAAAGGCCCGCGCGTCTTCTCCGAGCTAGGCCTAGAGGGCATATTCCTTCAATGGAATTGCCGTGGACTCCGGGCCAACTGGGAGGAGCTGCGGAGGCTCGTCTCGTCCCGTTCCCCGTTAGCTATCTTTTTGCGGGAGACCATGCTAGGCGCGTGCCCCCTGCCCGCCCTCCTGGGGTATAAGGGTCTTGCGACCCCACCACCGCGGGATGGCCGGGCTGGGGGATGCGCGGTTTACACCCGGCATGATGTCTCCGTTCTTCCTTTCTCTTTAGATACCTCGTTTCAGGTAGTGGCTGTGCAGCCGCACCTGGATAGGAGGTATACTCTGATTTCTGCGTACATTCTACCGTCAGCTGACTCTGACTTCGACGCGGGGGACTTCCGCCGCGTCGTGGCACGGTTTCCGAGGCCCTATCTCTTGCTTGGAGATCTGAACGGCAGGCATCCTCTCTGGGGAGATTACTCCATAAATCCCAGGGGACAAGTCCTTGCCGCTCTAATCGAAGAGCTTGAAATGGGTGTCCTAAACGTGGATGAGTTTACGCATCACTGTCCGAGAACTGCTCCATTTTCTTGCCTTGACCTATCTTTGTGCTCCTCGGATGCACAGCCTGATTTGGATTGGGTGATGGTCGATGACCTCCATGGTAGTGATCACTTTCCCATTCGGCTGAGAGCCCACCTGAATTCTCTAGCTCAGTCGAGGAGTTTAGGTCGGTAGATGAGGCCGTTGAGTTCTTCTCCGGCAACCTCATCGCCGTGGGCCTGACTACTATTCCTAGGACGTCTGGCCGTTTTGCACGCCGACCACTCCCATGGTGGTCGGCCGAGTGTGAGACTGCCCTCAAACAGAAGCGTTATGCCTACATGCGCTATAAGCGCCGCCCGAACGATTTCACTGTCGCTGAATTTCGTCGGGCTAGGGCTAGGTTCCGGTATATTTCGAAACACGCCCGCCGCTCTTCTTGGCGGGCTGAGGTGTGGAAGCGAGTCAAAAGGATTCGGGGCAAGTTCTCGCAAGACCCCCCTACCGTTCTCCAGGAGAATGGGACCGTAATCTCGGACCCTGCGTCCGTGGCGGAATCCTTCGTGACCGCTTTTTCCGCATTCTCTAGCCGGGATGCTGCTCCGCTAGCATTCAATGCACGTCGTGATGTCGCGGAAGGCCGCCGGCTGGACTTTACCTCTAGAGGCGGAGAACCCTTCACGACAAGTTTACTGTGAGTTAGTTGCGCTCCGCTCTCGCTTCGTGCGCGGACACCGCCCATGGTCCGGACGATGTCCCGTACGCCATGCTTCGACACCTGGGTGAGCGAGGCATGGCCTTCTGTTAGATTTGTTCAACAGGATCTGGGTGGAGGGTCTTCTCCCAGACTCCTGGCGAATCGCTACTGTGCTCGCCTTTCGCAAACCTGGAAGAGATCACTCTACTCCGACCGGTTTCCGCCCAATCTCTCTAACCTCTTGTGTGTGCAAGTTGATAGAGAAATTGGTAAATGTTAGATTAGCCTTTTTCCTGGACAGCGGAGGCCATCTGTCTTCCGCACAGTGCGGCTTCCGCAAGTTCCACTCCACGTCGGATACTCTGCTCCGACGTATCATGGAAACTCTCCACACGATGGGGGCGAGGAGACTCCTTCTAATGTTTATATCTGAATTTTTGCGAGATCGTCGATTCCGCGTACAGGTGGGGGGAGCCCTCTCCGGCCCAAAGGAGCAGGGAAGTGTCCTCAGTGCCACACTCTTTGCCCTGAGCATCAACAGCATCACCTCGGTGCTGCCGGAAAATGTTCTCGCTACGCTCGACGTGGACGACCTTTCGATCTCTTTTGGCGCGGCCCAGATGCCAACTCTGGAGCGTCGACTCCAACAGGCATTGAACCGCGTCTCTCGCTATGCCGATGCGCACAGGTTTCGGTTTTCTTTGGCCAAGACTAAGGTGGTGCACTTCTGCCGCCATCCACGGCTTCACCCCGATCCACATTTGTTTCTTAATGGGGTGCGCCTGGATGTGGTGGAATCGTACTGTTTCCTTGGTCTTGTATTCGACCCACGCCTCACCTGGGAGGCTGATATTCGCAGCCTTAGGGTCTCTTGTACCCGCGCCATGGACATTCTCCGTTCCGTGACATTAAGCGCTTGGGGCACTGATAGGGCTACTGCCCTTCTTTTTTATCGATCCTTTGTTCGCTCGAAGCTCGACTACGGATGTGAGTTTTATGCATCCGCAGCCGAGCGTTTATTGCGGAAGGTGGATTCGATCCACCACACCGGCCTTCGCCTTGCGACCGGTGCCTTCCGCACTTCCCCCATTGAGAGCCTGTTGGTCGATGCTGGGGAGATGCCACTCGCTCTGCGCCGCGTGCAGTGCATCACCCACCTGTACGCGCGAGCCCGGCGCCTCCCTCAGTCACCAACAGCTTTCACTGCTTCCGCAGCTGATCTCGATGGTGCCTATGCCGCCGAGAGACGCCAGTATACCCTAAGCCCTTTGGGTTTAGGGCCAGGAAACTCTTTCGAGAGGTAGATATAGCTCTCGGGCCGGTGGCGCCTCTGGTTCTGCCCAAGACGCCACCCTGGAGGGTACCACATTTGGCTATTTGTCGCCACGCCTCTGCTCCCAAAGCTTGTACGGCGCCGGGAGTATTGCGTTCGACCTTTTTGGAGCAAACATCGTGTCACGCTGGAACCGTGCCAGTGTATACGGATGGCTCCAAGTCCCAAGAGGGGGTCGGCTTCCACGCCGTATCCCCTCTGTTTGAAGTCAGCGGGGCTCTACCAGGCGCTGCGTCTGTCTTCACGGCCGAGCTGGTGGCAATACACCACTCAGTACGGGAGATTACGCGACGTGCCCGGTTCGGAGACCGGATTGTGATCTATAGCGACTCACAAAGCGCCCTGAGTGCTCTCGGGCATTGGAATCTCCGCATTCCCTGGTTCGCGATATCCGTGACGCCACGGTTTTGGCGAGCCGGGCAGATGTCGAGATTATCTTCTGCTGGGTTCCTGGACATGTAGGAATTGCGGGGAATGAGCGCGCCGATGAGGGCACCAAAGAGTCCCCGAGGACTCTACGACCGGACCAGCGTTTTGCTCTTCCTCACACCGACTACATTGCAGGAATACGGGCAGCTCTTCGTACTGCTTGGCAAAGAAGATGGGAGACGGTCGAAGCGAACTTAAAGTTGCGTGCCATTGCGCCGCGACTGTTCCCATGGACCTATCCCCCAATGCAGCGATGGCTGTAGGTCGCTTTCTGTCGTCTCCGAATCGGACACACTCGTGTGACGCATCGCTATTTGATGGAGCGCTCGCCTGCGCCGTATTGCGATGACTGCGTTGTCCCCCAGACTGTTTGGCACATTCCTGTTGAATGTCCCAGTCTGGGTGATCTTCGCGCACGTTACCTGTCCCGGTACCGGGATGGGCGGGGTCGCTACCGCCTGTCCTTTGTACTCGGGACGAGTGCGTGCACATTGACTGGTGGACTTGTTGACTTTTTGGGGGAGGCCGGCCTTCTCCCTTTCATTTAACCAGGTTTAATTGTTGTTTTCTGTTCAAATTTTTTAAAGTAGCCTAGAACTAGGCTGTTTGTTTACGGCGACTTATGCCTAAGTCGGCAGTCGCCAGATAGCCTTTAACCCCTCCCCCCCTATTTAGCTCTCTCAATGAGGCTTTGGTCTAAACAAATTTAAAAGGTTTCCAGTACATATCTCCTAATAATTTACCATTGGTCTAGGTTATTTCAGATCCATGCTTTTTTTCTAGGCCTAACGGCAATAAAAAACTTTCATCAGAATTCTTTTTGTATATAATCCCCCTCCCCCAATCCTCAGAGCTTCTTTTTTTTCTATCTAAATTTGCTTTTATATAAAAAAAAGATGTCATGCCTTAATACATTTTTTGAACTTCACGATTTGTGTGATCCACAACATTATATTTTGGAGGGTTGAATATTAAAAGCTTCTTTTTTTCTCTTAGTTCGGTTGTAACTTAGGTATATTTTAAGTTTTTATCCAAATTCATTCTAAGAGTTTCTTTAGAGCAGGGGTCAGCAAACCTTTTTCACAGTGGGCCAGAAACTGAGAGAATGACAAGCACGGGCCGCATAACCATTTTGTTCAATACAATAGAGTGAATACACAAAACTAAAGACAACCAACATATTTACTTATAATACAAAAAATAAACACAAAATACATATTTATTTACCAAAAAGTTATCAAAGAAGGCGTCGTTAACAATAAGATAGTATTATCACACCCAGAGTGCACATATCTGAGTCTCACAAACTAAGGAGCGAAAGGGGTTAGTGAGATTTGTGAAACTGGCCTTTAGCTTTTAAGGTATCATCAATAGTTGCTTTATAATTGCTGCATCCAATCGAGAAAATTGCTTTCAAATGTTCATCAGTCATCCTCGTTCGATGTGCTAACTTCACATACTTCATGTTTGAAGTATGTAATCATTTGTTTCACAGTGTAGCGGCGGGTCGGATGAACTGACCTCGCGGGCCGTAGTTTGGAGACCCTTGCTTTAGAGTATAAAAAAACAAAATGGTAAGGTTCAGAAATAATTAATATAATTTTTGAATGTTTTAGAATTTTTTAAAACAAAAAGAATTACAAATGGCAAAGTTCAGAAAATTGATTAAAATTCAGGCATGGCTGCTATTTTTTCATATATTTGAACGTTTTATCAAAGTTATTTCTAAAATATATTTTAATGTTAATCTTTCTTAGGAAGAAATAGCTACTGGCCCTTAAAAACAAATAAAGCAAATTTAAATGGGGAGAAAAGAATCCTGAAGATTGTTTTTTCCATATTTAAAAAGACCCGATAAAACCTTTTGGGGGGGCCTTTAGGGCTAGAAAATCATCCATTTAAATTTTTTTAGACCAATGGGCCATTACCAAAGCCAGATAGAACAGTAACTACAGACCAAAGGTCTGCCTTAGAACCGCAAGCTACTCCTGTAATGCTGTGTGGCGAAACAGTTCCACTTATTTAAAAAAAAAAAATTAAAACATTCGATAATCCTTTATTTTTTCTGAACTTTAAGAAAGAACTTTTATAATAGCTTCAAATATATATAGGTGACTCACAAACTAAAACTCAAACTGTTAAAAAAATGCATTCCTAAAATATAGTGTCATGGATAGATAAATAGAATTTAGTAGATACAACACTATGTATCTCGATACAGCGACTGTCCAGCCTTCTTTTGCAAGAAGCATTTTCCTGATAAAATAGCCAGGAAAAAGGGACTTTCCAAGAAGAGTTCCAAGCATGAATAGAGGTCCTTTCTGGGTTGTGCTTTTGCCAGTTTGCCAATCCTAACATGTCCCAATGTCTCAGTGCATTTACAGGGTGGCCCATAAGTCCCAGGACTCTTCACGTACAACCTTTGTATAAAATATGTTATTAACGCAAAACAAATGTAATTTTTTAATGTAACTGTATTGTCCTGGGACTTATGGACCCCCTGTACATTACTGCTAAGATTTTTATGCTTGAGAAGGATGAAAGATATCCGATTTATGTAAGGGTTCTGTTACATTTAGTCACCTTCTACTATGCGCTACTGACACTCACTCAGTATTTTAACTTGCGCATTACAAAATATTAAAAAAAAGGTCTAAAAATGCCACAGATTGTGCAGCCACTTTCTGATCTCACTAGGTCTTCCCCATCCTCTCTTTGAGTAGATTTATATCTCCAGGGTGATGCTCTCGATCTCTGTCTTCAATACTACGAACATGAGTTGATGGAACTGGCTGTTCAATGCCCAGCCGTCGTCGTTTGCAGGTGTTCGCCAACTCAGGTTAGCTTCCTTTTGCCCTCTGCCAGGACACTCACAGGCAGGTGGTGGCTGGTCCATTTTCAATATTTTACCATGCTTGATTTTTCCTATTTTACTCCTGGGGTACGACAGACAATGGATTTGGGTGGAGATACCTAACGGGTTAATGCAGTCTTGGTGGAAAGTATGGCAAAATCCTCGAATTTTGATGCAGAAATCGCTTGTGGTGAAATTGATCAGGAGGCACACGAATCAACGGACGGCCGCGGTTGGAGATGGCGGAAATGACGTGGCGATGATTCAAGCAGCGGATGTGGGCATCGGCATCGTGGGCAAGGTAAGTTGACAACTTGACAACACTTCTACTGCAAGAGTTTCCATTTTCCTCGTGGGTCGCTGTTTCGTATCCACCCTCCCTCGCACTTCCGATCGATCACCGCCTTCTCCGATAATCCTTTGTTATACAATCCTTCCACCTTACGCTTGCCAAGGCTCACAGTTCTATCGTAAGCCCTTTCTCTCGATGGATCCTGAAGCCGGTGTTTTTTGTCTGGGTCATATCAGGGAGAAGCGCTCCCCTGGCGTGAGGGCTTCTGTCTCGTATTTATCTATTGATTTTGGTCGACATTTCTTTCCCGCTCCACCAAAAGATTTCCCTCGTAAGTGGGGGGAGGTATATTTTGGAGTAATTGTACACTACAAATTTTTTTATGGTTTCCTCCATTCTGCCCTACCACCCCCAGCATATACATTTGTTGGTTGTTTGCAATCTTTTCTTTTTTTCATGTCTATTCTTTCCTCATTCTTTCTCACTCCTGGAAAGATCTGACTACGGGCGAAAGGCAACGTTTAACCCCTCTTAAAAGGAGAGGGTGGAGCCACGCCCACAGACCATCACAGTTTGGTTGAACTTGGTCTTCATGATACATGGAACGTCGCAGGAATTATATGCAACCCACCTGTTGCTTTAGGTGTTGTGCAACTGGTCCTGGCAGAAGTTCTTTTCATTTGAGAAGAACCTGAACATTCCCGGCTCAACAAGATGCTTCAGCTTGTTCAGGAACTCCTAGGTCTTGGCTGTCAGAATTTGCCCTTTGCGCCTCTTGTACGAGTGGTAGCGAAGGTCATCATTCAGGACCAGCTTCATGGTGGCGACGCGACTAAAACGCCAATATATCTGGCCAAAGCCCTGATTCCCTTGCTCAGGTCTTCTATCACTTTGTCCTACAGTTGTTAGATGAATTCCGGCGTGCGGACGCTGTCAGAACGCCCGCTGTGGTCGTTTCTGCTGGCCACGGCTTTGTATTCTCCGTTGCAGCTGCCCATGCCTTTATAGTGTTACCAGAACATTGAACATCAGCCCTGATGTCGGCATTTTGATAGCAGGCGCTAATAATTGATACAGGTAACTCTTTTCCAATATTCAGATAGCTTCTAATCGTCCATGTCAGCTAACGTTTTTTCAACTAAAACTTTATTCTGTATGCTCTCCAACGCCGTTGCGGGTTCACCAATAAAGCAAACTATTCCTGAAAAAAGGAGAGATTAAAAAGCGTCTCAAATTTAGGCTGAACATTGCGACATTTTTCTTAGCAATCAGAAGCCTTCTCTGTATTTGTCCTTTTTTTTTGGTTTACAACCCACCCTCTATAAAGTCTACCCCTTTGCCTTTGTTGTCATTGTTTATGGACTGAAGATAGAAACCAGTCACTTCGGTAACTAGTTTCTAGGGTAAAGTATTTATCCATTGAACTGAGTAATTTTTTTGCTCACCATTTTCTTTACTAGGCTCATTTCCAAAACTTTCTAGCGGAATGCTTTCGATGGTTTTATTTTTTCAATAAATGCCAGTATGGTTTCAAGTTTGAACTTGTTTATCTTCTTGGGGCGGACTTGTGCTTGTCAGCACTTGGCCCACATCCGTTTATTAGATGTATCCTGGCATCCTACCAGTCATGCCCGAAGGCAGAGGTTATTGTGCCTCACTGTCACAGAATGGAGATGACCCAGCCCTAGGCGGTAGGATCTTCCATTAGGTCGAACGGCTCGGGTCCCCGTGAAGCTAATGACTTGGTCCTGGCGCGCCTGGCGCTTCCTGTGACGTCTTATGCCTCAAAGTTAAGAAAGACACCCTCTGCTCCTGGCCCCTCCAGGCCTACAAGCACGGTCGTTTCTGCGCCCAATCGGAACCCTTCTGCGGGTTCTACCCACTCCGGGCGCTCCCCTGGTAGAGCTGCCGGCATAAAGGGTTTACACCCAGCCCCGGTTAAAACCAGGGCTCCCCTCTCTTCCCCCAGTGTGACCGTTTCCGGTAAGGCGTAACGGATGCGCGCCTCAACCGAGTCCTTAGACTTGCAGGAGGCAATACGCCTGAAGTTGGTCGAGAGGCCATCTTCCAGAGTTTCTAAAGCTGCCTCCCGAATGAGGCCAGCACTAAATGAGTTTCGGCTCCTACGCCCACAGTGGGTGCTAGGCTGGGTGCTCCGAAGGCGGTGGATTCTCCAAAGAAGGGAACCCCGCCTTCGAAGCCGCCCAGCTTTCCAATGGTTTCGAGACAGAGTGAGGAAAAGACTTGCATGGCGAGCTCAACCTCGCCCGATAAGTCCTCGAAGGCGACAGCGCCCGGAGTCCTGCCTCAGGAAAGCGTACGGCCATTCCCCTGAGGGACTTTTCTTCGAAGAGCGTCCCCGTATCTCTTTCGAGCTAGGCCTGGAGGGCATATTCCTTCAATGGAATTGCCGCGGACTGCGGGCCAGCTGAGAGTAGCTATGGAAGCTCGTCTCGTCCCGTTTTCCAACCATAGCTATACCCCTCCTGGGGTATAAGGGGTTTGCGACACCACCCCCGGATGGGGGCCGGACATAAGAATGCGCCATTTACACCTGGCCTGATGTCTCCGTTCTTCTCTTCACCTTAAACACCTTTCAACAGGTAGTAGCTGTGCAGCTGCACCTGGCTAGTAGGTATATTGTTATTTCTGCTTACATTCCACCGTCAGCCGACTACGATGCGGGGTAGGTGGGGGCTTACGCCGCGTCGTGGAACGGTTGCTGAGGCCCTTTCTGAACGGTAGAAACCCCTTTTAGGGAGATTACTCGATCAACCCCAGGGGTCAGGTCCTTGACGAGCTGGAGATAGGTGTCTTAAATGTGGATGAGTTTACGCGTCACTGCCCGAGAATTGCTTCATTTTCTTTTCTCGAATTATCTTTGTGCTCTCCGGATGCACAGCTTCAATGGGGGGAGAGCTAGTCGATGACATCCATGGTAGTGATCACTTTCCCATTCAAATATCATTTTCTGGGCCTCTGCCGCATGAGAGCTCGCGGTGGTCCGCATTTCAGGAAATGACTGATTTTTATGTCTCAGTCAAAGAGTTTAGGTTCGTAGATGAGGCCGTTGAGTTCTTCTCCGGCAACCTCATCGCATTGGTCCTAATTACTATTCCTAGAACATCTTGCCGTTTTTGCACGCCGACCGCTCCTGTGGTGGTCGGCTGAGTGTGAGGTGGCCCTCAAACCAGAGTTTTATTTCTAGACTACATGCACTATAAGCGCCCCCCCCCCGAACGAGTTCACCGTGGGTGAATTTCGTCGAGCTAGGACTAGGTTCGGGTATGTTTCTAAGCACGCCCACCGCTCTTCAATTATCGAGAAGACTCGTCTAGATGAGGTGTAGAAGCGAGTCAAAAGGATTCGGGGCAAGTTCTCTCAGGATTCCCCTTCAGTTCTCCCGGAAAATGGGACCGTAATCTCAGACCTCGCGTCCGTGGCGGAATCCTTCGCGACCGCTCTCTCCGCATTTCTAGCCGGGATGCTGCTTCGCCAGCATTCAATGCGCGTCGTGATGTCGCAGAGGGCCGCCGACTGTACTTTACCTCCAGAGGCGGAGAACCTTTCAACGGCAGGTTTACTTTGAGTGAGTTGCGTTCCGCTCTCTCTTCGTGCGCGGACACCGCCCCTGGTCCGGATCTGGGTAGAGGGTATCTTCCAGGACTCCTGGAGAATCGTTATTGTGCTCACTTTTCGCAAACCGGGGAGAGATCACTCTACCCCGGCCGGTTTCCGCACAATCTCTAACCTTCAGCGTTCTTAATTTGATGGAAAAAATTTGTAAATGGTAGATTAGCCTTTTTTTTATGGACAGCGGAGGCCACCTCTCTTCGTTACAGTGCAGCTTCTGCAAGTTCCACTCCATCTCTGGTGCTCTGCTCCGACTGGAAAATACCGTCTGTGAGGTCTACCTTCATAGACACCACTACGTCACGGTTTTTTTTTTATCTGGAGAAGGCCTACGATACCGCATGGCGATACGGTATCATGGATTCTGCGTACGTGTGGGGGGGAGCTCTCTCCGGCCCAATGGAGCAGGAAGGAGGTGTATCGCAGGGAAGTGTCCTCAGTGTCCCACTCTTTGCCCTGCACATCACCAGCATCACCTCGGTGTTTTGCCGGAAGATATTCTCTCTCCGCTCTGGAGCGTCTACTCCAACAGGCATTGAACCGCGTCTCTCGCTATGCCGAAACGCACAGACTTCGGTTTTCTTTGGCCAAGACTAAGCTGGTGTATTTCTGCCGCCATGCACAGTTACACCCTGACCCAGACTTTTTTCTAAACGGGGTTCGCCTGGAAGTAGTGGACTCGCACATTTCCTTGGTTTTATATTTGACCGACGCCTCACCTGAGGGCTCATATTCGCAGCCTTAGGGTCTCTTGTACCCGCGCCATGGATATTCTCCGTTCTGTGACGTCCAGCGCTTGGGGCGCTGATAGGGCTACTCTCTTACTTTTTTATCGATCCTTTCTTCGTTCTAGGCTCGACTACGGATGCGAATTTTATGCATCCACAGCTGAGCGTGTATTGCGGTAGGTGGACTCGATCCACCACAGTAGCTGCTGGGGAGATGCCACTCGCTCTGCGCATGCACAGTGCATTATTCACCTGTATGCCCTAGCCCGGCGCCTCCATCACTCGCCAACAGCTCTCACTTCATCCGAGGCTGATCTCGACAGTGCCTATGCCGCCGAGAGACGCCAGTCATACCCTAAGCCCTTTGGGTTTATTTAGTTAGGAAACTCCCTCGAGAGCTAAGTATTATAGCTCTCTGGCCGGGAGCGCCCCGGTTCTGCCCAGGACGCCTTCCTGGATGGTATCACCTTTGACTATTTGTTGCGCCTTCCTGCCATGACTGCGTTGTTCCTCAGATTGTTCGGCACATTCTGTTTGAATGTCCTATTCTAAGTGATCTTTGCGCACGTTTCTTGTCCTGGTACCGGGACGAGCGGGCTCGCTACCCCCTTGTCCCTTGTGCTCGGGACTGTTTCGTGCACACCGACATGCGGACCTTTCGACTTTCTTGGGG
Source organism: Ceratothoa steindachneri (assembly GCA_963969495.1). Classification (NCBI taxonomy): domain Eukaryota; kingdom Metazoa; phylum Arthropoda; class Malacostraca; order Isopoda; family Cymothoidae; genus Ceratothoa; species Ceratothoa steindachneri. The sequence goes on from OZ018323.1 coordinate 3,391,345, forward strand.
AGGCTGGCCTCCTCCACTTTATTCAACTGTTTGTTGTGGGCAGACGGGCCTACCCCCGACGCTTGTGCGCGCTTCCTTTTTGTTAACTTTTTTCTTTGTTCTATTTTTGTCTTTACCCTATGATCTTTTTATGTTTGTTATTTGTTTTTTAATAAAGCCTAGTCGTAGGGTGTAGTGGGTACGGCGACTTATGTCCAAGTAGGCAGTCGCCAGATGAACTTAAAAAAAAAATCCTGGAGCTTTACTCTTTCTAGATCACTCCACATTTTCCCTTTATCTTTCCACTTGCAGAGCTCTGCTTACAAACCTCCTTGATACGGTCTCGTTGCTGTTGCTCTTAAAATTCAAGGGGAAAAAATTATCTTATTTTTTACTACTGCCCTTTTATTGTGGGTCTGCTATGTGGAAGCCCTATTAACTTGTCTTTGTAAGGGGTGATCTAGTCGGTTCGGGAATCCATTCTGTAGTTTAAGAACCATTTGGAGTCGACCATTATAAGAGTATCAGTTGACCCTGAATTCCGTTTGTCCTAGGAAGGAAAGCAGGCCTCTCTCGCGGCTGATTTCAGCATCCCGCACTTTGAATTCATCTCTCGCCTCTTTCTGGTGCATGGGCGATACTCTTATAAGCGCTCTGCCGCCTTGGCCCAATTCGTGATGCACAGAGGACTCATCATCTCCACCATTCAAGCCATCTTCTCATCCATTTTCTACTTCTCAAGTGTGGCTCTGTACCAAGGGTTTTTGATGGTGGGGTGAGTGTTTTTCCTTTTGTCTTGGCCCCATCGATTCTCAAAACATTCTCTACCCTAAATAATATTGAAGAAATTTGAGTGTTTTTTTGCCTGAAGGTTGGGGGGGGTGCACCTGTCGCTGGACGATGTAGCATCCCATGCCGCTGGTCTGCACCCCCCTCCCCCCAAATGCTTTATCCTACGATCGAGATACGCAATGGCGGTAATGGGTGGGCTGTCGCGGATCTCGCCCAGTCAGGCTAGTTAGCTACAGTACATTGCACCCAATCACTAGGAAGGGACGTCGGCGTGAACTAAATTTTGGGGGTGGGACGGTCGGATAGTTTGGTGGCGTTGAAGTGCGCCGACACCTACTTCGTGGGAAACTGGTCCATGTTGAAGTTTGTGTATTTGCTTTCCAGGTACGCCACTGTATATACCAACTTCCCTGTCTTTTCTCTAGTACTAGACAGAGATGTCTCTCCGAAGATTGCACTCTCTTACCCAGAACTCTATAAAGAACTCACCAAAGGCAGGAATTTGTCCTACAAGACATTTTTCATGTGGGTTCTGATCAGCATTTATCAAGGTAAGCCCCTCTTTTAAGGGCTGTCAGTTCTGAAGATCTTACATTAGAGTTTGTATGATTTATTTTTGTATCAGCTCCACGCTAAGTGGCCCCTTATCAGACTCATCAAGGAAGGTCAAAATTCGTACATCTGAGTTCATGTGCTCTTTGTGCGACCTTTTATCTGGTTGTTTATTGTAGGCTTTCCCACATAACCAACCATGCTGTCCAAGCCTCGTAAACGCCATTTCATCCCATCGCACACTAATTCAAACGCCTCTTCTCCTTGACCGTCCGAGTGATGGACCCACTGCTAGATGGCGCTGTATGCAACATACTCGATCTTCGTCCGCAATCCTGCCATCACCACTTTAGCTAGATCTTAGGATACAGCCAAAACTAACGATGTTACTCTTTCATTCTTTGTAGTCTTCAACTTTTTTTCTTTTTTTTACCTCTTGCTGAACGCAAGTTTCCATTTCAGCGAAACTTAGCCACTCATGCCACTACATGAAAGACCTTTATCACCCCACATAAAACATACACAAAACTTCAAGAACATACTCCAGAGAATCCCACAGCGTAACCAGAGCACCTCAACCCACAAAAAGGTTTCAAATGGCACAGAATGTCATCTATTCTCTGGGTCAAAATCATCCCCTCAACGCAAATTCACCCGATATTGAACCAGAAGAAACGTCTTTCATACATGACTGAGGGGTCTCCCTGGCGAGGTTCCGGTGCGGTCATCACTACCAAACAAGAAACAAATTGCCCTCCTTGTCTGACTTGACAACGGTATAGACACCAGGAAACAGAGACAGTCCAACACATTCACATCATGCTGGACACAAGCATAAATGAGGCAAAACACCTGCAAGATTCACGAACCCATTGATCTTTAAGAGGCTGTCAGCCCCGCTAGAGGTACTCTACCTACATAGCTTTGTATGGTGCATAGAAGAGTAGCACGTCCTCCAGGTCCGAGTACATATGTATATGGTCTCCCTTTCCGAAGTGGGGTCTTGGAATGGAGGGGTCCTTCGCCTATTCGGTGGTATGCACGTCCGACCTCGAGGGTCTTCGGGTGTGGAGTCCAAGGACAAAGAGATCACGACTGCCAAGAAAGCACGCAGGCGGCCCAATATTAACCGCTCCCATAGAGCTAACCCCCTTAGGGAGGCAAGGGATGGCAGGGCCCGTGCCCCCTAATGTCCTGCTTGCTTGTGTGACTATTTCGCTGGGGGTAGGTGTACCTGCCCCCCCCCCCCTCTTTCCCGACGGATGCCGGTTCGCTGGCCAAAGACGAGACGACTAAAGGTAACTCGAATGGGATCCGGGATGTCTAGGGGAAGGATGGCCACTTGGAGGCCGCCCTGAGATGGACATGGTCACTGAGGTGACCCAGCCCCAGCCGGTAGGATCTTCCATCGGGTCGAACCCGGGTTCAGTGCCAAGCACAGACCAAGAGTCCGCCCCTGCGCATGCTCTTCTTCAGACGGCTTGGGTCCCCGAGGCCTAACGAGGAGAAGAGGGTTCTCCTCCCCAGCGGGTACCCCTGTGACAGACAAGACCTTCTCCATTTCACAGAAGGAATCTTGCTGAGGACGGTCTATCTGGCCTAGGGGCTTCTTCTGGCGGGCAGAGAGGAGAAGCGGGTTCATTCCCCACCCTCCTCGCCAAAAAAGAAAAGAAACGGCGAGACTAAAAAGAATAATAGCTCCTCTCCCTCCGCGGGAGCCACGGGGACAGACGGAGCCGCTGCCGTATGCGACGAAACCAAGATCGGCACCTCCGGCCCCGGTGTTTCCCCAGGTGGGAAGTCCCAGACAAGACCAAAAAGTGAGTAGAACGGAACCTTGATTACGTCGAGGCCCTGCATTCATAGGTTACCAGCCGCTTTCGAGCCCGCTGGCTTCAAAAGATTTCAAGTTATCCGCTTCACTGATGGCAGCATGTTGGCCAAGTGCCACATGTTCCTTAGGAGAAGAGCCCTAGCTAGCCTGATTGGTAGAGAGCCGAAGGTGATCCTTTTGTCAGTCGGGAGCCTTCTGGCGAATGCTTCGTTTCCTAGGAGGCGGCCAAGAATAGTGCTCTTCGGACACTTGATGGCACTCCGGGAAGTGTGCCGCCGCACTCTACCATTAACTTTGTGAAAGGAGTAGTTTATGTGTACGAACTCGTGGACTACTCTATAGATAACATCACATTAGAGCTGTCTGACCAAGGAACGGTCGAGGTCGAACTTGTGATGAAAAAACAGGGATGGGCCCCGAGACCCACCCCTACACTCTTCGTCACGTTCGACTGTGACAGGATCACTGAGTCGGTGCCTGCCGGTTCGCATCATTACCGCGTGAAGGCATTCATGGCACTGCCGCGGAGGTGCTACTACTGCCACTGCTTCGGCTATATGAATCGCCCTGTAGACTTGCAAAGTCGGGGTCACCCGAAGTCTGTGTAAGCTGCTCCAAAGCCGCACACGATAAGTCCAAATCGTCTCTAGCCAAGGGTGTCAAATGTGGAGAGCCGCATCCCGCTTCTTCGACTTGTGACAGCGTTGTCAATGGGACCTGTGATGTCTTGGGGGAGAGGGGGATGGCCAACTGAAGGCCCTCCTTGAGATAGACATGGTCCTTGAGGGAACCCAGCCTCAGACCGTAGTGCCTTCCATGGGAGCGAATCCGGACTCGGCGCCAAGCACCAAACTCGAGTCCGCCCCTATGCAAGGTCCTCCTCAATCGGCTAGGGTTTCCAAGGCAGTACAAGGAGGGAGGGATCTCCTCCGACCGGTGCCTCTGCGACTGTCAGGACCTTCTAAATCTAGGAGAAGGACCTTGCCTAGGCCGGTCCATCCGGCCGTGGGGGCTCCTGCCGGCGTAGGGGAGAAGCGGGTTCATTCCTGCCCTACTCTCCCAAAGAGAAAAAAACTAAAAAGACTCGGGGCTCCTCTCCATCCACGGGGCTGCGGGGACGGATGGGTCTGCTGCCACTTCGGTAAGCGACCAAGCCAAGATGGCCAAGACAGTAGCGAATCGCTACTGGGTGGCTCGGAGGCGACAGCGCCCGGGGCTTCTGCCTTCGGGAAGCGTCCGGCCATTCCCGGTGGGTCTTCTCTTCGAAGAGGGCCCCCGCGTCTCTTCCGAGCTAGTCCTGGAGGGCATATTCCTTCAATGGAATTGCCGTAGGACTCCGGGCCAACTGGGAGGAGCTGCGGAGGCTCGTCTCGTCATGTTCCCCGTTAGCTATTTTTCTTCAGGAGATCATGCTAGGCGCGTGCTCCCTGCCCCCCCCCCCGGGGGGGTATAAGGGTTTTGCGACCCCACCACCACGAGATGGGGGCCGGGCTGGGTGATGCGCGGTTTACACCCAGCATGATGTCTCCATTTTTCTTTCCACTTTACATACCTACTTTCAGGCAGTAGCTGTGCAGCTTCACTTGGATAGGAGGTATACTATCATTTCTGCGTACATTCCACCGTCAGCTGACTTCGACGAGGGAAACTTCCGCCGCGTCGTGGCACGGTTGCCGAGGCCCTTTCTCTTGCTTGGAGATCTGAACGGCAGACATCCTCTCCGGGGAGACTACTCAATAAATCCCATGGGACAAGTCCTTGCCGATCTGATCGAAGAGCTTTAGATAGGTGTCCTAAACGTGGATGGGTTTACGCATCACTCACTGCACGAGAACTGATTCATTTTCTTGCCTTGATCTATCTCTGTGCTCTCCGGATGCATAGCCTGATTTTGATTGGAGGGGTGGTCGATGACCTCGATGGTAGGGATCACTTTCCCATTCAAATACGAGTATCATTTTTTGGGCTGCTGCCGCCTGAAAGCCCACCTCGGTTATGCTAACCGCGGGCGCGGTGGACTGCATTTCAGGAAATGACTTAATTCCCTATCTCAGTCTAGGAGTTTAGGTGGGTAGATGAGGCCGTTGAGTTTTCTCTGGCAACCTCATCGCCGCGAGCCTGACTACTATTCCCAGAACTTCTGGCCGTTTTGCACGTCGACCACTCCCGTGGTGGTCGGCCGAGTGTGAGATGGCCCTCAAACACAAGCGTTATGCCTATATGCGCTATAAGCGCCGCTCGAACAATTTCACTGTCGGTGAATTTCGTCGGGCTAGGGCTAGGTTCCGGTATATTTCGATGCACGCCCGCCGCTCTTCTTGGCGGGCATACGTGTCTTCACTTAACGGGAAGACGCATCTAGCAGAGGTGTGGAAGCGAGTCAAAATGTTTCGGGGCAAGTTCTCGCAGGACCCCCCTCCCGTTCTCGAGGAGAATGGGACCGCAATCTCGGATCCCGCGTCCGTGGTGGAATCCTTTGATACTGCTTTCTCCGCATTCTCTAGCCGGGATGCTGCTCCGCCAGCATTCAATGCACGTCGTGATGTCGCGGAAGGCCTCTGGCTGGACTTTACCTCCAAAGGCGGAGAACCCTTCAACGACAGGTTTACTCTGAGGTAGTTTCGTTCCGCTATTGCTTCGGGCGCCAAGACCGCCCATGGTCCGGACGATGTCCCGTACGCCTGCTTCGACACCTGGGTGAGTGATGCATGGCCTTTCTCTTAGATTAGCTCACCAAATTGGGCGGAGGGTCTCCTCCCAGATTCCTGGCGAATCGCTACTGTCTCGCCTTTCGCAAACAGGAGAGAGATCACCCTACTCCGGCCAGTTTCCGCCCAATCTCTCTAACGTCTTGCGTGTGCAAGTTGATGGAGAAATTGGTAAATGTTAGATTAGCCTTTTTCAGGACAGCGGAGGCCATCTGCCTTCTCCACAGTGCGCTTCCGCAAGTTCCACTCGACGTCGGAACTTCGTAGACAGCACTACGCCACAGTATTTTTGTTTTTCGATCTGGAGAAGGCCTATGATACCGCATGGCGATCCGGTATCATGGAGACTCTCTACACAATGGGGGCGAGGGGACGTCTCCCAATCTTTATATTTGAATTTTGGCGAGATCGTCGATTCCGCGTACGGGTAGGGGGAGCCCTCTCCGTCACAATGGAGCAGGAAGAGGGTGTTCCGCATGGAAGTGTCCTCAGTGTCACACTCTTTGCCCTGAGCATCAACGGCATCATCTCGGTGCTGCCGGAAAATTTTATCGCTACGCTCTACGTGGACGACCTTTCGATCTCTTGGCGCGGCTCAGATGCCAACTCTGGAGCATCGACTCCAACAGGCATTGAACCGCGTCTCTTGCTATGCCGAAGCGCACAGGTTTCGGTTTTCCTTGGCCAAGACTAAGGTGGTGCAGTTCTGCCGCTATCCACGGCTCCACCCTTACCCTGACTTGTTTCTTAATGGGGTTCGCCTGGAAGTAGTTGAATCACAGCGTTTCCTTGGTCTTGTATTTGACCGACACCTCACCTGGGAGGCTCATTTTTGCAGCCTAAGGGTCTCTTTTCCCCGCGCTATGGATATTCTCCGTTCCGTGACGTTCAGCGCGTGGGGCGCTGATAGGGCTACTGCCTTACTTTTTTATCGATCCTTTGTTCGTTCGAAGCTCGACTACGGATGCGAGTTTTATGCATCCGCAGCCGAGCGTGTATTGCGGAAGGTGGACTCGATCCACCACACCGGCCTTCGCCTTGCGACCGGTGCCTTCCACACTTCCCCCATTGAGAGCCTACTAGTGGATGCCGGGGAGATACCACTCGCTCTACGCCGTGTACAGTGCATTATTCGCCTGTACGCGCGAGGCCGGTGCCTCCCTCAATGGCCAACAGATCTCACTGCATCCGCAGCTTATTTCGATGGTCCCTATGCCGCTGAGAGACGCTAGTAATACCCTAAACCCTTTGGGTTTATGGTCAGGAAACTCCTTCGAGAGTTAGGTATAGCTCTCGGGCCGGTGGCGCCCTTAGTTCTGCCCGGGACGCCACCCTGGAGGGTACCACCTTTGGCTATTTGTCCCCACGCCTCTCCTCCCAAAGCTTCTACATCGCTGAGAGTATTGCGTTTGACCTTTTCCGACCTCACTTCCTGTCAAGATGGGGTCGGTTTCTACGCCTTAACCCCTCTCTTTGAAGTCAACGGGGCTCTGCTAGGCGCTGCTTCTGTCTTTACTCCCGAGGGGGTTGCAATACGCCGCTCGGTACGGGAGATAATGCGACGTGCCCGCTTCGGAGACCCGATTGTAATTGAATCTCCGCATCGCCTGGTTCGTGATTTCCGTGACGCTACAGTGTTTTGCCCAGCCGGCTGTATGTCGAGAATATCTTCTGCTGGGTTCCTGGACATGTAGGAATTGCGGGAAATGAGCGCACCAAAGAGTCCGCGAGGACTGGGTGACCAGATCAGCATTTCGTTCTTTCTCACACTGATTACATTACAGTAATACAGCCACCTCTCCGGGCTGCTTGGCAAAGAAGATGAGATATGGTCCAGGGGAACTTAAAGTTGCGTGCCATTGCGCCTCTCGACTGTTTCCATTGACCTACCCCCCATTCCTGCGTGCGTCTACCTCAGGTTTCTTTCTGTCATCCCCGAATTGGCCACACTCGCGGGACGCACCGCCATTTGATCGAGCGCTCGTCCGCAACTTATTGCTACGACTTCGTTGTCCCCCATACTGAGATACCGGGCCTGGGACGAAAAGGGTAGCAAACCTTTGTTTCTTCTACTCGCCACGTGTTTCTACACACTGGCATTGCCGAGGTTTTGGAAGAGACTGCCTACTCCATAGTATTCTGTAATTTGGGTGTTGGCATCATGTCCGATCCTCTGAATGAGTGGGTGCCCCGCTTTGGCAAGAGCATTCCTTTGGGGGCTTTTGTTTTATTACTTTTTACTTATTTATTTTTGCCTTTTTTACGATTGCCAATTTGTAGGCTTATTGTTTTTTTCGTTGACAGACGCTACAGGCAGTCGCAGGATGGACGCCTTAAAAAACATTATATTTTGCATTGGCTCACTCTTTCCAGTGCTAGCACCTCCACTGTAGTTTTTGCATTAATGAGCATAATTTTACCCAGATCTGCCCATTTGGCCGATAAAATAAACGTATTTTTCGAAAGATTCCGATTATTTCACCTCTATCTTAATTTTAAAATGTCTTAGAGTTTATTTGTTTTAAATGGGCTTTGGTGTGTCACTTTTCTCTATAATTTATAGGTTAAACTTGTTCCTCATTTGCTCTCTCCTCATGCTCACATTTTCTTCCTCGCATATATTCTGGCTTTTTGCTCACCCAACAGCCTTTCACTTCTGATTATCCTTGCCACTGGCTGAGAAAGCCTTCTGCCATTGGCTGAGAAGCCTTCTGCCACTGGCCTAAAAGCCTTGAGCCACTGGATAACAGTGTTGTCCGTACCCGGCTGAGATTCAATCCACACTTGGCCGCGGAGCCTCTTTTGTGTCCATGTGGAGGCGTCCGGTCTAGCTCGAAGAGCCATGCTTCGACTGACACTAGGAGGATTGCGTGCCCTCCTGCTCCCAACATTCACCAAGGTCTTCATTGTAAAGGAGGGGCAGTTTCTTGGAGAGTCGCGACCCCTCCTTGATACGAGCTCAAGTAGACTTCGGTCCTTTTTCACATACTTTCTATTGATGCCTTCGTTGGTTTTCGCTTGTTAGTTTTAATAATGCTAATATATATATATATCGTTTTCGCGGGTCAGGCGGCATCTTGATGTACGGCGCCATGTTGCTCTTCGAGGACGAGGTGCTGCACATCGTGAGCATCAGCTTCACCGCGCTCATATTGACGGAGCTTCTGATGGTGGGGTTGACGGTGCGGACGTGGCACCCCCTGATGGTGGTGGCCCACGGCCTCTCCCTCGCCTTCTACGCCCTCTCCCTCGTCTTCATGCAGTATTTCGGTAAGGTTGCGGCTGTGCCCTGAAAGAGGTTTGCATCCCCATGCTACGAATGGACGGCCCTGCCCTCGCTGGTGTCCGCCAGATGAACGCGAAAGGCTTGTTCGTGTGAGCCCGGCCTCACTGTGTGACCGAGTGAGTGTAAAATGTGATTGGGGGTAAATAGAGGAGAGAAAGTTAATTGATTTAAAAGAGGATGCTTGCACATGCCGAGACAAATATGAAAGGGAATGAAGAGTCTGTGCGAGATGAAGTGCGATCAATCATGATGGTAGGGAAAATTTGGGGTATGGCAGCGAAGTGAGTGAGTGACATAAATGTGCGTGTGTGACCTCGAGAGTTATGTGGTTGAATTTGAGATTTGCAGTGGTGATCCTCGCCTAAGGTGTAGCTCGGATTTGAGTGCGGAATGTGCCATAAACCTGCGTGAAAGTTTGCTGGTGACAAGGTTGGTGCATGGAAGGAGAATGAAAGATCTCAAGTGAGAGCACTGCAACTTAGAGAGAGTTGCTTGGTGTGCGAAAGGAGCGACTGGGTAAGAGATGTTTATAGTGTGAATGAGGTTGTGACCTAACGTGTTCTGAGGTGGTGTGGACATTTAAGAAACATGGATGGAAACAGAGTTGTGAAAGAGAATCTTGAGGGTGAGTGTCAGGGTGTGAGAAGGGTTTGGAAGACCGCGTAAAAGGTAGGTGGATGGCATGAGTGAGTGTGTGAGAGGGAAAGAGCTGACCGAAGAGAAAATGTATGATAGGTGTGGATGGAGAGAGGTTTAGAGGGGGTGTCCTTAGGGCCTTCTGCCCAGGGGTGAACAGGGCTGGGAGCGGTGTCACTTTTTCACTTTTTTTGTTTAATTTAGAATTTAATATTTTTCTTCATATTTCCTCTGAATTTTGATACTTCTTTTTTAATCTTTATAATTCCATTGATAAGAAATTATCTCTTATTTAATTACCTACGCTTTAAGGCCATATTTCAAAGGCAAATTAATTGAGGATATCTCCAATTCATTTTTTAATATTTTATATGATGAGACAACAAATGCTGAAAACTTTAAAGAATTATAAATTTGTATAAAATATTTTTCCCGAAACTAAGGAGCAAATAGTCACAAACCATTTGAAAACATCTTTTTAGGGCATGATCTTGCAGAAAGTGTTGTTGAAAGAATAAATGACGCACTTAACAGTGCAAATTTAAAATAGGAAAACATCTTGATGTTAGGATCTGATGGTCCAGATGTTAATAAGAGAATTTTTAGAAATATGAATGAAATCATAAAAAAGACATGCGGCAAGAGCTTACTTGATGTAGGAACATGCAATTTGCATGTGGTTAATAATGCCTTCAAAAAAGCTATTCAATCATTTGGTACTTATGGCTCATGCTGTCCACTATTATTGGAAGAATTACATAACTTTTTTGATGGTTGGTCAGGGCGATGGCAACATTTTAAACTAATTCAAAATGAATTACAACTGCCCAATCACAAGATCTTGAAACAAGTGTCCAGTAGATAGCTATCTTTGGAAGCAGCAGCTATCAGAATTTTGGAGCAGTTTTGTGCCATACAAAAATATCTTTTAAATATATTCCAGAAAAAAACTAAGAACTTGATGAGCAATTTTTATTATAAAGAGATTGCAAAATGTTTAAAAAAACCAACAATTATACCAGAGATGAAATTTATTGTAGGTGCATGTCCAATTTTACGAAATTTAGTAAAAAAAATTTCAAACATTTAGCCCATTAATTCATCAACTGCATGATGAGTTAATGAATGTTGCCAATAAAATATCAAGCAGGTTATTAAAAGCTCTGCCCTTACCTCAGCAAATGGCTTTAAAGATATAAAAAAAACCTTATAAATGAATGGGAAACCAGTGCCTTACTTTCGATACATCATGTGATTTGTGGTAGTGAAAGTGAATATAACGGCCTGCCTGAAGAAAGAAGAGATTTTAAAAAAATTCTTGTGGTTTTTATAAAGGGGGTTTATTTTACCTACTGGATAAATCCCTATTAAATGCAATTTTGTAAAACGGTTCAGATTCCTAAATCCCGTTAACATAAAAAATAACCATTATTTGACTGATATAAAGATTATTAGCAAATTTTACTCTATGGCTTTTGAGATAGTTCGCCTTCAAGATGAGTGGAAACTTTTGCAAGTTAGTGACGCTAATAATATTGACCAAGATATTGATGTCCACATTTTTGGGAATAAGATTGTTAATTAAAAAAATAGTAGTAGTGAAATAAAATACCCACTCATTTCAAAATTTGTGAAGGCATCCCTTTCCTTTTCACAATGGAATTCGGATGTAGAAAGAGGTTTCTCCATTAGTGGCAATATTTTGGAGGAAACCACTTCTTCAATGTCAGTTGAAATGCTTAATGCAAAGCAATATAAAATATGGACTAAAAACTTGTAGTAATAAACTTGAACTGGTCTCTATTACTAGAGTACTTTTGAATATGGGTCATTCAGTTCATGCCAGATACAAGGCTCATTTAGAGGAAATAAAAAAGATAAAAATATAAGAGGAAAGAAAAAAGAAGGAAACAGAAGAAGAAAAACCGGCTGCTGATAAGTTTGAAAGAGAAATAGAAGAAAAAAAGCTGAGCATAAAAGACTTGGAGAAAAAGCCTTCATGCTTACAAAAAGAATCAAGAAGTCAAAAAGCCTTCAATGACACAATTTATAATGAAGCAAGTGAACAACTGAAAAAAGGTATTCAGAAAAATGACTTGATGGAAATGAAGATAGCTAATGCAATGCTAGAGTCATATAAGACTAAAAAGGAGGAAGCAGAGATTTCTGCAGCTGAAGAAAAAAAGAATAATTTTAAAACTTGAAAAATGGAAGAACAGCCTCATTAGTGACTACTTTGAAAAATAAAAAGAATAAGACGTAGTGATGTTGAGCTATGTCAGTTAGCCTATTTATATATTTTTAGTCATTTTAATTTTTAATCAGTGATATTGACTTGGTTAATATGTAAGTATTATTAATAAAGACCATTGAACTATCTCCTGAACATGAGTGAAATCGGCCATTAAAAATAATAAATTTTTGTTTTTCTGTGTAAACTCAGTAAAAAACTTGAATCTTTATGACGTTGTAGCGGCTGGTCCTGGAAACCACCCGCCACAAGGTCCACTCACTCACTCGTGAGATGCCTGTCAGATCGGAAGAAGACAAAATACACAGATACCTATTTTCTTTTATTAAAATAACAAACTTATCCATCACCCAATACAATTAATTACTTAACAATGTAAATATATAAGAAAAACGTACAACAAGAAATATATACAAATAGGTGCTTCCACTTCAACCTCCCTCAATATGCTCAACACAAAATGTATACAGGTCAATATAGGCGCAACACCATAAGTATAAACAATTACCAAACAACTGGTTTGCGAAAGGATCAATGTTTTTCTCCACCTCTCTCTCTCCAACACTTGTGGCCACCACAAAACCCCCAATTGAGCCGGCTCAGTTAGTTTAATGGTTACTAAAGGTTGCCCCGGGGCGTTTTTGCACGTTATGGGACAGTTCACTCGCTCTCGCTGAGCGTGGGGCGGGGAAGAAAGTGCACTCGAGCGGTCGGTCTATCTCTCTCAAGGGGAACCAAGGGGACAGTTGGCTGTGGCCCTTAATTGTGCCCCACACCGATGGCTTAGTGCGCGACTTCTTCCCTCTCCTCACCCCGTAAGGGGCGCAGCGGTTTACCATCCTGGCCGCCGTGCTGACGGGATCCAGCGCTCCGTCCTTCAGATAGCCTGTATTTCTCTCCTACCTCGTCGCTTTTCATACAACCTCTCCCACAACTTTCTCTGGTCAGCTTTTAATTTCACAGGGTAGATGCTGACCTTCCTCTCAGCCAACCGTCCCGCATCGGGGCTGAGGGGGGAGGGGAAAATGTTCCCTAACCCCTGAGCTCCGGTCTGGGGTGGCTGGTTTTTAACAACCAGCGTTCATCCCCACCCATACCTTCCTCACATCCCTTTTCCTCTCCTCTTCACATTCTATCAATTTTACGCCGTGTCCAAGGTGGAGCCGCCATGCCGATGGACTGCCAGGCCACCAGGTGGGAGGGGTGGTCTTAAATGGCGGCGCCTGGCTCTGCCGGGCTCGTAAGCACCTCTCGCAGTGCGGGCTACTGCGAGAGGTGATGCGCGATTGCATCCCGTGTTAAAAAGAGGTTCACCATGCCCAATGATGAGTATAAAAAAAAAACCCAACCCCTAACTTCCCCTATAACATCGACAGAGCCGCCCTTGGGCAGCTCCAGCAAAAAATGGAGGTCCATCCCCCCCCCCCCTGTGCTTGCTCAGGGGACTTTCCATATATCTCTAACCGGAGAGGAGGCTTACTCCTCTCCTTCGCTTAAGGGTGTAGGGGACTCCCCCTCACACCCTTCTCTGGAGGTGCTTTCGGGTGCCTCCCTTTTACCAGTGGCAGTCCCCTCTGTTCTTTGCAAGGGGACTGCCAAGAAAGCCAGCAGGCAGCCCTTAGCCAGCCGCTCCACATCGAAGCGGCTCGGTAGGGCAAACCCCATTAGGGGGGAGAGGGAAGCCAGGCCCCTTCGGTTGCTTCCCTCAAAAGACCTGCTGGCAAGAATATTGAACCTTGCCGGGGTCAAGGCCCATGCCTCCCCAAAGAAGACTAGTGACGATAATGCCAACGGGACCTACGATGTCTTGGGGGGGAGATGGCCAACTGGAGGCCCCCCCTGAGATAGCCATGGTCCTTGAGGAAACCCAGCCTCAGACGGTAGGACCTTCCTCGGGGGGGATCATGGCTGGGCGCCAAGCACCGAACCCGAATCCGCCCCTATGCAAGGTCCTCCTCAAACGGCTGTGGTTTCCGAAGCAGTACAAGGAGGGGAGGGATCTCCTCCGACCGGTGCCCCTATGACTACCAGGCCCTTCTCCATTTCGGAGAATGACCTGGCTGAGGCCGGTCCATCTGGCCTAGGGGCTTCTTCCGGCGGAGGTGAGAAGCGGGTTCATTCCCCGCCCTCTCCAAAAAAGAAAAAGACTAAAAAGACAAAAAAGACTCGGGGCTCCTCTCCATCCGCGGGGGCTGCGGGGACGGATGGGTTTGCTGCCACTCTGGCAAGCGACCAAGCCAAGATCGGCACATCCGCCCCCTTTGCCTTCCCGGTTGCGGAGCCCCTAACTAAGACCAAAAGTGCACAGGGCGGAGCCTCGATGACATCGGGCATCTCATTCAGAGGTTACCTGGCGTTTTCGAGCCCGCTGGCTTCAAACGCTTCCTCGTTATTTGCTCCACTGATGGCAGCATGTTGTACAAGGGCAACATGATCCATCAGAGGAGAGGATTAGCTAGTGCAATTGGTAGAGAGCAGAAGGTGACCCGTTTCTCGGACGGGAGCCTTCTGGCGAATTCCGCAGAGGCGGTCAAGATAAGTGCTCTTCGGACACTTCATGGCACCCTGGTGAGTGTGACGCCGCACTCTACCATGAACTTTGTGAAAGGAGTAGTTTATGCGAGGGAACTCGTTGACTACTCCATTGAGGACATCACCTTAGAGCTGGCCGACCATAGGGTGGTCAAGGTCGAACGTGTGATGAGAAAACAGGGAGGGGCCTCGAGACCCACCCCTACACTCTTCGTCACGTTCGACTGTGATAAGCTCCCTGAGTCGGTGCGCGCCGCTTGGTACCGCTACCGCGTGAAGGCATTCGTGCCACTGCCGCGGCAGTGCTATTACTGTCACCGCTTCGGCCATACGAATCGCTCATGTAGACGTGCAAAGTCGGGGTCACCCGAAGTCTGTGTAAATTGCTCCAAGGTCGCACACGATAAGTCCAAATCGTGTGTGGCCAAGTGTGTCAATTGCGGAGAGCCGCACCCTGCTTCTTCGAAGCAATGTGGTGCATATCTCCTTGAGAAAGAAATCCTGACCGTTCAGGCCCAGAATCGACTTATTCCGTGAGGCTAAGGACTTGGTCCTGGCGCGCCCGGCTCTGCCTGGAACGTCATATGCCTCAATAGTTAGAAAGGCACCCTCTGCTCCTGGCCCATCCAGGCCAACGAGCACGGTTGTTTCCGCGCCCATTCGGAGCCCTTCTGCGGGCTCTACCCAACCCGGGCGCTCCCCTGGTAAAGCTGGCGTCAAAAAGGGTTCATACCCAGCCCCGGCTAAAACCAGGGCTCCCCCCTCTTTCCCCAGCGTGACCGTTTCCCGTAAGGCGAAACGGCCACGCGCCTCCACCGAGTCGTTAGACTCACAGGAGGCAACCCCCCTTAAGATGGTCGCTAGGCCATCTTCCGGGGTTTCTAAAGCTGTCCCCGGAAAGGAGGACAGCAAGAAAGGAGCTTCGGCTTCTTCGCCCACGCCCCGAGGTTTGGCGGGTGGCTCGGAGACGGTGGTTCCTCGAAAAGAGGGCCCCCCGCCTCCGAAGCCGCAACGCCCGCCTAAGGTTTCGAGGCGGACGGAAGAAAAGACTCGCATGTCGAGTTCAACCTTCCCTAATAAGTCCTCGAAGGCGACAGCGCCTTCAGCGCTTGGTCCCGCCAACAGCGCCCGGGTTTCTGCCCCCGGGAAGCGTACGGCCGTTCCCGTGAGGGTCTTCAGTTCGAGGAGGGCCCCCGCGTCTCCGAGCTAGGCCTGGAGGGCATATTTCTTCAATGGAATTGCCGTGGACTCCCGGCCATCTGGGAGGAGCTGCGGAGGCTCGTCTCGTCCTGTTCCCCGTTAGCTATCTTTTTGCAGGAGACCACTGTCGTTGAATTTCGTCGGGCTAGGGCTAGGTTCCGGTATATTTCGAAGCACGCCTTCCGCTCTTCTTGCGGGCATACGTGTCTTCACTTAACGGGAAGACCCCTTTAGCTGAGGTGTGGAAGCGAGTCACAGGATTCGGGGCAAGTTCTCGCAGGACCCCCCTCCCGTTCTCCAGGAGAATAGGACCACAATCTCGGACCCCGCGTCCGTGGCGGAATCCTTAGCGACCGCTTTTTCCGCATTCTCTAGCCGGGATGCTGCTCCGCCAGCATTCAATGCTCGTCGTGATGTCGCGGAAGGCCGCCGGCTGGACTTTACCTCCAGAGGCGGAGAACCCTTCAACGACAAGTTTACTGTGAGTGAGTTGCGTTCCGCTCTCGCTTCGTGCGCGGACACCGCCCATGGTCCGGACGATCTCCCGTACGCCATGCTTCGACACCTGGGTGAGCGAGCCATGGCCTTTCTGTTAGATTTGTTTAACAGGATCTGGGTGGAGGGTCTTCTCCCAGACTTCTGGCGAATCGCTACTGTGCTCGCCTTTCGCAAACCGGGGAGAGATCACTCTACTCCGACCGGTTTCCGCACAATCTCTCTAACCTCTTGCGTGTGCAGGTTGATGGAGAAAATGGTAAATGTTAGATAGCCTTTTTCCTGGACAGCGGAGGCCATCTGTCTTCCGCACAGTGCGGCTTCCGCAAGTTCCACTCCACGTCGGATGCTCTGCTCCGACTGGAAAATGCCGTCTGCGAGGCTTTCCTTCTTAGACAGCACTACGCCACGGTGTTTTTCGATCTGGAGAAGGCCTATGATACCGCATGGCGATACGATATCATGGAGACTCTCCACACGATGGGGGCGAGGGGACGCCTCCCAATGTTTATATCTGAATTTTTGCGCATCGTCGATTCCGCGTACGGGTGGGGGAAGCCCTCCGGCCCAAAGGAGCAGGAAGAGGGTTTCATGCAGGGAAGTGTCCTCAGTGTCACACTCTTTGCCCTGAGCATCAACGGCATCACCTCGGTGCTGTCGGAAGATGTTCTCGCTACGCTCTACGTGGACGACCTTTCGATCTCTTTTGGCGCGGCCCAGATGCCAACTCTGGAGCGTCGACTCCAACCGGCATTGAACCGCGTCTCTCGCTATGCCGAAGCGCACAGGTTTCGGTTTTCTTTGGCCAAGACTAAGGTGGTGCACTTCTGCCGCCATCCACGGCTTCACCCCGCCCTAGATTTGTTTCTTAATGGGGTGCGCCTGGATGTGGTTGAGTAGCACCGTTTCCTTGGTCTTGTATTCGACCGACGCCTCACCTGGGAGGCTCATATTCGCAGCCTTAGGGTGTCTTGTACCCGCGCCATGGACATTCTCCGTTCCGTGACGTTCAGCGCTTGGGGCGCTGATAGGGCTACCGCCTTACTTTTTTATCGATCCTTTGTTCGCTCGAAGCTCGACTACGGATGCGAGTTTTATGCATCCGCAGCCGAGCGTTTATTGCGGAAGGTGGATTCGATCCACCACACCGGCCTTCGCCTTGCGACCGGTGCCTTCCGCACTTCCCCCATTGAGAGCCTGTTGGTCGATGCTGGGGAGATGCCACTCGCTCTGCGCCGCGTGCAGTGCATCTCTCGCCTGTACGCGCGAGCCCGGCGCCTGCCTCAGTCGCCAACAGCTCTCACTGCATCCGCAGCTGATCTCGATGGTACCTATGCCGCCGAGAGACGCCAATCATACCCTAAGCCCTTTGGGTTTAGGGCCAGGAAACTCCTTCGAGAGGTAGATATAGCTCTCGGCCCGGTGGCGCCTCTGGTTCTGCCCAGGACGCCACCCTGGAGGGTACCACATTTGGCTATTTGTCGCCACGCCTCTGCTCCCAAAGCTTGTACGGCGCCGGGAGTATTGCGTTCGCCCCTTTTGGAGCACACATCGTGTCACGCTGGAACCGTGCCAGTGTATACGGATGGCTCCAAGTCCCAAGAGGGGGTCGACTTCCACGCCGTATCCCCTCTGTTTGAAGTCAGCGGGGCTCTACCAGGCGCTGCGTCTGTCTTCACGGCTGAGCTGGTGGCAATACACCACTCGCTACGGGAGATTACGCGACGTGCCCGGTTCGGAGTCCGGATTGTGATCTATAGCGACTCACAAAGCACCCTGAGTGCTCTCGGGGCATTGGAATCTCCGCATCCCCTGGTTCGCGATATCCGTGACGCCACGGTTTTGGCGAGCCGGGCAGATGTCGAGATTATCTTCTGCTGGGTTCCTGGACATGTAGGAATTGCGGGGAATGAGCGCTCCGATGAGGGCGCCAAAGAGTCCGCGAGGACTCTGCGTCCGGACCAGCGTTTCGCTCTTCCTCACACCGACTACATGGCAGGAATACGTGCAGCTCTTCGGACTGCTTGGCAAAGAAGATGGGAGACGGTCTAAGGGAACTTAAAGTTGCGTGCCATTGCGTCGCGACTGTTCCCATGGACCTATCCCCCAATGCCGCGGCGGCTTCAGGTTGCTTTCTGTCGTCTCCGAATCGGACACACTCGTGTGACGCATCGCTATTTGATGGAGCGCTCGCCTGCGCCCTATTGCAACGACTGCGTCGTCCCCCAGACTGTTCGGCACATTTTTGTCGAATGTCCCAGTCTGGGTGATCTTCGCGCACGTTACCTGTCCCGGTACCGGGATGGGCGGGGTCGCTCCCGCGTGTCCTTTGTACTCGGGACGAGTGCGTGTACTTTGACTGGTGGACTTGTTTACTTTTTGGGGGAGGCCGGCCTTCTCCCTTTCATTTAACCAGGTTTAATTGTTGTTGTTTTTGTTATTGTTTTTGCTATTGCTTTGTTATTGTTGTTATTTCTTTTTATTGTTGTTTCCTGCCTAATTTTTTAAAGTAGCCTAGAACTAGGCTGTTTGTTTACGGCGACTTATGCGTAAGTCGGCAGTCGCCAGATAGCCCCTAAATATAAAAAAAAAATTCCCTCTCCTCACTCAAGGACAAGAGTAGCGGGACCAAAGGAGTTGAAAAAAAAGGAAACAATCACTCCCCTCTTGCTGTTTTCAAGGTGATACGTGTTCCCCCCTTCCTGTCTCACTCACTCATACCGTACATGGCTTTACGTCCAGCTCCACTTCTTTCGTGTATTCACTATTGGCCGTTTCCAATCGCTCATCAACCTGTACTTATATATTTCACCTGTGGGGGGAGGAAGGAACGTCAGACCTCAGCAAAAGACGGGGGACCCACACTGCTTCCAGGCATCTCTGTCCTCCCTCCTTCACCAATACCTGAAACAAAAGGCGGGCATTAGATTGGGCACTGGTGAGCTGAGGCAAACAAAAATGGACCTACCACAACGTTTCCATAATTAAATGTGAAGGCTGTAGAAGCTTTACTTTAATATCTATTACCTAAACTTTTAGTTCTTTATATAGCTAATAAATATTTAATTTGTAAGACCTTCCCTATTATTGTCACTTTTTTTCACTTTTCTATTAACATTTTTCACTCCCAGCCCTGGGTGAACCATGATTGGATGTGAAGCTTTTTGCTTTTTTCGAATTTAAAGTGCAATAGCAACGAGGCCGCATCTTGTAGAAATTTGGTAAGGAGAGATCTGTAAAGAAAATGGAGAAGTGAACATGTGCGCAAGAAGGTACTTTTCTAATGGCGTTGATGCGCGTCGATCACACTGTGGGAAATAGATGAATCAAGTTTGGTTATTTGCCTATTTGGGGATTACCTCCCCATCCCCGCGCGCCATTTTGCTTATCTAAGACACTTGATTCCCAAGCCTCGGTACAGGGTTCGATTCCCGGCTCTAGCAGACACTAACAATATCGGTGCTGTAGGGAACTTCCCATCCCCTCCGTAAGGGGCACGGCGATTTGCTTTCCTGCCCGCCGTGCTAACGGGATTCAGCTTAGCCTCTTCTTTCTGACACCCTGTCTTCTTCATATTCCCTACAACCTCTCCCACAACTTTCTCTGGTCGGACTTTAATTTCACAGGTTAGACATTGATCAGCTTCCTCTCGCCCAACTATCCCGGATCGGGGCTGAGGGTAGAGGGGGCAATGTGGTGGGTTTTCAACAACCTACTTCATTCACACGCTCACCTTCCTCACATACCCTTTCTTTCTCCTTTCACAGCCTATCAGTTTTACGCCCAGCCCAAGGTGGAGCCGCCATGCCGAAGGGCTGCCTGACCACAAGCAGCCCTAAATGGCTTCATTCGGCTTTTGCCGACCCGTGTTCACCCCTCTGCGAGGGGTGAACCCTGCGCGCAGGATGATTAGCGTTTGTGTCCCCTGTCACTAATAGGGTCACCATGCCCATGAATGAAAATCAAAAAACAAATAAAAAAAAAATCTTCCCCTTTACTCCTCCTTCACCAACATCGGAGCCGCTTTCTGGCAACTCCACGGATAAAATGGAGGTTAATCTCCCCTGTGCTTTCTCAGTTGGTCCTCTAAATTTTTTCTACCGGAGAGGAGGCCTACGGGAGCAGGGACTCTCCCCTCACCCTCTTCTCTGGAGGCGCCGTTATGAGCCACCTCTTTCCAGCGGCAGTCCCTCCTTTTCTTTCACATGAGTGCTAAAAAAAGCACGTAGGCGGCAACCCTCTTAAGGGTGCAAGGGATGGCAAGGCCCGTGCCCCCTAACCTCCTGCGCTCATGCAGGGAGCCGGCGTACCTGCCCTCCCCCGCCTCCTTCCCTGACGGATGCCGGTTCACCGGCCCTAAAAGAGACGACCAAAGATACCCCGAATGGGATCCGTGATGTCTTGGGGGGTGGGGTATGGCCACATCGAGGCCCCTCTTGAGATGGACATTGTCTCTGAGGTGACCCACCAACAGACGTTAGGTTCTTCCATGGGGTCGAACCCGGCTCGGTGCCAAGCACGGAACCCGAGTCAGCCCCTGTGCAAGCTCCTCTTCAGACTGCTCGGGACTTCGAGGCCTCACAAGAAGGAGAGGGAGCTTCCATCCCCGGCTGGTGCCCCTGTGACAACAAGACCTACATCTCGGAGAAGGATCTTGCTGAGGCCAGTCCAGCCAGCCTATGTGCTCCTTCCGGCGGAGAAGCGAAGCGAGTGCATTTCCCGCTTTCCTCTCCTACCCCCCTACCCCCCCCCCAACTCTCTAACCTCCTGCATGTGCAGTTTGGTGGAAAAATTTATAAATGTTAGATTTGATTTTTTTCTGGACAGCGGAGCGGAGGCCATCTGTCTTTTGCACAGTGCGCCTTCCGCGAGTCTCACGCCACGTCGGATTCTCTGCTCCGACTGGAAAATGCCGTCTGCGAGGCCTTCTTCGTAGACAGCCCTACGTCACTGTTTTTCGATCTGGAGAAGGCCTATGATACCTCATGGCGATACGGTATCATGGAGACTATCCACACGATGGGAGCGACGGTACACATCCCAATCTTTATATCTAAATTTTTGCGAGATCGTCGATTTCGCGTACGGGTGGGGGAGCCCTCTCCGGCCCAAAGGAGCAGGAAGAGGGTGTCCCGCAGGAAAGTGTCCTCAGTGTCACACTCTTTGCCCTGAGCATCAACGGCATCACCTTGGTGCTGCCGGAAGATGTTCTCGCTACGCTTTATGTGGATGGCCTTTCGATGTGTTTTTGCTCGGCCAAGATGCCAACTCTTGAGCGTCGACTCCAACAGGTATTGAACGAAGCTCACTGGCTTCGCTTTTCCTTGTCCAAGACTAAGGTGGTGCACTTCTACAGTCATCCGCGTCGTCTCCACCCTGACCCATACTTGTTTGTAAATGGGGTTCGCCTCGAAGTGGTGGACTCGCACTGTTCCTTGGTTTTGTATTGACCGACGCCTCACCTTAGTGTCTCTTGTACACGCGCCATGGATATTCTTTTTCCCGTGACGTTCAGTGCCTGGGGCGCTGATAGGACTACTGCCTTACTTTTTTATCGATCCTTTGTTCGTTCGAAGCTCGACTACGGATGCGAGTTTTATGCATTGCGTTAGGTGGATTCGATCCACCTCGCCGGCCTTCGCCTGGCTAGTGGTGCCTTCCGCACTTTCCCCATCGAGAGCCTGTTGGTCGATGCTGGGGAGATGCCACTCGCTCTGCGCCGCGTGCAGTGCATCTCTCGCCTGTACGCGCGAGCCCGGCGCCTGCCTCAGTCGCCAACAGCTCTCACTGCATCCGCAGCTTATCTCGATGGTGCCGCCTCCTTCACTCTATTGTTTTTGTAGATCGCATGTTCCTGTGCCGTAGGAAGGCGGGCCTACCCCGGAGCCCGCTTCCTTGTTGCCTCTTTACTTTGTTTTCCTGTCGTCGTTTTTTTGTTTGTTTTTTTATCGTTGTTATTTATTTATATATCGTTATTTATTTTTTAATATAGCCTAGTAGTAGGCTCTGGTGAGTACGGCGACTTATGCCCGAAGTAGGCAGTCGCCAGATTTGTTCGTAAATAAAAAAAAATTCGACGGTGCCTATGTCGACGAGAGACGAGAGTCATACCCTAAACCCAAATAAACACTTTAGGGCTTTAGGGTTTAGGGCTAGGAAACTTTCGAGAGCTCGATATAGCTTTCGGGCTGGAGGCGCCCCTGGTTCTGCCGAGGACGCTTCCCTGGAGGGTACCACCTTTGACTATTTGTCGCCACGCCTCTGCTCCCAAAGCTTGCACAGCTCTGGGAGTATTACGTTCCGCCTTTTCCGACTACAGTTTGTGCCACGCTGAAACCGTGTCAGTGTATACGGATGGCTCTAAGTCCCAAGATGGAGTTGGTTTCCACGCCGTAGCCCCTCGGTGTGAAGTCAGCCCGGCTCTGCCAGGCGCTCTGCCTGTCTTCACGGCTGAGCTGGTTGCAATATACTGCTCGGTACGACGTGCCTGGTTCGGAGACCGGATTGTAATTTATAGCGACTCACAAAACGCCCCGAGTACTCTCGGGTCATTGGAGTCTACGCATCCCTGGTTCGCGATATCCACGACGGCACGATTATACCGAGCCTAGCGGATGTCGAAATTATCTTCTACTTGGTTCCTGGACATGTAGGAATTGCAGGGAATGAGCGCGCCGATTAAGGCGCCAAAGAGTCCGCGAGGACTGGGCAACCAGACCAGCGTTTCGCTCTTCCTCAGACCAGTTACATCGCAGGAATACGGGCTATTTGGCAAAGAAGATGTGAGACGTTCGAAGGGAACTTAAAGTTACGTGCCATTTCGCCGCGACTACCCCCCAATGCCGCGACGGCTTCAAGTTGCTTTCTGTCGCCTCCTAATTGGACACACTCGCGGGACGCACCGCCATTTGATGGAGCGCTCGCCTGCACCTTATTGCGACGACTGCGTTGTCCCCAAGACTTTTCGTCACTTGTTGAATGTCCCAGTCTGGGTGATCTTCCCCCACCTTATCTGTCCCTGTACTGCTATCGCTTGTCCCTTGTACTCGGCACTGGTTCGTGCACACAGACTTGTGTACTATATGAGCTTTTGGAGGAGGGTGGCCTCCTTCACTTTATTTGACTGTTTTTTTTGTAGGTCGTTTGTTCCTGCACCTGGGGGTGGGGGCTTACCTCCACGCCGGAGCGCGCTTCCTTCTTGTTGCCTTTCTTCTTTTTTTATTGTTGTATTTTGTTTGCTTTTTTAGCCTGTGCTTAGTCTTTCTCTTTATTTTATCTTTGTTATTTACCAGTTATTTGTTTTTTAATCTAGTCTACTAGTAGGCCTGAGCCTACTTCTGATTACGGAATTCTTCAATGCAGTTTCCAGTCCACCCTCTCCTACGGTAAAAATGTGGCTCTCACTTGAGCCACATTACGGTTTCACTCGCTCGATGACTCGTTAAAAACATACAGCATTTGCCGTTCTTATCAGTGACTGCTTTGTTCTCATGTGGGCCAAAGGAGAGAAGCTGGTCCAGTCAGGCAAGAATGCCCAAAGCACTCGCTCTATTAAGTCTTGCACTGAGCACTTAATAAACATATTCAAGTTTAATTTAATTGTTGGGGAAGATTTCAATTAGTCGGGACTTGAAATTTAAATTTCCTTTCAGATTGGAACTTCATCAAATCCAAAGACTTTTTCTGGAAAGTTGTTGTCATCACATTGATCTCTTGCCTTCCGCTGTATATCCTCAAGTTCCTCTCAAGAAAATTCACTCCATCAACCTATTCTAAACTGGAGGAACTCAACACTTTCGGTGCTAACGCCGCCAACACGCGGAGATATACATGAACTTCCCGCGCTCTTTTTCCAATAGTTATTGTAATCTATTCCTAAGTACTAAACCCCTTTGTTTATATGGCCCTTCATTGCCCCGAGTCGCTCTTCTGTAACTAGTCTTTCGTCACTACATAGTACTAGTTCAAGTCTAATTTGTGTTAATTAATCTAAAATAATACCAAATATTATTTCTATTCAATTTTTATACCGTTTGAATTTTATTTTTAGTGTTGAATGCTCTACGAAGAGACTGAATTTGATAGGCTGCTGGAGTCCGTTAGAGTGATGGAATGTCGCTTAACTGGTTTATTTACTGGTATAGAGACGATGAATCAATGCTAAGATTGTTTTTTGTCGCGAATGTGGTAATTCTGTAAAGTTTGTTTTTATTCACTGTAGCTAGTAGCTAATTGGGATAACTAGCAGTTCGCTTCAAGAGTCTTTAGCAAAAGGATATTGTTTCGTTTCGGAATAAAGATGGATAACTTATTCTAAAATTATTGATGAAAGTAGTCTTAAGTTTTGGAAGAAACCAATTGTTTGTCTATATATTTATATCCTCTATTTTTCTCCCATGATAATAAATTAATAAATTTTTTTTAAAGATTTATCTAATGCTATTCAACCTTTTATAATTAAATAGACATTACTTTGGTTATATTTTCGACCCTTGAGACAATTTTGAGAAATTAAAGCAAACCGTGTAATCAAAATACGAAATGTTGAATTAATTTTTGGCTTCCTTCCTGCTCTTCATCCAGGTGGTTGGGCCCCAGGAACGTCACCACACCCCGCGGGTGTGGGGAGTAGAGATCTTATTAATATTAATGAGTGGTGTAAATTGTGAGGTATGAAGTTAAGTCCCAATAAAACTCAAAGCATAATCATAAGTAGGTCCGGATACCTTATCCATAGTAGCCCGTAAAGGGCACGGCGATACCTCTTTCTGACCGCCGTGCTGACGTAACTCGGCGGCCCGTCCGGCCCTAGCCTACCCTCTCCTCCCCTTTCCGTTAACAAACCCTTTAGCCTTCTCTGGCATTTTTTCCCCAAACTCTATTACTCCCTCTTTCCATAGGGCTTGGGCTCCGACTTGTGCCAATTACACTGGCTTACCCCCCAAAAGTTTTGCTCTGAGGCAAGGATGTGAATAGTTGTTTTTTACTAATTTTGTTGTGGTGAATTCAAATTTCTGAACAGTTTTGCTCTATCATCTCTTGTTCTTTGCTTTCACATACCCCATTTTTATTATACTGCATATAAATTCAAAATATAATGTGTTTATTTCATCTGTTACAAAAGTATATTAGAGAAAAAACAGCAGATACAGAACATTAATGGAACTAAATTACTTGGATAATAAAATACACACAAATCCTACTACAGCAGACAGAAGTGAGTTTTTTTGGACGATCTTGTGTACTTTGCCTTCGGGATGTCACGCAAGAGCATCCAGCAGAAGACCCCATCATGCTAGGGTTCAACTTGCCTTGGTAGTTGCTTTCCATCGTAGAAATGTCTTGGTGGAACCTTTCTCCATGCTCATCACTCACTGCCCCGAGGTTAGGAGGGAAGAAGTTGAAATGGGAGTGGAGAAAGTGAATTTTGAGGGACATTCGGCACGCCATATCCTCATTAGATTCTAACTTCTCGATACACTCTTGGTAATCTAGTACCCTTGTATTACCAAGGAAGCCATGGCAGACTGACTTAAATGCTTCCCATGCTCTCAGTTCCTTTAAGGTAAGAAGCTCCTCAAATTCATTATCCTTCAGCACCTCTCGGATCTGAGGGCCGATGAAGATGCCCTCCTTGAGCTTAGCAGAACTCAGAGCTGGGAATAGAGTACCCAAGTGTTGGAAGGCAGCGCCATTTTTGTCCATGGGCTTCACGAAATTCTTCATTAGCCCAAGCTTGATATGAAGAGGAGGAAGAAGCACCTGGTTCATGTCCACCAGAGGATGTTCTTGGACACTGTTCACCAGGCACGAAAGTGTTCCTAGACCCCCAGTCCTTCTGCTTATAGTGCTTGGACACGGCCCGACTGTCACAGAGATAGAGAAAGCAACAGTAATTTGTGAAGCCCGCTTGCATACCCATAAGGAGCCCAATGACCTTGAGGTCCCCGCAGACTCCACTGGTACTAGTTGTACTTGACACCTTCCAAAAGGAGCTCCATATTGTCATACGACTCTTTCAGATGGACTGAGTGGGCAATGGGAATGCTGGGGTATTTATTCCCATTGTGCAAGAGCCCAGCCTTCAGATTTCGCTTGGAAGAGTCTATGAAAAGACGCCAATCTGAAGAATTGTGTGGGAAACCAAGGAAAGTGGACAAGCCAGAGACATTTTTGCAGTAGCACAATCTGTTTTCCATGTCAAAGAATGAAGTTAAGTCCTAGTTTCGTGTTCTAAAACTGGGGATCCTTACATCTGCTTTGACCAGACCCCGTAAGGGGCGCGGCGATTTGCCATCCTGGCCGCCGTGCTGACGGGACTCAGTACCCAGTCCGAACCCAGCTTAGCCTCTTCTCCTTCTTTCAGACAGCCTGTATTTCTCCCCTACTTCGTGGCTTTTCATACAACCTCTCTCACAACTTTCTCCATTTCGGAGAAGGACTTAGATGAGGCCGGTTCATCTGGCCTGGGGGCTCCTGCCGGCGGAGGGGAGAAGCGGATTCATTCCCCTCCCTCCTCTCCTAAAAAAAAAAAAAATAAGAAAAAGACTAAGACTCGGGGCTCCTCTCCATCCGCTCTGGTGCGGGGACGGATTGGTCTGCTGCTACGGTAAGCCACAAAGCCAAGATCGGCACATCCGGCCCCTCTACCCCCCCCCCCCCCTCCCCGGGTGCGGAGCCCCCGACTAAGACTAAAAGTCGGAGGGCCGAGCCTCGATAACATTGGGGCCCCTCATTCAGACGTTACCTGGCGTTTTCGAGCCCGCTGGCTTCAAACGCTTCCTCGTTATTCGCTCCACTGATGGCAGCATGTTAGCCAAGGGCAACATGATCCATCAGAGGAGAGCATTAGCTAGTGTAATTGGTAGAGAGCCGGTGACCCGTTTCTGGGACGGGAGCCTTCTGGCGAATGCGGCAGATCGCTCCGAGGCGGCCAAGATAAGGGCTCTTCGGACACTTGATGGCACGCCGATGAGTGTGACGCCGCACTCTACCATGAAATTTGTGAAAGGAGTAGTTTATGCGAGGGAACTCGTTGACTACTCCAGAGAGGACATCACCTTAAGAGCTGGTCGACCATAGGGCGACCAAGGTCGAACGTGTAGTGAGAAAACAGGGAGGGGCCTCGAGACCCACCCCTACACTCTTCGTCACGTTCAACTGTGACAAGCTCCCTGAGTCGGTGCGTGCCGGTTGGTACAGCTACCGCGTGAAGGCATTCGTGCCACTGCCGCGGCGGTGCTATTACTGTCACCGCTTCGGCCATACGAATCGTTGTTGTAGACGTGCAAAGTCGGGGTCACCCGAAGTCTGTGTAAATTGTTCCAAGGCCGCACACGATAAGTCTAAATCGTGTGTGGCTAAGTGTGTCAATTGCGGAGAGCCGCACCCCGCATCTTCGAAGCAATATGGTGCATATCTCCTTGAGAAAGAAATCCTGGCCGTTCAGGCCCAGGATAGACTCTCATTCCGCGAGGCTAAGGACTTGGTCCTGGCGCGCTCGGCTCTGCCTGGGACGTCATATGCCTCAATGGTTAGAAAGGCACCCTCTGCTCCTGGCCCATCCAGGCCAACCATCACGGTTGTTTCCGCGATCATTCGGAGCCCTTCTGCGAGTTCTACTCAACGCGGGCGCTTCCCTGGTAAAGCTAGCGGCAAAAAGGGTTCACACCCAGCCCCGGCTAAAACCAGGGCTCCCCCCCCCCTTTACCCCAGCTCGACCGTTTCCCGTTAGGTGAAACGGCCACACGCCTCCACCGCGTCGTTAGACTCACAGGAGGCAACACCCCTGAAGTTGGTCACCAGACCATCTTCCGGGGTTCCTAAAGCTGTCCCCCGAAATGAGGACAGCAACAAAGGAGCTTCGGCTCTTTCGCCCACGCCTAGTGGTGGGCTAAGTAGCTCGGAGATGGTAGTTCCTCGAAAAGAGGGGCGCCCCCCGCCTCCAAAGCCGCAACGCCCGCCTAAGGTTTCGAGGCGGAGGGAGGAAAAGACTCGCATGTCGAGCCCAACATCTCCCAATAAGTCCTCGAAGGCGACAGCGCTTTGTCCGGCCAACAGCGCCCGTGGTTTTGCCTCCGGGAAGCGTGCGGCCATTCCTGTGAGGGTTTTCTGTTTGAGGAGGGCCCCCGCGTCTCCTCCGAGCTAGGCCAGGAGGGCATATTCCTTCAATGGGAGGAGCTGCGGAGGCTCGTCTCGTCCCGTTTCCCGTTAGCTATTTTTCTGCAGGAGACCATCCTAGGCGCGTGCCCCATGCCCGCCCCCCGTAAGGGGCGCGGCGATTTGCCATCCTGGCCGCCGTGCTGACGGGACTCAGCACCCCGTCCGGCCCCAGCTTAGCCTCTCTTCCTTCCTTCAAAACACTTGTTTCCTCTCTTTTCACACAACCTCTCCCACAACTTTCTCTGGTCAGCCTCTAATTTCACAGGGTAGATGTTGACCTTCCTTTCAGCCAACCGTCCCGCATCGGGGCTGAGGGGGTGGGGGACAATGTTCCCTAACCCTTGAGCTCCGGTCTGGGGTGGCTGGTTTTTAACTACCTGCTTCATTCCCACCCATACCTTCCTCACATCCCTTTTCCTCTGGTCTTCAAAATCTATCATTTTTACGCCGTGTCTAAGGTGGAGCCGCCATGCCGATGGACTGCCAGGCCACCAGGCGGGAGGGGTGGTCCCAAATGGCGGCGCCTGGCTCTGCCGGGCTTGTAAGCACCTCTCGCAGTGCGGGCTACTGCGAGAGGTGTGCGCTATTGCATCCCGTGTTAAAAAAAGGGTCACCATGCCCAATGATGAAGATCAAACAAAAAAACCCCAACCCTCAACTTCCCCAAGAACAACGGAGCCGCCCTCGGGCAGCTCCAGCAAAAAAATGGAGGTCGCCCCCCCTGTGCTTGCACAGGGGACCCTCCATATTTCTCTAACCGGAGAGGAGGCTTACTCCTCTCCTTCGCCTACGGGTGCAGGGGACTCCCCCTTACCCCTTTCTCTGGAGGTGCTTTCGGGCACCTCCCTTTTCCCAGCGGCAGTCCCCTCTTTTCTTTCCAAGGGGACTGCCAAGAAAGCCAGCAGGCAGCCCTTAGCCAGCCGCTCCCCATCGAAGCGGCTCGGTAGGGCAAACCCCCTTAGGGGGGAGAGGGAAGCCAGGCCCCTTCGGTCGCTTCCCTCAAACGACCTGCTGGCAAGAATTTTAAACCTTGCCGGGGTTAAGGCTTGTGCCTCCCCACAAATGACTCTTGACGCTGCCAAGGGGACCTGCGATGTCCTGGCAGGGGATGGCCAACTGGAGGCCCCTCCTGTGATAGACATGGTCCTTGAGGAGACCCAGCCTCAGACAGTAGGGCCTTCCATGGGGGGGAATTCGGGCTCGGCGCCAAAAACCGAACCCGAATCCTCCCCTATGCAAGGTCCTTCTCAAATGGCTGAGGGCTCCGAGGCAGTAAAAGGAGTGGAGGGATCTCCTCCGACAGGTGCCCCTACGACAACCAGGACCTTCCCCATTTCGGAGAGGGACCTGGCTGAGGCCGGTCCATCTGGCCTGGGGGCTTCTGCCAGGGGGGATGAGAAGCGGGTTCATTCCCCGCCCTCCTCTCTAAAAAAGAAAAAGACTAAAAGAACTAAAAAGACGAAAAAGACTCGGGGCTCCTCTCCATCCGCGGGGGCTGCGGGGACGGATGGGTCTGCTGCCACTTTGGTAGGCGACCAAGCCGAGATCAGCACATCCGGCCCCTCTACCCCCTCGTGTGTGGAGCCCCTGACCAAGACTAACACCAAGAGTGCACAGGGCGGAGCCTCGATGACATCGGGGCCCCTCATTCAGAGGTTACCTGGCGTTTTCGAGCCCGCTGGCTTCAAACGCTTCCTCGTCATTCGCTCCACTGATGGCACCATGTTGTCCAAGGGCAACATGATCCATCAGAGGAGAGGATTAGCTAGTGCAATTGGTAGAGAGCCGAAGGTGACCCGTTTCTCGGACGGCAGCCTTCTGGCGAATGCGGCGAATCCCGCCGAGGTGGCCAAGATAAGGGCTCTTCGGACACTTCATGGCACCCCGGTGAGTGTGACGCCGCACTCTACCATGAACTTTGTGAAAGGAGTAGTTTATGCGAGGGAACTCGTTGACAACTCCATTGAGGACATCACCCTAGAGCTGGCCGACCATGGGGCGGTCAAGGTCGAACGTGTGATGAGAAAACTGGGAGGGGCTTCGAGACCCACCCATACACTCTTCGTCACGTTCGACTGTGACAAGCTCCCTGAGTCGGTGCGTGCCGGTTGGTACCGCTACCGCGTGAAGGCATTCGTGCCACTGCCGCGGCAGTGCTATTACTGTCACCGCTTCGGCCATACGAATCGTTGTTGTAGACGTGCAAAGTCGGGGTCACCCGAAGTCTGTGTAAATTGCTCCAAGGTCGCACACGATAAGTCCAAATCGTGTGTGGCCAAGTGTGTCAATTGCGGAGAGCCGCACCCTGCTTCTTCGAAGCAATGTGGTGCATATCTCATGGAGAAAGAAATCCTGGCCGTTCAGGCCCAGGATAGACTCTCATTCCGCGAGGCTAAGGACTTGGTCCTGGCGCGCCCGGCTCTGCCTGGAACGTCATATGCCTCAATAGTTAGAAAGGCACCCTCTGCTCCTGGCCCATCCAGGCCAACGAGCACGGTTGTTTCCGCGCCCATTCGGAGCCCTTCTGCGGGCTCTACCCAACCCGGGCGCTCCCCTGGTAAAGCTGGCGGCAAAAAGGGTTCATACCCAGCCCCGGCTAAAACCAGGGCTCCCCCCTCTTCCCCCAGCGTGACCGTTTCCCGCAAGGCGAAATGGCCATGCGCCTCCACAGAGTCGTTAGACTCACAGGAGGCAACACCCCTGAAGATGGTAGCTAGGCCATCTTCGGGGGTTCCTAAAGCTGTCCCCCGAAAGGAGGACAGCAACAAAGGAGCTTCGGCTCCTTCGCCCACGCCCCGAAGTGGAGCGAGTGGCTCGGAGACGGTGGTTCCTCGAAAAGAGGGCCCCCAGCCTCCGAAGCCGCAGTGCCCGCCTAAGGTTTCGAGGCGGAGGGAGGAAAAGACTCGCATGGCGAGCCCAACCTCCCCCAATAAGTCCTCGAAGGGGACAGCGCCTCCAGTGCTTGTCCGGCCAACAGCGCCCGGGGTTCTGCCCCCGGGAAGCGTACGGCCATTCCCGTGAGGGTCTTCAGTTCGAGGACGGCCCCCGCGTCTCCTCCGAGCTAGGCCTGGAGGGCATATTCCTTCAATGGAATTGCCGTGGACTCCGGGCCAACTGGGAGGAGCTGCGGAGGCTCGTCTCGTCCCGTTCCCCATTAGCTGTTTTTTTGCAGGAGACCATGCTAGGCGCGTGCCCCCTGCCCGCCCTCCCGGGGTACAAGGGTCTTGCGACCCCACCACCGCGGGATGGCCGAGCTGGGGGATGCGCCGTTTACACCCGGCATGATGTCTCCGTTCTTCCTTTCTCTTTAGATACCTCCTTTCAGGCAGTGCCTGTGCAGCTGCACCTGGATAGGAGGTATACTATCATTTCTGCGTACATTCCACCGTCAGCTGACTTCGACGCGGGGGACTTCCGCCGCGTCGTGGCACGGTTGCCGAGGCCCTATCTCTTGCTTGGAGATCTGAACGGCAGGCATCCTCTCTGGGGAGATTACTCCATAAATCCCAGGGGACAAGTCCTTGCCGATCTGATCGAAGAGCTTGAGATGGGTGTCCTAAACGTGGATGAGTTTACGCATCACTGTCCGAGAACCGCTTCATTTTCTTGCCTTGACCTATCTTTGTGCTCTTCGGATGCACAGCCTGATTTTGATTGGGGGGTGGTCGATGACCTCCATGGTAGTGATCACTTTCCCATTCAAATATCATTTTCAGGGCAACTGCCGCCTGAGAGACCACCTCGGTGGTGTTTGGCACGGGCGCGGTGGCCTGCATTTCAGGAAATGACTGAATTCTCTATCTCAGTCGAGGAGTTTAGGTCGGTGGATGATGCCGTTGAGTTCTTCTCCGGCAACCTCATCGCCGTGGGCCTGACTACTATTCCTAGGACGTCTGGCCGTTTTGCACGCCGACCACTCCCATGGTGGTCGGCCGAGTGTGAGACGGCCCTCAAACAGAAGCGTTATGCCTACATGCGCTATAAGCGCCGCCCGAACGATTTCACTGTCGCTGAATTTCGTCGGGCTAGGTTCCGGTATATTTCGAAGCACGCCCGCCGCTCTTCTTGGCGGGCATACGTGTCTTCACTTAACGGGAAGACCCCTTTAGCTGAGGTGTGGAAGCGAGTCAAAAGGATTCGGGGCAAGTTCTCGCAGGACCCCCCTCCCGTTCTCCAACAGAATGGGACCGAAATCTCGGACCCCGCGTCCGTGGCGGAATCATTCGCGACCGCTTTTTCTGCATTCTCTAGCCGTGATGCTGCTCCGCCAGCATTCAATGCACGTCGTGATGTCGCGGAAGGCCGCCGGCTGGACTTTACCTCCAGAGGCGGAGAACCCTTCAATGACAAGTTTACTGTGAGTGAGTTGCGTTCCGCTCTCGCTTCGTGCGCGGACACCGCCCATGGTCCGGACGATGTCCCGTACGCCATGCTTCGACATCTAGGTGAGCGAGGCATGGCCTTTCTGTTAGATTTGTTCAACATGATCTGGGTGGAAGGTCTTCTCCCAGACTCCTGGCGAATCGCTACTGTGCTTGCCTTTCGCAAACCGCGGAGAGATCACTCTACTCCGACCGGTTTCCGCCCAATCTCTCTAACCTCTTGCGTGTGCAAGTTGATGGAGAAATTGGTAAATGTTAGATTAGCCTTTTTCCTGGACAGCGGAGGCCATCTGTCTTCCGCACAGTGCGGCTTCCGCAAGTTCCACTCCACGTCGGATGCTCTGCTCCGACTGGAAAATGCCGTCTGCGAGGCTTTCCTTCGTAGACAGCACTACGCCACGGTCTTTTTTGATCTGGAGAAGGCCTATGATACCGCATGGCGATACGGTATCATGGAGACTCTCCACACGATGGGGGCGAGAGGACGCCTCCCAATTTTTATATCTGAATTTTTGCGAGATCGTCGATTCCGCGTACGGGTGGGGGGAGCCCTCTCCGGCCCAAAGGAGCAGGAAGAGGGTGTCCCACAGGGAAGTGTCCTCAGTGTCACACTCTTTGCCCTGAGCATCAACGGCATCACCTCGGTGCTGCCGGAAGATGTTCTTGCTACGCTCTACGTGGACGACCTTTCGATCTCTTTTGGCGCGGCCTAGATACCAACTCTGGAGCGTCGACTCCAACAGGCATTGAACCGCGTCTCTCGCTATGCCGAAGCGCACAGGTTTCGGTTTTCTTTGGCCAAGACTAAGGTGGTGCACTTCTGCCGCCATCCACGGCTTCACCCCGACCCAGACTTGTTTCTTAATGGGGTACGCCTGGAACTGGTTGAATCGCAGCGTTTCCTTGGTCTTGTATTTGACCGACGCCTCACCTGGGATGCTCATATTCGCAGCTTTAGGGTCTCTTGTACCCGCGCCATGGATATTCTCCGTTCCGTGACGTTCAGCGCTTGGGGTGCTGATAGGGCTACTGCCCTACTTTTTTATCGATCCTTTTTTCGTTCGAAGCTCGACTACGGATGCGAGTTTTATGCATCCGCAGCCGAGCTTGTATTGCGGAAGGTGGATTCGATCCACCACACCCGCCTTCGCCTGGCGACCGGTGCCTTCCGCACTTCCGCCATTGAAAGCCTGTTGATCGATGCTGGGGAGATCCCACTCGCTTTTGGCCGCGTACAGTACATCACTCGCCTGTACGCGTGAGCCCGCGCCTCCCTCAGTCGCCAACAGCTTTCACTGCATCCGCAGCTGATCTCGACGGTGCCTATACCCCTGAGCGACGCCAGTCCTACCCTAATCCCTTTGGGTTTAGGGCCAGGAAACTCCTTCGATCGCTAGGTATAGCTCTCGGGCCGGTGTTGCGCCTGGTTCTGCTCAGGACGCCACCCTGGAGGGTACCACATTTGGCTATTGGTCGCCACGTCTCTGCCTCCAAAGCTTGTACAGCGCCGGGAGTAGGGCGTTTGACCTTTTTGGAGCACACCTCGTGTCACGCTGGACCGTGCCAGTGTATACGGATGGCTCCAAGTCCTAAGAGGGGGTCGACTTCCACGCCGTATCCCCTCTGTTTGAAGTCAGCGGGGCTCTGCCAGGCGCTGCGTCTGTCTTCACGGCCGAGCTGGTGGCAATACACCACTCGGTACGGGAGATTACGCGACGTGCCCGAATCTTATACCGGATTGTGATCTATAGCGACTCACAAAGCGCCCTGAGTCCTCTCGGGGCATTAAAATCTTCGCATCCCCTGGTTCGCGATATCCGTGACGCCACGGTTTTGGCGAGTCGGGCGGATGACGAGATTATCTTCTGCTGGGTTCCTGGACATGTAGGAATTGCGGGGAATGAGGGCGCCAAAGAGTCCGCGAGGACTCTGCGACCGGACCAGCGTTTCGCTTTTCCTCACACCAACTACATGGCAGGTATACGGGCAGCTCTTCGGACTGCTTCGCAAAGAAGATGGGAGACGGTCGAAGGGAACTTAAAGTTGCGTGCCATTGCGCCGCGACTGTTTCCATAGACCTATCCCCCAATGCCGCGACGGCTTCAGGTCGCTTTCTGTCTTCTCCGAATCTGACACACTCGTGTGACGCATCGCTATTTGATGGAGCGCTCGCCTGCGCCCTATTGCGACGACAGCGTCGTCCCCCAAACTGTTTGGCACATTCTTGTCGAATGTCCCAGTCTGGGTGATCTTCGCGCACGTTACCTGTCCCGAACCGGGATGGGCGGGTTCGCTTCCACCTGTCCCTTGTGCTCGGGACGAGTGCGTGCACATTGACTGATGGACTTGTTGACTTTTGGGGGGGGAGGTCGGCCTTTTCCCTATTATTTAAGCCGGGTTTTTTTTTGGTTTTGCTTTTGTTTTGTTTTTTCCCTTATAGGTCGCACGCTCCTGCGCCGAGGGGACCTCCTCCCGACGCAGAAGCTTGCTTACTGCTCGCTTCCTTTTTCCTTTTGGGGGGCGGGGGGTTGTTTTTTTATCTTGAATTTTATTTCTTAGTAGTCTAGTCATAGGCCAATTTTTATATGGCGACTAATGCCCAAGTAGGCAGTCGTCAGATGAGCTCTTTTAAAAAAATATATAAAATTGTCGACACTATACACAGCCCTCGTCCAATCCAAATTGGATTGTGGCTGTCAAATTTACTCATCGGCTTCCCCTTCAGCCCTTAAAATGCTGAACCCCATTCGAAACCTCGGAGTTTGCCTTCCGTACTTCTCCTGTCAACAGACTTTACTGCGAGAGAGGGGCACTCCCTTTGCCCTAACATAGACTTCAAATCTGCATGCGGTACCTCTGCCGAGTACAGCAAGCCCCTGTATCAGAGGTCTACAGACGCCTGTATTCTGCCGAATCAACGGCGGCATATGATAAGTTGCCATCTTTACACCGCCCCCTGAGCCTTCGCATAGGAGATCATCTCTCTAACCTGGGTACTCCAAGGGCCCTTACCCTTCCATCCTTACTGACCCCTAGTTGGCGTGCTCCTCTTCCCTCAGTATGTACCAACATGTGGAGCCTGGAGAAGTCTTTCCATGGACCCTCGCATCATCAAGAGCCTGTTCTTAGAACATTCGACCTCACACAAACAATGCTGCCCATTATACACAGATGGCCCTAAGTTGAGAGAATGAGACTCTTCCTTTGATTTGTAGGATTGAAAAGCCTTATCGTAACGGCTGACACTGCTGACGGCACGAAAATGGTCAGCAAAAGCATTGCTGACCACCAGGCCGTCATTCTCCAAGAAACCGTATAAGTTGAGTGTGGGGTTATGATGATCAGCATAACGGCCCCTGATCTTATTAATCCTCTTCCACATCTTAGCGGTAGGTGTCATAGAGGAAATTTATGAAACGTAACGGCGCCATGAATTTCGGCGAGCCTGACGAAGGGTTCTTTGGCAAAGCGCACGAGCTCGGTTTCGGTCGACCTTGTTGCACAAAGTTCGGTTCTTTCGGAATCGGGCATGGGCTAACTTGTAGTTTTTGATAGCTGTTGCACACGCCGAGGTCTACCAGGGCACGGTTGGGTGGCCCGTGGCGGGTCGCCTCCGTGGGATGGTCTGTGTTGCTGAATAGTAGATAGTCGATTTAAAGTATTCTATTGACGCGTCCACTCCATTGAAGGTCCCCAAGGATGCACTTGTGAAGGACGCCTCTTGGAAACCTTCCCAATCTGCATGACCTAAGTCCCACTTAAGGGGCATAGTTGTATGAGGGCTAACTTGAATGGCCAAGACATTAGGGAAATGGTCACTCCCATGGAGATCATCAAGCATTGACCATCGAAATTCCGTGAAGCAATCAGGGGAACAAACAGACAGGTCAACACAGCTAAAAGAGTCCGCCTGGACATGATAAGAGGTAAAATCGCCAGTATTTAAAACACAAAGAAAGTCAGATAATAAAAGAGACTCTAAAACACTGCCTTTGGCATTTCGATTGATGTCACCCCAGTATGGGTGATGGGCGTTAAAATCTCCTAGTAATAAGAATGGGGAGGGCAAATGGTCTATAAGTTCTAAAAGGTCGGGTCTTGACAATGATAAACAAGGGGGTAGGTAAATAGAGCAAACGGTAAAAAGCTTAGTAAGAAAAACCCTCACGGCAACAGCTTGGTGGGTGAAACATGGTGCGATGAAGATACCATGATTGACACACCCACATGAGAGGAGCTTCCAGCAGGAGCAATAGAGTTGAAAGTGAGAAAGCCGGGTACCGACGGAAAGGGCCGTATACCCAGTGGATAGTCGTCAAAATAATTTTGAGTTCTTCCCACTTTGGAAGAACGCCTTGACAATTCCATTGTAAAATGGAAGATATTATGTGGGCCGGTTAGATACCACTGTGGATATCTTTTTTTCTTTTGTGGCCGATATTGTATTTGAGGTTCGTCCCAAAAGAGCTTGAGAGGCGGAGAGCTGATTTTAAGGAGCCTGCTTTTGCAGGGGGAGAGATCCTAGAGGCAGCATTAACTGGGGATTTTTTTCGTGGGTTTTGGAGAACCGACCGAGGCCCTTGATTGTATTTCGGGCTCACAACCTGGCGGAAAACGAAGATCGAGAAGAGATTTTCGGCCGGTAGATCCGGATTCATGGGTCGAGGGTATTTTCGGTGTCTGAGGTGTTGGTCCAACCACCTAGATTGGTGATGTTGGAGTATCAACTGCTTTCATCGGATCATGGGTAGAAGGGTGAGTGGAACGGACATGCGATCTGAGCGAGGTGTGTAGAGCTGGGTGTATATCTTCCTTTGTTTGGGTCAGGATGGGGCCTAAGTCCTGTGAAGAGTGGGACGGACTTAAGGGCATAGAATGTTCAGCCATACGGGAAGACTCCATTGAAGATTCTCAGGGTTCGGCCATGTCAGCTCCAGAGGCTGCCCGCTTATTGGTGGTCCATGACCCAGGTGAGGAATCCTTCCTCTTACCACTGGGCTTTGGGTCTCTGAGCCGGGTGGATGAACCTTAACTAGTCGATGTTGAGGATTCTTTCAAATAGCGTCTGATGTCTTCAAGTGTCTCACCCTGAACGTCTCTCTCAGCTAGAGCTGCTGAGAAGAGGGGGCTACATTGGTTATCTCGGTGTGAGGGCGATGCTTCGATTGCATATCATGAATGTTTCCGACGCTGCGAGTAGATGTATGATGAAGTGCTTCAGGCTGTTCGGAACTCGAGCGTGATGGTCGGTTTCGTCCAGCGTCACGTAAAACGCCAGAAAAGAGACGGCCGAGTGGTGAGGTTTGTGCTCGAGCACGCTGGCGCGCCTCTATTATATCTAGACGTAGGGCTTCGCGCAAAGCGAGCACCTCTTTTTCTTATAAAAATATAGAGCAGACTTTTGACGCAGCACTGTGGGTACCTCCGCAGTTGGCACAGCGAGGTATTTTAGTGCATTCTGGGCTATTGTAGTCAGAGATACAATTCATGCAGGGGCGGGGTTGCGGACAGGCACGACTAATATGTCCAAATGGATTGCAATTGAAGCAGCGTCTGGGTAGTTCGATGTATGGAGTTACCGGGACACGAAGGTACCCAGCTTTAATATACGGCGGCAGTTCTTGTCGTTCGAATGTTAAAATCAGTATGACGGTTGGGACTCTAGTGAAACCTCATGTTTTAGTTACCCTGTGTACGTGTGTTGGGTCGTAGTCCCTTAGTTCGCTTGAACGGACGACACCTATGACAAAATTCAGAGGCGGATGGGGTGAGACAGTTATTGGAATTTCAGCAATTGAAGATAGATTTCGCACAAGGTTGTGTTGAGAGTAGGATGACACCTCGACTACGACATCGCCACTACCTCTTGACCACATCCGGCGATATTCACCACAGCGGGACTCAAAAGATTCATTGACGTCAAACACATCGACTTTTGCAAGTGGGGTGTCGGATGATGAACTCATGACAAGAAAGCGAGGATAATCTAGATCTGGGTCTACTTTGTTGGAATAGGGATCCAACGAGCGAGGGAGGGCTGAAAGGGGAGCTAAGGAACGTTTGGCACGAGAGCCCTTACGAGAAGGGGAGGTTTTTGGTTTATGGCTAGCCGTTGCAAAAAGAAAAAACTTCGTATTCTTCCTTGGAACTCCCCACCATGGAGGCATACAAGGGCCTGGCACTACTGTAACTATACAATCAGTTACGTCCGGTATGTCCTTTTGGAGAATAAATACGGATCCACCACACCCTCTTTTGAAACCTAAGAGGCTGCCCGAGTTCTCCTACGCACGGAGAAATGGTGCCAACGATGGGTTTCTCCTTGGGCATTCGATATACAAAGGCGGTGGAGATGCCCAGACTCTTTCACCTTCATGAAAGAACAATTCGGAATCAATCCATAAAACGAGCAGAAGTCGGGTATCCATAAGGACCACTAGATAAGTGAAGGAAGAGGGGGAAATAAAGGGCGGTGGAAGAACGTAATATGGAAGGAAAGAAAAAGAGGGCATGTTAAAAGTATTGTTGGCAGCACCATGGAACCCCTAAGGGGCCCAGGGCTGACCCTCCTCGCCCTCGCCACCAGAAGGCCGCTGCCTCTCTAGGAACAACCCCTGAAGCAAAGCTCCCAGAGAGGGAGGGGGCAAACGGAAGGGTTTCTCCTCACCCTGTTCGGGGTCCAAGCGCTCTGCTTCTGATGAGGCTGGTTTGGCCCCCGAGTCGGTTGTTGGATGGTCCTCCGTTTTGATGTATTCTCCTCTCCGGTGTTTGCTGGCCTCCCTCCTTGGCATCACCGATGTCATTGTTCGACCGGAAGTTCCGTCTTCCTTGCCTCCTATCCCGGTCCCTTTTTCCTCGCCCCTTACCTCTGTGCAGTCTTCTATGTCTCCTACCCCATTTTGTCTCCCTTGCCTCCTACACCTGTTCCTTCAGCTCCTTCTAACCCTGCTCCCTCCTCACCCTCCGGCCTTGTTCCTCCCTCTCCATCTAATCCAATTCCCTCCTTACCCTCTGACCCTGTTCCCTTCTCACCCTATGCCCATTTATGCCTTCTGTTCCATCTCCTTCGCATCTTAATTCTCGTCCGTCTCTGCTCGATCTCCCTTACCATCAGTGACATGAACCCTCCACGTTGGGGGTTCGGTCTGGCTCTCAGCTGTCGCCTCCCTCCGTTTACGCTGCCAGGTCCGTGTCGGGTGCGTCCCCGGCTTATCGCAATTTGTAGCTTGCCTCTTCTGGGCCTTCTAGTAGTCGGGAACCTTCGACGGTTTCCGTCACTAGAATCCCGACGTTGGTGTCGAGATGACTGTAATGTCTGTCATCCTACAGTGGAATTGTCAAGGAGTTCTTCCCCAAGTGAGAGTAACTCCAACTCTTGCTTTCTAGCGTTCGTCCCTTGGTGATCTGTTTACAAGAAAATAAGCTTAAGACTCGCCCCTTCCCGGTACTTCCGGGTGTTTAATTCCATTCCCCCCCCCCGGCCGGGGCATGTCCCATGGTCGTGCTTCTCTTTTAACTTCCTCTTTGCTATTATCTGCGCCACTTTCCCTCCGTACTACGTTGCAGGCTGTTGCTGCGAGGGTTTTTATTTCCAAGTTTTTAACTTTTTGTTCTATGTACATTCACCCGGATTTTAATTTAAGTCGGTCTGACCTTTTAGAGCTCTCAAATCAATTACCTACCCCGTTTTTATTACTTGGTGATTTTAATACTTGCCACCCATCTTGGGGTGATACTGCCCGTAATCTCCGGGGCGGAGTGGTTGAGTCCCTGTTATTATCCGATTCCCTTTGTCTTTTAAATTCCGGCGACTTCACTTCTTACCATGTTCAAACGGATTCTTTTAGTGCTGTAGATTTGTCCTTATGTTCGCCCGACTGTTTCCTCGATTTACGGTGGTCGATTCGGGACGACCTTTCCGGGAGTGATCACTTCCCGATCGTCCTGTCGGCCGCCCTTCCTGGCCCGTGCCTTTTCCTCCCTCCCTCGTTGGAATCTGCGGTGAGCAAATTGGGTTGGGTTCCGGGAGGCTTTCTTTATTGATGCCTCCCGAGTTTCTTTCGATACCGTAGATTCAGCGGTCTCATATTTTACTACTCATATTTTAGAGGCTGCTGAGCGCTTCGTTCCGCGTAGATGCCATGTTGTGGGGCACTCCACTGTTCCCTGGTGGTCGAAGGATTACGCGTCCGCTATTTCTGCCTATCAGTTGTCGCATTACTGTTATAGGCGGAACCCGACCATCTTGAATAGGGTCGATTGGAACTGGGCTCGTGCCATCCGCCAAAGGACCCTCCGTCGTGCCCGCTGTTAATCTTGGCACCGGTACGTATCTTCCATTTCTTCGTCCACGCCGCTGACTCGTGTTTGGAAGTGGGTCAATAAGATCCGTGGTGGCTACGCTGGTCATGCCATCCCAACTCTGGACATCGGAGGTTCGCTTGTGTCCGATGGCCGGTGAGTCAGCGAAGCTCTGGCTGACCATTTTGTTTCGGTAAGTAGCGCTGGTAGCTATCCTCGACGGTTTCTTGATCATAAGGTAGCCATAGAGTCTCGCCTTTTAGATTGTACCACGTGCACCACCTACTCTTATAATGCTCTCTTTTCTTTCTATGAGCTTCGGGACGCTTTGTCTCACTGTGGCTCCACCTCTCCCGGTAATGATTGCATCTAATACAACCTTCTCCCTTGTCTCCATCCCCACTCAGTTATTTTTGTTTGACCTCTACAACCTGCTTTGGGTCAAAGGAATCTATCTGTCCTCCTGGCGTGTGGGGGTTATTCTACTCTTTTTCAACCCCGCTAGGGAGGGTTTGGACCCCAATCACTATCGCCCGATTGCTCTTACGAGCTGCCTCAGTAAATTATTCGAGAATATGGTTCAAGTTCACCTTGCTTGGTTTTTGGAGCCCAACTCGCTCCTGTTTCCATTTCAGTCCGGTTTTCGCAGCGGCCGTAGTACTCTTGACCACCTCATTCATTTGGAAGACTCGGTTTTACTGGGTTTCTCCTCCAGGCATCAGGTGTTAGCAGTGTTCTTCGACATTGAGAAGGCCTACGATACCACCTGGAGATATAGTGTTTTACGTCACTCATATGATTGGGGTATGAGGGGCTTTTTACCGGTGTATATTCAAGATTTTTTATCGTCTCGTAATTTTAAGGTCCGTATTGGGGATGCTTTCTCAAGCTTGCGGATTCAAGAGGAGGGTGTTCTCCAAGGGTATGTTTTAAGTGTGACATGTTTCGCCGTTGCCATTAATAGTCTAATGTCCACTCTACCGGAGGGTTTTTTGGCTTCCCTCTTTGTGGAGGACTTGGCCTTGTTTTGTTCATCTCCCCGCTTGCCTTCTGCTGCCCGTCGATTACAGATGGTAATTGATGCTGTGTCGGGTCGTGCTGTCTCAAAGGGTTTCCGTTTTTTCGGTCACCAAAACAAAGGCCATGCGTTTTTATCGGGGTCGTGGTGTCTTTGGTCCCCTCCCCTCTTCTTGGATAGCACGGCGATTGAATATGTCCCCATTTTTAAGTTCTTGGGTTTAACGCTTGATAGCCAGCTCACTTGGGTGCTCTATTTGCGTCGCTTGAGGGCGTCCTGTTCAAAGGCTATGGATTTGCTTTAGGGTATTATCCCACACCACTTGGGGTGGTGATAGGCGCACCTTGTGGTCGCTTTATTCCGCACTGGTCCAATCCCGGCTGGACTACGGTTGCCAGGTGTATTCTTCAGCGTCTCCTTCAGCCTTGAAGATATTTGACTCTGTTCGTTCGCTTGGGGCCCGTCTTAGTAGTGGAGCCTTTCTCACCTCGCCTTTTCCTAGCCTCTGTTGAGGGTGGCATGCTTCCCTTGCGGTATCACCGGCTGCAGGTGTGCCTACGATCCCTTTTTCGTGTTCAGCAATACCCTTCATCCCCAATTCATGAGTGCCTTTTTGCCCCGTTCTCTTCGGCATCTTTTGATTGGTGGCCATCTCTACCCCAGCCTCTGGGTCTACGGGTTGGGGACCATCTCACCTCCCTGGGTGTTCCTGCGGTGTTGGCCCTCCCATTCCTGCCGGCTTCGTGTTGGAGCGTTTACCCCTCCTGAGGTCTGTACTGCTTTTCGGCATTTCGAGAAATGGTCTACTGACCCTCGTCTATTAAAGTGCCTGTTTCTTGAACACGCGTGTTATCATGCTCCCCAGCGTCCCATCTATACTGACGGCTCGAAGTCAGACCTCGGTGCTTGGGCGGCCCTGGTCTCCTCTACGGAGTCTT
This sequence comes from Ceratothoa steindachneri, assembly GCA_963969495.1. Taxonomy (NCBI): domain Eukaryota; kingdom Metazoa; phylum Arthropoda; class Malacostraca; order Isopoda; family Cymothoidae; genus Ceratothoa; species Ceratothoa steindachneri. Next base: position 3,434,411 of record OZ018323.1, read on the forward strand.
TGGTCCGCCCTCCCTCCTGTATCATTCGTTTTTACTGCAGAGTTGGCGGCCATTCTTTTGTTTTTAATTTGATTTTATCCATCAACTCTTGAGATTTTATTGTTTTTTTGCGATTCCCGGCCTGCTTTGGAGGCGGTTCGTTCTTTTACGTCCACCCACCCTTTGGTTTTACGGATTCGCTCCTGACTGATTAGAAATGCATCCCGTTACAGGGTGGTGTTCTGTTGGGGTCCTGGTTACGAATTGGGCACACGCGACTCACCCATGACTATTTAGTTTCGGGTGGAGGCCGAGTTGTCCCTGATTGCCCCTTTTGCGGTGGCGAGCTGTCTGTGGCTGATATTTTAGTAGTTTGTCCTCGCCTTACTTCACTTCAAAATTCTTGTTTCCATACCCTTCCTGGCGTCGACTTCCCTGCTCGACTTCGCTTTTTTTTACAGAGGACTCCATTTGGTCGTCCTCCCATTTTTGTATTTAGGTTTATTGTTTTATCTTTTTATCTTGTGCCCTCACCTGCGGCTGGCGCATGTCGTTTGTTTATTGCTCCAGCCGCCCTTGTTTTTATAATGTGTGCTGTATGCCCGTACTTTAAGTGTGCGTCTCTTTGTTTTGTACTGTTTTCTTCTAATCCTTTGCTTTTTTCCATTTTTATTGAGTGTATCCCACGCCTCTTCTGACTTTTTAGGGCGACCTCATTTTAACAGTGTTGCCATTAAGAATCCATCAGGATTGGGTGGATGCCACATTATTTTTCCTTAAACTTGCTAAACTTGTTTTCTTATACCTCAAAAAGGCATATGATACGTAATGGCGTCACGCTATTTTGAAAACCCTTCATAACCTAGGCATGTGTGGACAATTGCCCAAATATATTTCAAAACTTCCTAAGCAACCGTACCTTTTCTGTAAGATTGAGAAGCGTCAAATCAAACTCATTCCTACAGGAAGAAGGTGTTTCCCAGGTCAGTGTCTTGAGCCTGCCCCTATTTGCTATGGGGATCAACGGAATCTCAGAAAGTCGCCATCAAAAGATTGCAGCCAACCTCTACATATACGACTTCTCAATCTCCCTAGCAGGTTCCGAAATGGCAGCAATATAGTGTCGCCTCCAGCTCGCCATCAACAACATCATAAGATGGACCTCTGCACATGGCTACCAATTCTCGACCGATAAGCGAAAGTTGTTCACTCTTGCCCCCGTAGAGGGTGTAATCGGGAACCTGATCTCTACTTATACCGAAGGTTTGCAGTAGTCAAGAGTTGCAACTTCCCGGGATTGACATTCGATAGGAGGCTGACATTGTAACCTCACATCAGAACTGTTAAAACCCCTTTAAAAAGTCGATGAACGTCCTGCACACAGTTTCGCGACCCAACTGAGGAGCAAATTGAAAACCCCTTTTCATCCTCTATCGCTTCTTAATTCGCCCCAAATTGGACTACGGGTGCGAAATCTATTCCTCTGCATCTGAAAGACACCTTGCCCTTATCAACACAGTGGCCAGTGAAAGTCTTCGCATGGCTTCTGGAGCCTTTCTATTCTCACTAATACCAAGCCTACAATGCGGCACGGGAGAGATGCTAATGGACCTCGGCAGGGCAGAACTCACCCTACACCTCTTCGCCTACATCCAGCGATTTCCAATATTGCCGAAGACGACTGCTCCTCTGAACTGCCAAATGAACACTTTCTTCGCGGCGCACCCATCCATCCCTTGACCATACTAGTCTAAAATAACAACTATAAAGATATGCCATGGCAATATAGTGGAACGTGTCCTAACTCTTCCCGTGGAAAGGAAAATTCAATTCTTTACCCACGCTGCATCGCATCTGAGAATCCCCATATATAAGGATGGATCGAAATTCAGAAATGGAACAGGATCCTTGGTGATAACGGACAATTACACCTACTCTAAAACCCTACCCAAAGCAGCATCACTCAAAGCAGCATCAATCTTTACCGTCGAGTTTTCTGCCCTAAAACATGCAGTGCAGTGGACAGAAAACATCCACCGTTCAGATGAATATATGATCTTCACAGACTCCTTCAGCAGCTTCCAATCATTAAAACTGACGACGAATAGCCATCCAATTATGCTCGAAATAAGAAGTTATGTATATAGAGCAGCTTTGGATGGAAGGAAAAATCTCCTGCTGGGGTCCAGCACACTTAAGGGTCACCGATAATAAGACGGCCGATACAGTGGCAAAGACAGCCGCCCTTAGGCCAATCAGGCCCGCTGACATCCCAATACCCTGCGAAGATTAACATCGCCGCAATACGAGCCACCATCCGAGATATCTGGACGGCTAGATAGACAGACCTCTACGGAGGAAATTAGATGCAACACATCTTTCCAAACTTATCGATATGGAAGATTCAACGCCTTACCTGCTGATAGGAAGTATCTGTGTGCCGACTTCGCATCGGGCACACATTAATCAGACACATATCCTAATGGAAAGGGACAAATTACAGATTTCATCGCAGAATACCCAACTTATGGAGAACTCCGACGACATATTAAGATTATCATTAACGGCGGAGAGTATCCACCCCGGTAGCGGAATCATCCACTACCTCGAGGAAACTCTACTCTTCACAAGCTGTAGATAATTCTCCAATATTCTGATCTGCATTCTGAAAACTTTACTTAGTTCTGTCCGCACCGCACCATCACAATATCATTCATCCATATTTTAACCCATTCATCGCTTCAATCATCTCTGCACACTCACCTCACCCAACCATTGATTTTTAAATTATTTTAACAGCTATAAAACAAATATTACAGCACAATCACTCCGGAGTGAAAGCCAAGGGCTTGTGTGTAATCCATTCATCCTTATCCATAGTATCCAGATTTATACATTGATTACACTGTCAGCCTCAAATAACATTCAAAATTCGTTAGGTAAATTTTGATAATAAATTTATAGAGGGTTGTTTTGGTAACCTGTTTATGGAAGGGGTACGTCACCAGATTATGAGATCACCACCTTATTAAAAGAACGACTAGTTCCAATTGCGACGTGAAGGATGGCTTTACAGCGAATTATTTATCTGATACAAAGATAATTTTTTTTTTTAACTGTGTTCTTCTTGGCTGGGCTTGTCAAAGATTCAAGGCAAAGATGGACTAACAAAATAAACTTTTCACTAACTTTCTAATTTAAGAAGGGCATTTTTTTTTAGTATTTGAATAATAATTTCATCTTAGTTTGGTTATGACTTATGTTTTTTATCAAAGTTATTTCTAATCATTCTTTTATAATATCAAAAAACAAAATGGTGAAGTTCAGAAATAAATATAATTATCAAAATTTTGTGGATTTTTTAAAACCCAAAGAATTACAAATGGTGAAGTTCAGAAAATTTATTTTTATATATCTTCTTCTATGACTATATTTTAGCAACGTGATATTTTGAAAGGGAAGAAATTTAGTTTAGAGTTCTTTTTAAAATTATTATAATTGGCGAAGTTCAGAAAATTTATAAAAATTTAACCATGGCTGCTTTTTTAGATTTTAAATTTTAATCTTGGTTACGAAGCGCAAGCTCGCCCCGTTGAGGGGAGTGGCGAAGCCATTGCCTAGTATATATATTTATATATAACCTATTTTATTTCTAATAGACAATTGGATCTATACATTTAATAGGACATGCTTGGATTTAATAGGAACAATTCGCGTCCATTTGTGGAGGTATCTTTCGAGCCTATTGAATCCAGCAATTTTGTGGTGTCAGAAGCCTACCTATGCGTAATCCGACCCCTACAGATTTACTTTTGAAAAACAGTCGCAACAATTCGCTTTCATTTGTGGAGGTATTCATGAAAATGTTATAATGTGTTTTGTGATATAGCTATTATTTTAAACTGCTTCAATTCTTTTATTCTTCCTTATTGTGCAACAGTTTGTTCTTCTGCGGCAGATTCAGATCTGAAACTCGTTGGTAGAAACATTTTCTGCTACCAAAGTTCTTATTCCAAACTTAAAACTAGATTTATGGCATCATCTGTGTATGTTGTATAAAGTATATAATTTTAGTGATCATCCATTGTATGCATCTTTGCCTCAGTTGTCTCATCCTGTATGTAAGAATAGGCAAGCTGCTGCAGCTAATACTGTTACTTTAGCAAGCGTCTTCATTTGATAAAATTAAAATTGAAAATAGCAGGACTGATATAATGGTTAACGAACAAGAAACCTTTCAAACGACCACGGTGAAGGGTTTTTGCCTTCACCCGTATCTTGAGGTATCAAGGCTTCCCTTTTACCACCCCTTTCTCTCTGTGAGCCGCCCCAAGTGACTTCCTTTCTAATTCGAAGCTGGTATCCCTTAATCTGTTTCAAGGTTTCCACCATAAAATGAAAAATACCACAGTGGAAGGCTCCTAAATTCCAGGAGACTGGTTGGAGCCAATAAGGATCCACCATGGAGGACTTTTGGTAGAGGGTCCCTTAGGAGCTTGCTCCCATTTCTTTACGCCGAAGGTCAGCTTTACAGCTGGTGGGCTGCTCTCCTGCAGTTTGGAAAGTAGGTGGCGGCAGTAAGTCATCTAATGGAAAATCGCCCAAGATTCTCCTCTGAGAAGGAAGATGCTGCAAAGGAGGTCCTCTTCAAAGTGAGCGGGTATTACGAAAATGGGACTCGCTTAGCCCTGCCCAAGGAAACGGAGTCCTCCTTAAAGATGGCTCACGGTTTGACCCCTCGTAAAGGGCGCGGCGATTTGCCTTCCTGGCCACCGTGTTAACGGGACTCAGCGCCCCGTTCGGCACCAGCTTACCCTCTTTTCCTTCGTTCAGACAGCCTGTATTTCTCCCCTACTTCTTTCCCTCTTTCCTACAACCTTTCCTTCAACTCTCTCTGGTCGGCCTCTAATTTCACAAGGTGGACGCCGACCAGCTTCCTTTCACCCATCCACCCCGGATCGGGGCTGGGGGGAGGGTACAATAACCCCTCACCACTGATCTCCGGTTTAGGGTGGTAGGCTTTTAACAATCCGATTCAGCCCCACCCAAACCTTCCTCACATACCACTTTCTCTCTCCTTTCAATCTTTATCGATTTTACTCCCAGCCTAAGGTAGAGCCGCCATGACGAAGGGCTGCCTGGTCACTGGACGGAAAGGTGTGGTCCTAAATGGCAGCATCTGGCTCTGCCGGCCCCATACTCACCCCTCGCAGAGCGGTCTACTGCGAAGTGTGATTAGACTTTGCATCCCGTATTTAAAAAAGGGTCCCCATGCCCAATGATGAAATTTAAAAAAATACTCCCTTATCTTCCCCTCGACTATCGTCGGAGACGCCCTGGGGCAACTCCATTGAAAAAATGGAGGTATCCCCCTCTGTGCTTTTGCAGGGGACCTTTTAATACTCTTCAACCGAGAGGAGGCTTACTTCTCTCCTTTGCCTACGGATGTAGGGGACTTCCCCTCACCCAGTTCTCCGGAGGTGTCCTCGAGTGCCTCCCTCTTTTCAGCGGCAGTCTCCCCTTTACTTTCTAAGTGGACTACCAAGAAAGGCAGACGGCCCATAATCGATCACTCTCGAGGGAAGTGGTATGATAGGGCCAACCCACTTAGGGGCCGGAGAGAAGACAGGCTCCGTTGGCCTCTTCCCTTTAAAGACCTGGGAGCTCGGATATTGAGTTTAGAGTGGGTCACCATACGTGCCCCCCTCTCTTTCCCGACCAAAGACACTCTCACCAATGGGACCTGTGGTGTCATGGGGGGGGGGGAGGATGACCACATGGAGGCCCCCTGAGATGGACATAGTCCCGAAGCAACCCAGTCCCAGATGGTATGACCTTCCATTGGGACGAACCTGGGCTCAGTGCCAAGCACCGAACTTGAGTCCGCCCCCGTGCAAGGCTCTCCGTAGACGGCTCGGATCTCCAAGGCTGTACAAGGAGAGGAGGGATCTCCTCTTTCGGTCGTTGCCCCTGGGAAAGCCAAGACCTTTTTCATCTCGGATAAGGATCAGGCTGAGGCAGGTCAATCTGGCCTGGGGGCTCCTGGCGGCGGAGGGGAGAAGCGGGTTCACCCCCACCCTCCTCTCCTAAAAAGAAAAAAAAACAAGAAAAAAACGAAGAAGACTCTTGGCTCCTCTCCTTCCGCCGGTACCGCGGAGACTGACGTGGCCCTTGCCGTTTTGGTAATCGACCAAGCCAAGATCGGCACGTCCGGCCCATTTACTCACCAGTGTGGGAATCCCAGGCGAAGTTGAGAACTGATCAGAGCGGAGCATCGATTACGTTGGGGCCCCTCATTCAGAGTCTAAAGGGCGTTTTCGACCCTGCTGGCTTCAAGCGTTTCCTCGTTATTCGCTCCACTGATGGCAGCAGGTTGGCTAAGGGCAGCATGATCCATCAGAAGAGAGCTCTAGCGAGTGTGATTGGTAGAAAGCCGAAGGTGGCCCATTTCTCGGACGGGAGCCTTTTGGCTAATGCGTCGTATCCCTCCGGGGCCGCCATGATTAGGGCCCTTTGGACCCTTGATAGCACGCATGTGTGTAGGATACCGCACTCTACCATGAACTTCGTGAAAGGAATAGTTTATGCAAGGGAACTCGTGGACTAATCCATAGATGACATCACTTTAGAGCTGGCTGACCATGGGGAGGTCAAGGTCGAACGTGTGATGAGAAAACAGGGAGGGGCCTCGATACCCACCCCTACACTCTTCGAAGTGTTCGACTGTGATAAGCTCCCTGAGTCGGTGAGTGCCGATTGGTATCGATACCGCGTGAAGGCATTCGTGAAAATGGCGCGGAGGGGCTATTTCTGTCACCGCTTTGGCCATACTGATCGCTCCTCTCGACGTGCAAATTCGGGGTTACCCGAAGTCTGTGTAAGTTGCTCCAAGACCTCACACGATAAGTAAAATCATGTGTGGCCAAGTGTGTCAATTGCAGAGAGCCGCACCCGTTTCTTCGAAGCAATGTGATGCGTATCTCCTTGAGAAGGAAATCCTGGCCGTTCAGGCTCAGGATCGCCTCTTATTTGGCGAGGCTAAGGACTTAGCCCTGGCGCGCCGGGCGCTGCCCGGGACGTCCTATGCCTGTGGGTGAGAACGACACTCTCTGCTCCTTGCCAATCTATGCCTACGAACACGGTCGTTTCCGCGCCCATTCGGAACGCTTCTGAGGGTTCTACCCACCCCGGGAGCTCTCCTGGTAGAGCTGGCGGCACAAAGGGTTCACATCCAGCCCAAGCTAAAACCAGGTCTCCCCGAGCTTCCCCCAGCGTGACCGTTTTCCGTAAGGCGAAACGGCCGCGCGCCTCCACCGAGTCGTTGGACTCGCCTGAGGCAACACAGCTGAAGTTGGTCTTGAGGCCACCTTTCGGGGTTCCAAAAGCTGCTCGCGGAAAGGAGGACAGCACTAAAAGAGCTTCAGCTTCTTCGCCAACACCCAGTAGCGGGTCAGGTGGTGCGGAGAGGGTGGATCCTCCAAAAGAGGATCCACCTTCTGCCTCTGGGAAGCGGATGGCCATTCCCGTGAGACTCTTCTCCTAGAAGAGGGCCCCCGCATTTCCCCCGAGCTCGGACTGGAGGGCATATTCTTTCAATGGAATTACCATGGACTTCGGGCCAACTGAGATGAGCAGCGGAGGCTAGTCTTGTCCCGTTCCCCGTTAGATATCTTTTTGCACGAGACCATGCTGGGCGTGTGCCTCTTGCCCACTCTCCCGGGCTATATGAGTTTTGCCACCCTACCACCACGGGATGGGGGCCATGTAGGTGGGTGCGCGATATACACCCGGCATGAGTCTCAGTAGTTTGGCAGCTGCACCTGGATAGGAGGTATATTGTTATTTCCGGGTATATTCCACCGTCAGCCGACTTCGACGCGGGGAATTCCACCGCTCCCTGGCACGGCTCCGAGACCCTTTTTCTTGCTCGGAGATCTGAACGGTAGGTACCCCCTTTGTGGAGACTACTCGATTAATCCACGGGGTCAAGTCCTTGCCAACCTGATCCACGAGCTGGAGATATGTGTCCTAAATGTGGATGAGCTTACGTATTACTGCCCGAGAATCGCTTCATTTTCCTTCCTCGATCTATCTTTGTTCTCTCCAGATGCACAGCCCGATTTTGGGTGTGTGGGGGGGGGGGGTCAATGACCTTCATGGTAGTGATTACTTTCCGATTCAAATAACATTTTCTGGGCAGCTGCCGCCCGAAGACAGCACCTGTGGTGCTTGACGCGGGTACGCTGGTCCGCATTTCAGGAAATGACTGATTTCTTTATCTCAATCGAAGAGTTTAGGTCGGTTAATGAGGCCGTTGAGTTCTTCTCCAGCAACCTCATCGATGTGGGCTTGACTACTATTACTAGAACGTCTAGTTGTTTGGCACGCCGACCACTCCAGTGGTGGTCAGCCAAGTATGAGACGACTCTCAAACAGAAGCATTATGCCTACATAATTCACTGTCGGTGAATTTCGTCGGGCTAGGGCTAGGTTCCGGTATATTTTAAAAGCACGCCGCAATTATGCGCGTCGATAGGCCGCGGAAGGCCCGCTGACTTGGCTTTACCTCCAGAGGCGGAGATCCCTTCAACGACAGGTTTACTCCAAGTGAGTTGCGCTCCGCTCTCGCTTCGTACGCAGACACTGCCCCTGCTCCGGACGATGTCCTGTACGTCATGCTTCGACACCTAGGTAAGCGAGGTATGCCCTTTCTTTTAGATTTGTTTAACAGGATCTAGGTACTGTGCTCGCTTTTCGAAAACCGGGGAGATATCATTCTAAATGCCGGTTTCCGCCCAATATCTCACCTCGGTGTTGCCGGAAGGTGTTTTCGCTACACCTAGCGTGGATGATATTTCGATCGCTTTTGGTGCGGCCCAGATGCCAACTCTGGAGCGTTGACTCCAACAGGCATTGTCTCTTTTTAGGCCGAAGTGCACAGGCTTCGGTTTTCCTTGGCCAAGACTAAGGTGGTGCACTGCTGCCACCATCCACAGTTACACCCTGACCCAGACTTGTTTCTGGAAGGGGTGGACTCGCACCGTTTCTTTGGTCTTGTATTTGACCGACGCCTCACCTAGGAGGCTGATATTCGCAGCCTTAGGGTCTCTTGCACCCGCGCCATGGATATTCTTCGCTCCGTTACGTTCAACCTCTGGGGAGCTGATAGAGCTACTGCCTTGCTTTTTTATCGTTCTTTGTTTTCTCGAATCTCAACTACGGATGCGAGTATTATGCATCCGCAGCCGAGCGTGTGCTGTGGAAGGTGGACAAGATACACCACACCGTCTTCGCCTGGTGACCGGTGCCTTCTGCACTTCCCCAATTTAGAGCCCACCTGTCGATGCTGGGGAGATGCCACTTGCTCTGCGCCGTGCACAGTGCATTACTTCCCTGTACGCGCGAGCCCAGCGCCTTTCCCAGTCGCCAACAGCTCTCACAAAGCGCCCTGAGTGCTCTCGAGGCATTGGAATCTCCGCATATCCTGGTTCGCGTAATAGTAGGTTGTGTTGTGTACGGCGACTTATGCCCAAGTAGGCAGTCGCCAGATGGGCTACCGCAATAAAAAAATAAAAATCACGGTTTGACAGTTCCAACCCACAAGCACTAGCCCACTCCTGGGCATTTGATTTGCCTCTCCGAAGGAAAATGAATAAAGGCTCCCCCTCCTAAGAACGGCAGGTACTTTGTCCTCTCATCGAAAGACCAGCCAGAGGCGGATCCGAAAGACATTGGATGCCCCTCAGCGTATGGAGTAGAGAAAACCCTCCTCCCTGTAAAAATTGAATATAACAAGTAAAGTAAGTATAGCCTTAAAGACCTCAGGGCCGCTCATTGAGTGACTACCAGGCGTCTTTGAGCCCGCTGGTTTCAAGCGCTTCCTAGTTATCAGCTCTAGTGACGGAATATATGCATCGGCGGCATTCAGTTTCCTATCTAGGTGTAGAAGTAATGATTTATCGTTTTTCGGGCGGTACCCTCCTATTTAATGTGGCTAATCCGACATCGGTAACGCCACACTTAACTTTGAACTTCTTAAAATGAGTAGTGACTGCCATAGAACTAGTAAACTACTACATTGAAGATATTATTGAAGAGATAACCGACCAAGCTGTGGTCAGGGTTGAACGAATAGCGAGGAAACAGGAAAAGGGTGAGGGATCTAGACCAACCGTTATTATTTACGTCCACTTTAACCTAAATAAGCTCCATGGACTGATGCATACTGGCCAGTACCGCTACCAGGTGAAAGTATTTGTAGTGTTACCACGGCGGTGTTATTATTACCACCGATTGGGACATACGAACAAATATTATCAATGAGCGAAATTATGCTAGCCCAAAACCTATCTAATATTCTCTAACACCGCTCACGATAAAGCTGTTAAGACCAAGTGGATGAATTGTGGCGAGCCAAACTAAGCTTCCTCAAAGAATTTTGTGATTCGTATTTATTGGGAAAATGAAGTTCTCACTATTTAAGCTAGGGTCAGAATTTTGTTCAGAGAGGTTAAGCATTTGATTTAGTCGCTACATAGGCGTCCAGGCACGTCAGATGCATCAAAAGTTTTTAAAAAATCACCTTCCGCTACTGGCCATTGTAGGCTGACGAGCGAGGTGGCCCCCACGCGCATTTGAAAACCTGTGAGTTCTAACTTTTCCTTGCTCTACCTTAAGCTGATGTGCACTGCTTAAGTGGCAAGCCCTGCTCTGGCTAGTGTCTGGGTATTATTTCCCCATCACGGAACCATTTTGAGGAATCTAAAGAAATCATGTTCCACGCTCGCCTCATATATTTTTTTATGAGCCCATCTAGTTACTGCATACAAAAGCAAAGTCGCTGTACTCACGCTATAGCCTAATACTAGGCTAGATTAAAAAACAAGTAACAACATTTAACAAATAAAAATTATAAAAGTAACAAAGGCTAAGGCACAACCTAAAAAAAAAATACAAGTAAAATACAAAATAAGATAAGCAAAAGGCAACAAAAAGGAATTGCGCTCGTGCGTCGGGGGTAGGCTCACCTCCCCCTTGCGCAGTAACATGCAACCTATTACAAAGAATCAAATAAAGTGGAGGAGGCTAGCCTCTTCCACGCAACTCTGTATGCCCGAGCCAGTCTTGAGTACAAGGGGCACGTGGTGACGACCCCGCTCGTCCCGGTATCGGTTCGGGTAACGTGCACGAAGATCACCCAGACTAGGACATTCAACAAGAATGCGACAAACAGTCTGGAGCAAAACGCAGTCGGCGCAAAAAGGTTCTGGCGAGCACTCTGTCAAATAGTGAGGCGTCCAATTCGAAGACAACAGAAAGCAACCTGAAGCCGTAGCGGCATTAGAGGGTAGGTCTATAATAACAGTAGCGGCGCAATGTCACGGAAATTTAAGTTCCCCTAGGCCGTCTCCCATATTCGTTGCCAAGCAGCCGGTAGGGCTGCCCGTATTCCTGCCATGTAATCAGTCTAAGGAATTGCGAAACGCTGGTCCAGTCGCCCAGTCCTCGCGGACTCTTTGGCGCCGTCATCAGCGTGTTCATTCCCCGCAATTGCTACACATCCAAGAACCCAGCAGAAGATAATATCGACATCGGTCTGGTTCGCCGAAACCATACGTTATGGATATCACGCACCAGGGGATTCGTAGATTCCAATGCCCGGAGATGGTAGGGCGCTTTGTGAGTGGTATAGATCACAATCCAGTCTCCTAGCCGGGAACGATGAGTTAACTCCCATACCGAGCAGTGTATTGCAATCAGCTTGGCGCTGAAGAGAAAGGCATCGCCTGACAGAACCCCGCTGACTTCAAACAGATGGGCAAAAGTAGGGAAACCAACCCCTTCTTATGAAATGGAGCCATTCGTATACACTACCACGGTTCCAGCGTGACAGGAAACGTGCTCCATAAAGGCCGAACGTAATACTCCTGGCGATATAGAAGCTTTGGGAGCAGAGGCGTGGTGACACATAGTCAAATGTGGTAGCCTCCAGTGTGGCGCCCTAGGACGAACAAGGGACACCGCCGGCCCGAGAGCTACACCTAGCTCTCGAAGGAATTTTCGAGACTTAAACCTAAAAACTCAGGCTATGACTGGCGTCTTTCGGCGGCATACGCACCGTAGAGCGACTGGCTTCTCCCAAGGTTCGAGTAATAAGCTCTCTATGGCGGACGTACGGAAAGCACCGGTTGCCAGGCAAAAGCCGGTGTGGAGGATCGAATCGACCTTCCGCAATATACGCTCGGCTGCAGATTCATGAATCTAGCATCCGTAGTCAAGCTTCGAACAAACAGTACCCTAGGTGCTGAACGTCACGTAACGAAGAATGTCCATGGCGTGGGTACAAAAGACCCTGAGGATGAGAATATGAGCCTCCCAAGTTAGGCGTCGGTCAAATCAAAACCAAGGAAACGGTACAAATTCACCACTTGCTGGAGAACCCTATTTAGAAGCAAGTTTGAGTAAGGGTGGAGCCCTAGATATCAGCAGAATTGCATTACCTTAGGCTTGGACAAGGGAAGCCAAAGCCTATGGTATTCGGCAGAGTAAGAGACACGACTCATTGCCTGTTGGAGACGATGCTCAAGAGTTGGCATCTGGGATGCACCAAAAAGATCGAAAGTTCGTCCACGCAGAGCGTAGCGAGAACATCTTCCGGCAGCACCGGGGTGATGCCGTTGATGCTCAGACAAAGAGTGTGACACTGAGGACACTTCACTGTGGGACACCCTCTCCCTGCTTTATTGGGCCGGAGAGGGCTTACCCCACCCGTACGCGGAATCGACGATCTCGCAAAATTTCAGAGATAAAGATGGGAGGCGACCACTTGCCCCATCGTGTGGATAGTCTCCATGATACCTCATCGCCAAGCGGTATCATAGGCCTTCTCCAAATCGAATAACACTGTGGCGTAATGCTGTCTACGAAGGAAGGTTTGGAAGTTAGCATTTCCTAGTTAGGCCATAGCATTTGACGTGGAGTGGAACTTTCCGAAGATGCATTGTGTATAAGACAGGTGGCCTCCACTCTGCAAAAAAAAAGATAATCCAACATTTTCCAATTTCTCCATCAACTTGCACACGCAAGAGGTTAGAGAGATTGGGCGAACACGGGTCAGGTTAAAGTGATCTCTTCCAGGGACATCGTCCGGAGCAGGGGTGGTGTTCGCGCACGAAGCGAGAGCGGAACGCAACTTATTCAATGTAAACCTGTCGTCTAATGGTTCTCCACCTCTGGAGCTAAAGTCCAGATGGCCGCCTTCCGCGACATTACAACGCGCATTAAATGCTGGCGTAGCAGCATCCCGGCTATAGAATGCGGATAAACTGGCTGTGAAGGACTCAGATACGGACGCGTGGTACGATTGTGGTCCCATTCTTCTAAAGAACGGGAGGGGCTCCTACAAGAACTTGCTCAAAATTCTTTTGCCTCACTTCCACAACAACTGGTAGAGGGGTCTTCCCGTTAAGTGACAACACGTGTGACCGCCAGGACAAGCGGAGGGTGTGCTTCAAAATTCCGGAACCTAGCCCTAGCTCGACGCAATTCCCTTACAGTGAACTCATTCAGGTGGTGCTTATAGCGCATCTAGGCATAACGCTTCTATTTGAGGGCCACCTCACACTCGGATGACCACCACGGATGCGCTTGGCGGGCAAAATGGTTAGACGTTCTAGGAATAGTACGAGGGGTGGTCAATAAGTTTTGCGAATAGGTAGGGCAAAACAGAGGAAGGGGGATGGCTGTTTGTGGGGGTGTTAGGACAAGTTATGACAAGTCAGGACCTGCAGCCACACGCTCCTGCCTCGTCTATTTAAGAAGCAGTAGCTGATCGCAGATCGTCAGTCACAAATATTTTAACAATGGACAAGGTTGAGCACCGCGCAGTGATCAAATTTTTGACCAAGGAAGGCAAGAATACAAAAGAGATCCATGAACGCATGGTTGCAGTGTACCCCCAACACCGCCCCTTCCTGTGCAACCATTGCTCGCTGGAATAGGGAGTTCCGCCATGGTCGTGAGTCCCTTGAAGATGACCCCCGTCCAGGACGCCCATCAGACGTGACCAACGAGGACAATGTAGCCCGTGTGGAGAGGATGCTCCTCGAAAATCGATGGGTGAAGGTCGAAGAAGTCGAGCGAGAACTTGGAATATCACATGGAAGTGTTATGAACATCATCCACGACAATTTGGCCATGACCAAGGTCTCTGCCCGTTGGGTCCCTAGAAACCTCACGCCCCATGATCGACTTCAACGTCGTCAAAGACCACAAGGCCAGAGTTGCACAAGCTGCACTGCGCGAGTGCGGATTCGAGGAGCTCAACCATCCTCCCTACAGTCCAGATTTGGCCCCTAGCGACTACTTTTTATCAAGGCTGCACTGCGCGGACGCCGGTTTGGGGACGATGAAGATGTCCAGCTCGCCGTCCTGGAGTGGATTGAACAGTAGTCGGGAGATTTCTGGTTGTCGGGAATTCGAAGCCTCAGGGACAAGTGGCGCAAGTGCATTGAAGTTGAGGGTAGTTATATTGAAAAATAATAAAACACTTTTCCTCATATCTCGTTTCCTTATATCCGAATTGCAAAACTTATTGACTGCCCCTCGTAGTTAGGCCTACGGAGATGAGGTTGCCGGAGATGAACTCAACGGCCTCATTTACCGAGAAATCAGTCATTTCCTGAAATGTGGAACACTGAACCCACGTTAAGCACAACCGGTGCTTAACGGGAAACGGTCACGCTTAGCCTTTGTTTTATTCGGGGCTAGGTGTGAACCCTTTGTACCCCTAGCTCTAACATGGAAGCGCCCAGTTTGGATAGAACCCGCATAAGTGTTCCGAATGGGCACTTAAACGACTGTGCTCGTAGGACTAGAGAAGCCAAGAGTAGAGGGTGTCTTTTTTAGCATTGAGTCATAAGAATTGCCTGGCAACACCTGGTGCGCCAGGACCAAGGCCTTAGCCTCACGAAATGATAGACGATCCGTTTCCTGAACATCCATGATTTCCTTCTTTAATAGATACGCACCACTCCACATAGCTTCGAAGAAGCGGGATGCGGCTCTCCGTAATTGACACACTTGGCCATTCGCGATTTGGACTTATAGTGTATGGCCTGGGACCAATTTACACAGACCTTGGGTAACTCCGACTTTTCACCTCTCCAGGAGGGAGGAACATGACGAAGAGCTCGAACCCCCATGCTCTCTGTTTTCTCATCACAGGTTCGACTTTAACCGCTCCTTGGTCGGCCAGCTCTAAGGGTAACTCCGACTTTATAAGTATTCTGCGACCCCAACACCACGAGACCAGGTGGGTGCATACTTAATACCCGCTGTACCGTTTCCATGCTATCTCTGACTCCCGCAAATCTCCTTCAAGCAATAGCAGCCCAGCTTCACCTAGATAATATGTATTCGCTTTTCTCCATATATTCCACCCTCAGCCGGCTTCGACATGTGGAAGTTAACCACATTGTAACACATTTGCCGATGCTCTTCTTGTCGGAGAACTGAACTGTGAACACCCACTCTCAAAGGCTACACCCACTGGGGGCTGGTTAAAAAGATAGATATTGCTGTCTCTAATGCGGAAGAATTCCCGCATCACTCTTCAAAAACTTCTTCATTTTCTAGTCTTAATATATCTTTGTTCTCTCCTTATACACAACCGGACTTTGGATAACGGGTGATCAACGTCCTTAATGGCAGTGATCACTTACTCATCAAAATTTGTTTTGCATGACTTTTGCACATCGAAAACGAAAAACCAGTTCGATGTTACTTGGATCAAACACAGTAGCCTCCGTTTGAGGAAATGTAAAACTTCTCTATCTAAGGTAAATGGTTCGGTCGATTAACCAAGCTGTTTATTTCTTCGTCAGTACTCTCATCTCCACCGCCCTGGCACTTAATTACTCGAACGTCGAGCCTTTTAGCACGGCCTGAACTCCCTTCTTGGACGAGTGTGAGTTGGCCTTAAGAGAGAATCAATATGTCTATAAACACTATTTGTGCCGTCTAAACATTTTTAATCTGCATAAATTTCGTCAGGCGAGGCCCAAATTACTGTTTGTTTCGAAACATGCTGGCCGTTTTTCATGGTAGGCATACGTGTCTTCACTCAATACCAGAACTTCTCATCCAAATGTATGTGTAAGGGTGTCAAAAGGATTCGATATAAGTTCTCACAGCGCCACCCTTCCGTTTTGCTGGAATGCGAGGCCATCATCTCAGACCCAGCTTCCGTTGAGTAATTTTCAAGACCACATTCTTCAGCCAGGATGCTGTTCGGCCAGCATTCCAGCACGATACTTTGTCGTTTTAAGTCGCCACCTTCAGACATAGATATGTGGACCGTTCAATGAGCTGTAGTTGTTGAGAGAGTTGTGTTACTCTTTCGTTTCTGGACTACATCTCGTACACCCTTGTTCGGAACCTAGAAGAGTGAGGATTGGTTTCTTTGTTAACTTTCAAGTTGATGGAAAAAATGGTAAAAGGTAGATTTTATTATTTCTTGAAAAACTGGGATCATCTGCCTTCTGCACAGTGAGGCTTCATAAGGTCCTCTTCAACATCGGATGCACTGCGTCAAATGGAGACTGCAATCGGTGATGATTTTCTTCGCAGCCAGATTTGGCTACGCTGTTTTTAGACCTTGAGAAGGTCTATAAAACCGTGAATCTACATATATGGTATCATAGAGCTCCTCCATTTTATTTGAACGATGAGACCTCTCCCTGTTTTTTCTGACGAATTTTACTAGCTCGTTGATTTCACCTAGGTGTGAAGGAGGGCCACATTGACAACAGAGTGAATAAGTAGGGTTTTATGCAAGGAAATATCTTCGTCGTTAATATCTTTGCCGTGGGCTTCAAGGGTATCAGTTGGTACTACCGGCGAATACTCTCTCATGCTTTAGAGGTGCCCTGGGGTAACAAAATATAATTCGTAGCAGACGTTCTCTCGACATCGTTTACACGCGCTTGACTCGGGCTCAGAAGTTACAGCCCGAGTTGTTATCTATAATCGTAAAAATTAAAAGTAATTAAAATTCAATGTTTTCTTGAAACAAAAGATTTCTATATAGATTAGGATTTAAATTTCAATCTATTAAAGGTTTTCGTTCTACAATATTCTTAAAGGAACGAAAAATTATCCAGCAACTCGGGCTAATACGAACGAGACTGGTACGTGTAAAAGACTAACTGGCATCTCTTGTCAAGAGTACAGTACAAGCGACAGTCAGATCGGTCTCTGGCTAATGCTCGTTGTGCACGCCGCTGTCATTATTTGATTGCTGTTATTCTGTGCGTCTGTGTGTAACGACAGTTTTGCTTTGCAAGGTTGCTATATTTTTACCCTTAACTTAGAAATGGAGAAATACATAGTGCTAGATATAAAAAAATTAAGACATTTGGGGCTAGAAATATTGCATTTTGAACGACTTGGGCAAGAAGAAGGAGTTGCACGACAAGATATTATACGAGTTCGCCATCAAACCAAGACGACTGGAGTTCATATATAAATGAAGTGAGTAATTTTTATAGTAAAAATATATTTCTGTATTATTGTTAAATTATCAGTGCACATATAAGTTTTCGGCGTGCATTACGTCTCTTACCTTCTTTTATACAGGTGTGTTATACGAAATCTGTGATGATCCCGAGCGATGCTGATGACCTGGAGTCACCTCTGATTATATATATATATATATATATATATATATATATATATATATATATATATATATATATATATATATATATAAATATATATATATATATATTATATATATATATATTATTATTTATATTTATATATATTTTTATATATATATATATATATATATATATATATATATATATATATATATATATTCGATCTAGCAAAAAGTGGGTCTTTTCTGTTTGGCGGCAGGCGGATTTTTTGTACCAAATTTTCGCCAACGGTGCAGTTTTAAGTGCTGAATACGAATATAATATTTGTTTTTTTTTGAGAAATGAAAGGAAGTATCTAATAAAAAGAAATTTCAAACGCTGAATTTTGGTTTGTCCGAAACCTATGGGAAAAAAAGAAAGGGAAATGAAACGCACTTAAACTGCCATATGATTTCGCAATATTATTGTTCAGTCCTTTTATTATATGTTCAAACGTAATTGTTGAAATCAACTGCTGTACAGTGCCCGGTAAACATTACGATCGGCGACGCGAACGATGGGACGCAAACTATTTCGCCCGTGTTCCAATATATTTCACCCTTTTGGAGTAAATTCAAGGAGACTGCTCGTGGGGGATTTAGCACTGCTGGGGCACCCATACGATGATCCTGAGTTCCAATCAATTGGGGGGTATGGGGGGGCACAGCCCCCAGTATATTATTATAATTGTTTATAGAATAATGTTCTAAACTAGTGCGCATTAAATTTTGTTTTTTAAATACCTCTTTTCATTTCTCCCCAAAATAAATGTTTATTCGTATTCAGCCTCAAAACTGCTTCGTTGGCAAAAATTTGGTACAAAACATCCGTCTGCCGCCAAACAGAAAAGATCCCCAAAAGTTTGTGCCGCTTTGGAAATTTTTAAATAAATATATTTTTAAGTAAATATAATAAATTATATAATTATTTTTTTCTACCTTTTCGCATTTTATTGGTTGCGAAAAAAAGTTTAAAATTTTCTGATAAAAAATGAGAATTTTGAAGCAAAATATTTTGAGCTAACAACACACTTCTCCATAATGAGCGACAAATGGGGGGTAGGGTAACCTAGTTAGGCGATTGCTACTTTGTTTAACAAGTTTTAACCTTTTCGTTCATTTGTGTATTTCTTTACTATAATAGGCTAGACTATTTTCTCCGCCTCAAGGCTGCACAGAATGTGGTTTGTTAAGTCTGAGTATCTTGAGTATTAAATATAAATTTGCCGCCTACAAATCTAACCAACCATTATATTCTCTCTATATTCTGTAGCAGACTTTTGGTGTTAAGTAAAGTTAATTTATATCGTTTCATATGCCTTATTTTTAAATCTGCAAATCTTAATCTTTCGTGTTTTGTAGATTTTCACAAGAATAATTGGAACTTGTTAATTAGTCCCTTTATTACTCGTATGTCTAATATTCAGATAAACAGTAGAATTAATTAGCAATTATCAACGTTAAGTCGATTCTAAACATCTTTCTTGAAATTGATCTCGCCTCAAAATACGAAAAATTAATTTAAGAAATCAAAATGCCTGTATGGCTTAGACTGTTACACCGCCTTCTGGAACATAGCCAAGTCCGTCGTGCTCAAAGTAGGAAAAGAGCTTCCTGGCTTCTGGCATGGACGTGGCATCCGTGTCCAAGAGAAAGAATCTCTCTCTGTGGTCAGATGTCGTCAGGATGGCCAAGTTTGCCTACAAGGTTGAGTACACCATCAACGACAACATCAGCAAGACGATTGGAGGCCATGGGTGGCCCTGGATAATCCGTTTATATTTTAGTAGGACTCTGATCCTTCACACACAAACCCACGCGACCCAGGACTGGCTGGCCGAGAATTTCCACAATCACGTCACCCATAACATGTCGCATCCTAGTTCTTCAGATTTTACACCATGGACTACTACATCCAGGGTGACTTTGAGACACCAACCAAAAGTCTAGAGTACCAAGGACTCGTTGAAGGTTGTCACCGTGGAATCTACAGTCAACATGAATGAGAACCACCTGATCAATGGACGCAATAGCTTCCTAAACCACATTGAGGTTACCATTGAGGGTAAATGTGGTTTTATGGAATAACCTTTTAATATATGTATGGAAAAATCTGTGTGCAAATTTCTATAGAAAAACATTATTTATCTACTCAATATCTTTGTTTTTTCTCCAATTATAATTTGTTCTTAAATATCTGCGTTACCCTATAAAGAAGCTAGGGAATGTGGGGGAGACCAGTTAGTATCTGAAAAAACTATTTCATTGCGAAGAATGTTTAAACTCTATGAAATATTGTGAAAATAGCCTGGCTTAAAATTACTGAGAATTGAAACGATTTCAATAATATTTCCAAGATATACTAGCCTCCCCTACCTCAAAAGAAGAAAATTTGGCTTTATTTTCGCATCAATTGTTTCATTGTAGGGAAAAAAAATCTGACAAAAATTCAACTTTTAAACCTCTGTAATTGTCGGTATTATTCAAAATGAAATCAAGGGTTGGAATACTCTTGATCATAGACTACTTTTGGAATGCAAATTCCTACGGGAAGGTGTGGATAGAAACGCCGATTTTCATTTTCCAAATCGCGTGGGTTGAATTTACAAAAGAATCCATTTCCGCACTTGCCCTTGGAATTCCAATGTCCTCCACACTTCTCTCCTGGTCCCTGGCGGATAAAAGTTACATGAAATAAACACCAAAATTTCCGAAAGTCTCCATAAAAGAAAACAACAGTTCAGTTATTACGGCTAATTCTAAAAAAATATTTTGCCTCCTTCTGAAATAAAATTTACAGGTAACTCGTGTTTTTCCTCGATAAATTAACCTCTGGTATATTTCGGATAAAGGCGAATTGATTACTTTCAGAATACTTACTCCGAGACATTTTGGGCAGCAGCCACACGCGTCAGTCCCAACTCCGTACAAACATTTGATGGGGGCGCACTCCCCACCGCCGCAAACGCATGAATAAGAAAGGACTCTGCCGGAGAAAATGGATTAATTTGTTGATTATATTCAATAATTCTGTCACTCCATCTTTGTTTGGCAATGAGTAACCTTTGATATGATGTGGTTTATTTTAAAGCCATTGGAAGTCAATAAGGTAGGGGGGGGGAAATTGCGTCATTCGTCCCTAGCATCGTAGATGAGATCCCTGCCACCGGATAATGAAATACAGATAAAGATAAGAATGACAATCTCTGGATTTCCCCGACGCCACCAGAGAACGAGCCTCGTTTGAGGAACGGTGGGGGGAGGGGGGTAGCATTGGGTGTTTTTACAACAAACAGCGATAGTAGGTTAAAGAAGAGTATGGCGTGTGCAATTTCGAGATGTTTGGCTAGATGGAAGAAAAATAATGAAAAACAAACAAACCAAGTATAAAAAATGCGTTAGAGAGACAAAGAGAACTGTAGCGAACAAGCAAACTATGTCGAGCTTTAATACATGGTATGACAAAAAGCATTTAAAACTCTTTGGGAACAAGATCGCAGAGAAAAGCACAAATATTCAAAAGTGCGAATATTAATACATCTATTGGATAACCATGAAACAAACCAAAGGATTTAGGTCATTGGACGTGGAATTATATAATTCCATTGGATGTGACTTGCAAGAACTCACTCAACTTTACTCTTGCAGATTCCAATAATATAATCATAAATCTTTCCAGCCAAGAGTGCATACACACCAGAACAAAGCGCACAATGAAAAAGGTCTCGACAAATACATAGTAGCACAACATACTTCGAACTGACCCCAAGATCGCAGTTTCTTTCGGCATACCAAAATATTTTTATAACTGTGAAACTGGGGTTTAAAATAAACTTGAGCTTACCCTTCAATGCAAATCATCAGTATCACAACAAAAACCAGAGACCTCATCTTTAACGGGGTTGATCTTGAGGCGATATCAGAAAATCGAATGGCTGATTAGATGCAGCATCTGGCTGCTTTTGAGCCACCCCTTCATCCGTTGTTTTGAATGATTGGCGGATGTTACGAAATTTACTCGCAGAAAAGCAATATTATTTTTCTTGGGTTTCATAATAATAATAATAATAATAATAATAAAAAAAAGGGCTTCGTCCCTATTTAGGTTTTACTCCACTACAAATGCTACAGTGTTACGTGAGATTAAGGGAGAAAGTGGAATTTCCTATTTTCTATGGGTTAAACGAGGTTAATTTGGTTTAAAATACATGGTTAGAGGAAAAAGTGTGAAATTGTCTGAAATGGAGTACAAAATATGGATTATATATACATGTACAGTCATAGGCAAAAGTTTTGAGACTCATATATATTTTTATTTTTTCATTCGATTTTAAAATTTACTCGATGGGAATAATTATTTTAATTTTTAAATATTTGAAAGATTATTATAAAGTCAGAATTAAAAAATAATAATACAAAACTCCATTCTTTCGCTAAATCAAAAATCACGCCCTTTTATTGTTCCTGTAGGGTGTTTTTCAGTCTCTGGAGCTTTGTTATTCGATCAAAAGGGTAAAATGATGACAAATATATAAATGTTTGAATCTTTTTCAATTTCAGAAATGTTTTTGTCCAAGAAAAGCATGCGACCATGGTTGCTCTGCACCAAGGTAGCCTGAAATGGAAAGAGTGAGTTGCTAAGGGTATTGCCTCAAGCAATTAATGACTTTAAAAATGATAGTTACACTCCTGTGAAGAAGTCCTCAGGACGCCCAAGAGCTTCGAATGAACGCCAAGATCATCTACTGGCAAAGTCTCAGCTCAAGGATCAGGTAGCTTCCAGTGGCAAACTTGCTCACCATTGTAAAGAAGATGGTGTAAACGCTTCAGCACTCACAGTGAAGCAGAAACTATTGGAGAAAGATCTCAAGTCGAGACGGGCTGCGAAGAGGCTTCATCTCACCAAGAAGAACCTTTCGGATAGCCTCCACTTTTGTAGGAAACATAAAGAATGGACTGTTGATGAAGCTCCCTTCCGCTTGTTTGGAGCTTCGGGAAGATCCCTCGTTAGGAGGAGAAAATGGGAGCGCTCTCAGAGTCCCGTGTCGTGCCCACGGTGAAGCATCCTGACACCCTGACGTTGCTTTTCATGTCAGGAAGTTGGGGCACTAAAATTTTGCCCAAGTTCACTGCCATGAACTCAAAATGGTACCAAAGAGTGCTTCATCAGCACTTTTTCCAAACAGTTCAGGACCAATTTGGGGATGATAACTGTATTTTTCTTGCTTCCTTCTCAAGATGTTACACGATATTTTGCTCCCTTCCCAAGATGTGACTCCCTTTCTTGTTTTATTCGCAAGAAGTTACTTCTTTTCAGCTTCCTCCCAAAGTTTTACTCCTTTTCTTGCTTCTTTCCTTAGATTTTCCATCCTTTTGCTTCCTTTTCAAGTTGTTACATTTTTTTGTTCCATTCATAAGAAGGTACTTACTTTTTTGCTTCCTTCTCGAGATGATACTCCACTTCTTTCTTCCTTAGCAAGATTTTACACCCTTTCGTTTTTCCCTCCCAAGAGGTTACTCCATTTTTTGCTTCGTTCTCAAGATATTACTCCTTTTCTTGTTTACCTCACAAGGTATTCCTCCCTTTCTTACTTTGATCTCAAGATGTTACTCCCTTTCTTACTTTAAGCTCAAGCTGTTACTCCCTTTCTTGTTTACCTCACAAAGTATTCCTTCCTTTCTTACTTTGATCTCAAGATGTTACTCCCTTTCTTGTTTACCTCACAAAGTATTCCTTCCTTTCTTACTTTGATCTCAAGATGTTACTCCCTTTCTTGTTTTCCTCACAAGGTATTCCTCCCTTTCTTACTTTGATCTCAAGATGCTACTCCCTTTCTTGTTTTCCTCACAAGGTATTCCTCCCTTTCTTACTTTGACCTTAAGATGCTACTCCCTTTCTTGTTTTCCTCACAAGGTATTCCTCCCTTTCTTACTTTGATCTTAAGATGCTACTCCCTTTCCTGTATCCCTCCCAGGATGTTACTCCTTTTTTCTCTTCCTTTCTAAGATGTTACTCCCGCTCTTGATTCCCTTCCTAGATGTTACTCCTTTTCTTGCTTCCTACCTCAGATGTTCCTACCGTTCTTGCTTCCTTCCAAAGATGATATACAGATTCTTGCTTCTCCCCTAAGATGTTATTCCTTTTCTTTCTTCCTTTGCAATATCTTACTCTTTTTCTTACTTCCTCCTTAAGATGTTACTCCCATTCTTGTTTCTCTCACACAATAAGTTACTCCCTTGCTTGCTTCCCTCCCAAGCTGTTCCTTCCTTTCTTACTTCCTTTCCAAGATGTTACACCTTACCTTGATTCCTTCCTAAGATGTTTTTTTCTTTTCTTACTTTCCTCACAAGATATTCTCCCGTTCTTAGTTCATTCCATAGAGGTTATACTTTTACTTGCTTCCTTCCTCGGATGTTACTCTCTTTCTTGCAACGTTGCCATGAAAGTTCTGCGTTCCTTAATTTCTTCCGAAGATGAAACTCCATATCTTGCTTCGTTACCAAGATGTAAGTCCTTTTATTGCGACGTTTCTAAGATGTTACGCCCTTTTTGCTTCATACCCAAGATATTACTCTCTTTCCTCCTTCGTTGTGAAGATGTTACACCTTTTATTGCTTCTTTTCTAAGATATAACTTCTTTTTTTGCTTCCTTTGCAAGATCTTACCCATTTTTTTTTGTTTTCATCGCAAGATGTTACTCCCTTTCTCTCTTCGTACTGAAGATGGTACTCGTTTTATTGTTTCCTTCCCCAAATTTTACTCCTTTGCTAGCTTCCTCCCCAAGATGTGCCACGCTTTCTTGTTTACATCTCAAGATGTTATTCTCTTTCTTTCTTCCTTATCAAATGTTACTCCTTTTCTTGTTTCTCTCCCAAGATGTTGCTCCCTTTATTGCTTTGTCTCAAGATGTTACTTATTTACTTGTTTCCCTCGCAAGTTGTTCGTTCCTTTCTTGCCTCCTTCACAAGAAGTCACATCTTTCATTGCTACTTCCTACTTCATTTGCTTGCTTCCATCGAAAGGTCTTGCTACATTTCTTGTCTGCTTCCCAAGATGTTCCTCCTTTTCTTGCTTTCTTCTCAAGAAGCTATACTTTTTCTTGCTTCGCACCAACGAAATTTTGTTTTTTGTTTTTGTCGCAAGATATTCCTCTTTATTTTGCTTCGTCCTAACATGTTACTCATTTCCTTGCTTTCTTCCCAAGATACTACTCCTTTTCTTGCTTCCATTCTAAGATATTACTCCTTTTACTTGAATCCTTCCCAAGAAGTTGATCATTTTATTGGTTCCTTCCTAAGATGTTAATCCCTTTCTTGCTTTCTTACAAAGATTTTAATCCTTTCATTGCTTCCTTCTCAAGATGTTACAAATTGTTTATTTCCATACCCAATATGTTCTTCCGTTTATTGTTTTCTTCCCATGATGTTACACGTTTTCTGGAAAAGTTGCTAAGATGTTAATGCTTTTTTATCTTCCTTTCCAAGAAGATAGTCCTTTTCATACATCCTTCCCAGGAGGTTAGTAACTTTCTCGAATCGTTCCCAAGATGTACCTCCTTTTATTACTTTCTTCCCAAGATGTTAAAGCCTTTCCTGATTCCTTCCTAATATGTTAATCCATTTCTTGCTCCATTGCCAAGATGTTGATCCCTTTCTTGCTACCTTTCCAACATCGTTCTCATTTTCGTTTTTTATCCCCAAGATGCACCTCCCTTTCTTAATTGTTTTCCAAGAAGTTACTACTTTTCTTGCTTTCTTCCCAAGAATTACCTGTTTTTTATTTATTCCCAAGATGTTACTAATTTTTCGTTTCATTCCTAAGATTTTAATCATTTTCTTGGTATCTTCCCAAGAGGTTAATCCTTTTCTTGCTTCATTCTTGCAACGATGCCAAGATGTTAATGCTTTTCCTTTTGTTTTTTGCATCCATCACAAGATATTAGTCATTTCTTGATTTGTTCACAAGTTGTTACTCTTTTTCTTGCTTCTTTCGCAAGATGTTGCGCCCTTTCTTGTTTCCTTCCGACGGTTATTCTTTTTTCTTGATTTGTTCACAAGATAATACTCCTTTTTTTTGCATCCTTCCCCAGATGTTACTCCATTTTTTGCTTCGTTCACAAACAAGACATTACTCCCTTTATCCTTCTTTCACAAGACTTTACTCCTTTTTTTGCCTCTGTCCCAAGATCTTACTCCCTACATGCTTCCTTCCGAAGATGTAACTCGTTTCTTTTGCTTCGTTCCATATATGGTACTCCTTTTCTTGCTTCATTTTCAAGATTTTACTCCATTTTTTGACTGCTGTCCAAAGTCTTAGTCCCTTTCTTTCTTCCTTCCTAAGAAAGTACTCCCCTTCTTGTTACTTTCCCAAAATGGTTCTCCTTAACTTGCTTCATCCCTAAATGATACTCCCTTGCTTGCTCCCTTCAGAAGATGTTAGTCCTTACTCTTCCATCCTTCCTTAGATGTTACTCCCTTTCTTGCATTTATTGCTTCATTCCCATGAAGTTTTACAATTTCGTGCTTCCTTTCCAGGTTGTTACTCCTATTGGCGCTTCATTCTCACGATGTTAGTCCTTTTCTTGATTAATTTCTAAGATTTTACTCCATTTCTTGGTCCCTTCTCCAGATTTTACTCCTTTTCTATCTGCCTTTTCAAGATGTTACCCCTATTTTTGGCTCGCTTTCCAAGATGTTACTACCTTGCAAGATGTTACTCATATTTTGCATCATTCCCGAGATGTTACTTCTTTCCTTGCTTCCTTCCTAAGATGTTACTCCTTCCTTGATGTCTTTCCAACAAATTACTCCCTTGTTGGGGAGTAACTTCTTCGTTCCAAAGAAGTGATTCCTTTTATTGGTTCCATACAAAGATGTTACTCCCTAGCTTGCTTCCTTCCCTGGATGTTATTACAGATTTCCACGCTTCCTCCCCAAGAATGTTATACTTATTCATACTTCATTCCCAAGATATTACTCCATTTCTTACTTCATTCCCAAGATGTTTTTTCCTTTTGTTGCTAACTTCTCAAGATGTTACTCACTTTCTTGCCTCCTTTTCTTGATTCCTTCCAAAGAATTTATTCCTTCACTTGATTACTTCCCAAGATGGATCTCTTTTACTTCCTTCCTTCCGAAGTTGTTACTCCTTTTCTTTCTTTTTCTAGATGTTACTTCTTTATAAACTTTATTCTAATGATCTTCGTACTGTTTTTTTTTGTTTTATTAACATGAAAATACTCCTTTTCTTGCTTTCTTATCAAGATTCTTCTACTCTATTTGTTTCTTATTTTCAAGATGTTGCATCTTTTCTTGCTTCCTACGCAAGATGTTACTCCTTTTCCACTTTCTTATCAAAAAGCTACTCTTAATGGCATCTTTTCCAAGATATTATTCCCATTATTGCTTCGTTTTGAAGATATTAATCCTTTAATTGCTTCGTTTTGAAGATATTAATCCTTTAATTGCTTCATTCCCAAGATGTTAAACCCTTTTGTGTCTCTTTCCCTGGTTGTTACTTCAATTTGTGATTCGTTTCTACCATGTTAGTCATTTTCTACCTTAATTCCCAAGATGTTACTCAATTTCTTGGTCCCTTCACCAGATTTTACTCCATTTCTCTCTTCCTTCTCAATAGGTCACTCATTTTTTTAACACTTCCCAAGATGTTACTCCCTTTCTTGCTTCCTTAACAAGATGTTAATCTCTTTCTAGCTAAGTTGCTAAGATGATGATGCTTTTATTGCTTCCTTTCCAAGATGTTATTTAGCTTTTTGCTTCAATACACAGATGTTACTCCCTTCCTTTTTTCCATCCCAAGATGTTCTTCTTTTATTGATTCCTTCCCAATAAGTTACTCCGTTGATTGCTTCGTTCCCAAGAAGTGACTCCTTTTATTGCTGCCTTACAAAAATGTTACTCCCTAACTTGCATCCTTCCCTAGATGTTACTGTCATTCTTGCAACCTTGCAAGGGTGTTACTGCCTTTCTTGCTTCCTTTTCAAGGTGGTACCCTTTTTTTTGCTTCCTTCCCAAGATATTACTCCCCCTCTTGTCTGCTTCCCAAGATGGTTCTCGTTTTCTTCTTTCCTTCTGAAGATGTTATTCATTTTTCTGCTTTTTTTCCCCAAGAAGATACTCCTTTCTTGCTTACATTTCAAAGTAATAATCCTTTTTTTTGTTTCGTTTTCATGATGTTAGTCCTGTTTTTGCCTTCTTCTCATGATGTTACTCCTTTTCAACTTCCTCCTCCAGAAGCTAATCTTTTCTTGCTTCCTGGCAAGATGTAATTCCTTTTCTTGGTCTTCTCTAAGACTTTAGTCCCTTACTTTCTTCCTTCTCAAGACATTGCCACTTTTCTTTCTCTAGTCCAAAATATTACTAATTTCGTGCTTGCAAGGTATTTTCCATTTTACTGCTTCCCTCTAAATATATTAGACCTTTTCTTACTTCATTCCAAAGATGTAACTCCTTTCCTTGCTTTCCCTATAATATTTTCTCCCTTTCTTGCTTCCGTCACAAGTTTTTGCTCCATTTCTTTCTTCCTTCCCAAGATGTTACTTTTCTCTTGCTGCGTTCCCAAGATGGTACTTATTTTCTTGCTTCCTTCCCATGATATTACTTCTATTCTTGTTTCATTCCCAAGATGTTATTCCTTTTATTGCTTCCTTCCCAAGTTGTTAAACTCTTTCGTGTTTATTTTCCAAAATGTTACTCCTTGTTTTGCTTCCTTCCCTAGTTGTTAAACACTTTCTTGCTTCCTTACCATTATGTTACTCCCTCTCCTCTTTCTTTCCTAAGATGGTGTTCTTTTTCTCTCTTCCTTTGAATGATGTTAATTCCTTTCTTGTTTCCTTCCCAAGATGTTACTCATGTTCTTGCTTATTTACCAAGAAGTTAAACCGCTTCTTGCTCTCTTCACAAAATGTTACTGCTTTGTTTGCTAATCTCAAGATTTACTCCTTTTTGCTTCCTTCCGAAGATAATACTCCCATTCTTGCTTCCAATCCCATCATGTTATTACTTTTCGTGGTTTCTTCCTGTTATGCTACTCCTGTTCTAGCCCAATATGTTAATCCCTTTCTAATTTTCCATACCAGTGATGTTACTCCATTTCTTGCTTCCTTTCCAAGATGTTACTGGTTTTCTTGCTTCCTTCTCAACATAATATTTCATTTCTCGCTTCATTACATAGATATTACTTCATTTTGTGCTTCCTTCCCTAGATATGAGTCCCTTTCTTCTTTCGTTTCCAATGTTCCTCCTTTTAGTGTTTCCTTCCCAAGATGTTAAACCATTTCTTGCTTCCTTCCCAAAATGTTACTCACTTTCTTGCTTCATTTACAGATGTTTTCTTTTTTAAATTTAATCTCCAAGATGTTACTCCCTTTCTTGCTTCCTTCACAGATGTTACTTCTTTTTTTACTTCCTTCACAAGATGTTACTCCCTTTCTGATCATTCCTAAGATGTTACTCCCTTTCTTGCTTCCTTCCCACATTCTACTCATTAATGTTTCACCCTTCTCAAGGTGCTACTCCCTTTCTTGCTTCCATCCAAGATGTTACTCCTCTTTTTGCTTCCTCCAAATGATGTTACTCTCTTTCTTGCTTCATTCCCAAGATGTTACTCCCTTTTCTCATCCTTCCGATAATGTTAGTCCCTTTCTTGCTTCCTCCCAAGATGTTTCTCCTCTTCTTGCTTATTATCCCAATATGTTACTCCTTTACTTGCGTCCTTCCCAAGATATGACTTCCTTTCTTGCTTAGCTCCTAAGATGTTACTCATTTTCTTGCTTCATTTCCAAGATGTTACTCATATTTTCTTTGCGCCTTTTATCTGCAAACAATATAACTTATTTCTTAGGATTTGCCTAGAGGAGATGTTTTCCCAGTCTACATAGAGATTAGCGCCTAAACTCTTCTCAATTTCCGCCATATACTCTATAGCACATGGCCTGCTTATCGTTGCCAATATTATCTATGCTCCGATTAGGCTTTCGTGAAAATATCTTTCAGGAATGGTTCAATAACACACAATTTAAATGTTTTCTGTCTGAGCCAGCTCCTTAATTTGTGACAGGAAGCCTGTTGGGGTCCATCGCTCATAAGCGCTCACGAACTCTTTCTATCTCGGCTCGCTCAAGTTCTGAGATGAATGCTGTCCTCAAATTACACACACACACTATCACGCCGAAAATCCATGATACATATTTAGGTATTGCATAAATAATCAGGTGCAGTCATTGAGGGATGTTTGGTACTCAGCTATGCTGTGGTGATCCATCAGCAGCATCGCAGAATCGAACCACTCGATTAGCTGGATTTTGTTGAGGACCGGCAAAGGAATGGACTCCCCTGCAGAGAAGGAGGATAGGCCTGATGTTGGTTAGGAGGCATATAAGGTCATCATCCTCGCCTTTGCAGGAGGTGACAGAAGCAACGCCTGTAAACACAGTTGGATCTCAATGGGAGCTCCAGCAAAGAATCTACTGCGTCAAACATTACTACAAGACAGGCTCCATCAATTGGTAGCCAGATCTCTACGTGCGTTGACGTTTGTGTCCGGTCTAGCGGGGATCGAACCCGGTACCGCGACGTTGGGAGACCAACGCCATATCCACTCGGCTAGCATGAGCTCTAATTATCAAGTTTCCTAACCATTACAACGGGGTAACAAGAATGGGGATTGGGATGGTTATATGTTAAGCAGAAACATTTGTTTAACCTGGTAACGGGACTAAGTATTGTTTGTTTTTTAACTAGTTTGCAACTTAAGAGATTAATTCGGTGTCCGTATGAGTACGTGAATCCAAATATTTAACTTAGTACATCTTTGAACTTAACAGGTTGCGTAAGTCATTATGTTGTTCAGATGACAGGTTTTCCGAGATGGGCAAATTGTTGCATGATACATTTTGTGTTTACCTTTAATATCGATCAGATAATCCGCTCCGTGTATGCATATTTTTAAACCTCACATGTGACGCTTTCCATTGCATCTGTTGCTCCCTGTTGGAAGGACGATGAGTACCTCATCCCCAGGCTTGAGCTAACGTGCTTGAGACTTTTTGTCAAAGTAGTCTTCGTATTATTAATTCCACGCTTACTTACCTCGGCGTTGTCGGCAACAATCTTGGCCCTTTCTTCCCACCTGTGTCGCAAATCAAGGACATAGCGGTGGGTGCCCCTAGTTGTAGGGTCCATCTTATGATCCCTCCAATGTTCCCCAAGAATAGTGAGAGGATCACGAATTCTTCAACCATAAAGTAGTTCAAAAGAGGACATTTTTAGGATATCATTCATCATTCGAGATTTCACGAAGTGCGTATAAAGTTGCTATGATGTATCTATGCTGGCCAGAGCTTAACAATGTAACAGTCTTTTCCTCGATGGACAGCGTCTTCATGGAAATGATGATGAAGGAGCTCCATGACATGAAGTTACACCTAGTACACATTCAAGAGCATTGGCACGACCAGGCAAGAAATCGCGGGAGGCACGGCTCGTCCTCGCGCAGTGGAAGTGGCCATCAAGGGCATTTCCGCACGAGAAATGAGCGGCATAAATACTCATTTTCTTATTCTTCCTATCCTCATTTTCAATCAAAATCCTGGGACCTCTGCTGGTACCATAATAAATACGGCAACGGAACTGTAAAGCATAAACAGCCATGCCGGTATTATAATTCTGCTAATTCTTCAACATCATTGACCTGAAGTTCTGTCCTTTGTGTATAGTTGTAGTTTTGAAATTACTAAGTAAAAGGATAGTCCGCGACTACAGAGAGCACAATGACGGTTGACAAGACGGTCGATAAGTATCGACCGTGAAGACGTAACTAAACCCTATGCACAACTTCATGACCATCTTCAACTCAGGCCTCCCAACAATATTCATGGGAGACCTCTAAATGCAAGATGCAAGGTGAATGGCTACGAGAGACGCCATC
Source organism: Ceratothoa steindachneri (assembly GCA_963969495.1). NCBI lineage: Eukaryota > Metazoa > Arthropoda > Malacostraca > Isopoda > Cymothoidae > Ceratothoa > Ceratothoa steindachneri. The sequence continues at coordinate 3,466,036 of OZ018323.1, forward strand.
GAAGTGGACATAATTCGAAATGTTGCTCGAAAGAAACATATTCAAAAGAATAGGCTCAGTGTTTCCAACATATTTCACGGGTGATGCTGCTACAAGAGCAAACGTCGCAATAAACAACCATTACATGCGATATAGCATCCATATGAAGCCCGTCAACATTGAATATAGTAACCATGTTGGAATAATACCAAGTTTTACTCAGAACACGATACAAGTGCCGGTACTAGGGAGAAGAGTTACAGCAGATAAAACTGGAACAGATAGAAGGAAGGATTAACAACTTGGTCCCACGTGATATGCAGAGGCAAACCTGAACGAAATAGATGAAGAAAATGTGATTGAAAACAGATCTTATTGATGCGGAAGCCAGAAATATCCAAAGAACGAGGCACTGCACACTCCCACATCCCCGATGGAAAGAAGAGATGAAAGAGAAGAACAAACCTCTGATTAGTATTTACCACTAAGTAACAATTCTTGCAGAAAAAGAGAAAGGTAAATGATGATAGATAGAAGCGGCTATCGAAGTAGAAGAATAACTCTACCGATGTCATCCAGAAAGCAAAGTACTGGGATTAAATGTAACTTCTTCGGCTACATATGCAACATGTAACTGGAAGAATATCGAAAGCTACAACAGTGAACAAAAGAAAAGATCTATCTCTACTAGGAAGGGAGATGCTCATCTAGCCTCCCATGACCGTAAACAGTTTATTAACATATAAGAAACTGGAACTCAAAAGAGTTAAAAATAAAGCTCTCTAGCTCTTAACCTACAAAAGAAGGAGAGGGAGGGAAGAACCAAAAGAGTTATCCATCAAGAAATGAAGATCCAACCATTCACATTGTATTAAGAAAAAGAGCGTAAATATTTGGATGAAGATCAACTCTTTTACTCCAATCTTTGCAGGAAATACAAGAGCAAACGCTTCTTTAAATTTCAGATTGTCCAGTAGAAAATTTAACAGGGAAGAATTGAAGCACCATTATACACTTTGAAAGAATAAGCAAGATTAAAGAAGTAATAAAATCTTATGTAGCCCAACCGACAATGAAAAATAGCCTTCGATAAATACTCAACGGGTAAGCCAAAGGAGACATCAAAAAGGAAGGGCCGAGCCATTACCCAAATTTCTCGAGTGATTAGGGAAAGTTTTGCCATCAATATCTCCCAGAAGACCGTCACGTGGCTGGAGGAAGACAATCTTCACACTCGCACGTCCGCAGTCAAGCCATTGATCAGTCTGAAGAAGAAAAAGGCTCGTCTTGCATTCTTCCCTGAGCACATTACAATTACCGATGACGAATGGTGCTAAGGCAACTACAATGACAAATATAAGATTAATTAGTTCGATCTGAAAGCAAGAGATTCGTTCTTCGCGAAGCAGGCGAAAGATTGTCTGTCAATTGCACCACAAATATGTGAGCTTTGGCAGAAAAAGTGTCATGCTCTTCGGCGTAATTTCGGTAGAAGGAACTGGGCTGCTTGTGCCCTTACAGGGCACAGTAAATGCACGAGTGGACAAGGAATTGCTGCGACTACATTCTTTGTCCTACTTGCGAACCTCCGATGCCCAGCCATCAATTTTCCTGCAGGATAATCTCTCATGACACAAGGCCAAATCAGTGAAGAGCTTCCCATAAGCGATCAAAAGAGTGAGAATGCGAGACAAGAGAAAAGACTGAATACATTTCGTCTGAGAAGCATCTACCGTATCCTGGCCATACCCTTGTAAGGCAAATTATAGACGCAGAGGTTTTGTCTTGTGCTCGTCTTCCTAGTCTGTTAACCCTGATCAGAAAAATCTGGATGCAATAGCTGGACCATGTCTACCGCATGGAATATGGTTGCATCCACAAATACATTCTCTATGGAAAATTGGCAGGTGCGAAATCTATGGGCCACTCTCATTTGCGATATAATGACGTCTACATCGGTATTGACAATGCTCTCAGTACTGGCGGCACTCATTATTGCCAATGCTCTCCCAATTTTCAATTCAGCAGTGGATTCGTTTGTTGAAGAATTCATTCGCTTTTGATGAAAGGCATGATTTGATGTCCTTTTCCACCTCTTTCATATTAGAGTTAACTTTGCAATTTAGGAGATGTAATGATTTTAATAAATGGTAATCATACGGTGCAAGTTGAGATGACTATGAAAGATGTTAGGGAACTTCCCAACCTAACATATAATTTAATTTCTTGGGTCAAAACGTGCCGCCGCATGTGGGTGTGCATCATTACAAAGGAGAAGAACACCCTTCCAAGTGACCAGTGAGGAACGCTTTTGTTCCAGAGCTCAATTTAACCACTGCAATTGCTGAACAATGAAGTTCTCCAGTAAGTGTTTGCTAATTAAGGAGGCGCTCATAAAGAATAAATATTTAAAGTACCCTACCAAATGCAAAGCATAGTCTTCTACTGTCGGCGGCCATATCTAGGAGTAAGAATGGGTTTTTGTTTGCGATCAAGTTTAATATTGCGGTATAGAACCAACTTTTCACAGTCCGCAAAAATTATGTCCATAAATGGCTAACAGCTATGTAAAAATTATGCCCCCAAACACAACTTCGGTAGCTTATAAAAGGCTTAGGCATTGTTACAGTTGGCTATAAACAATTTACATCACGTTTGGAACAATTTAAACGACTCTTGGAAGCAATTTTTTGTTTTCAAAAAAGACATTACGCGTTATGACAAAAGTCCTGTTAGACTCATTACGATGCTCTCAACAAAGGACACAATGGTAGTTTTGATGCAGATAGACAAGTTTTAATTGTTTTAACATAGAAATAAGAGTTTAAATTGTAATATTAATCATTGCGGCCACCCTTGGTTGCGAGCACGCGCTCCAGGCGTGACCTGAAGGCCGCACACTCGTTGCAGACGAAGTCCTTCCTTATGCTGACCCACACGTAGTTGAAGGAGGACTTCAGCTCGTCGATGTTGCTGTGGTGGACCTTGTAGGCATTTATCTTGACATGCAGCCATACCTGTAAGTGAGGGGATTGAGATCACCAAATGCAGGACTTCCTTGACCAAGATATCCCTGTAATCGGCTGCGGTGACCCTGTAAACCTCTGCGAATTACACCGGCGGCATCTTTTTGCAATTCAAAGTCACGACGCCAAGCATTGTCACAGAGCTCGGGTGCCAGGTCATGGACACGTAGCGGACCTCAAGGACATCCTGGCCGAGGTTAATCACGCGAACCTTCTGTGCTTTCGATGACCCAATCGACCGTGAAGGTTTTTTCCCCAGAAAAAAAAATGAGACTTTGATTGCCATGACTCTTCAAATCGTTGAGAAGACGACGACATCGCTGCCGACGTTGTTCTCACAAACGGTCGGTGAGCAGAGGCCTTTCCACGCACATCAGACTTGCTGTCCTCCTACTTGACGGCCTTGGACACCATGGCCACCGATATCTTCTTCTTCTTCTTCGCGAGCGCAGCCATTTTGACCTACGGAGCACTTTCGAAGGCCTATCTCACAACCAAATGGTTGACAACTGTCCGAACAAGATTGATCTTTGAGGTCTTTCCTGTTCTTTAACCTCTCCGCGACTCTGTGGCGGATAGTCATGCGGCTGATGTTGAGCCGCATGGGGATGTCGGACTCTTTGCAGCCCGCGCGCAGGAGAGCAAAGATCTCGAATCTTTTCACTTCCATCTCGACGCACAACGGAAAAGACGTTTTTATGACACGTGCTGGAAAAGTAGAACTATCAGTTTGACCGAACTCTTTCTACTACACACGTAAACCTCTCCAAAGATAAAAAAAACCCGAGTACAACAAAACTTTTGCCAGACCTGGTACTTTCATCAAAAACATAACATTCTTTCTCTGACTTATCTATCCAGTTGCATGTTTATCCGTTCTTTTGACAAAGATGAGCCTTCTTATCGAAGTGGCTAGCATCAATGACCTCTGTTCCTACGACTCATAATCGAGCCCCACTTGCTTCAAGTGGTATGAAGGCTAACCGACTTGTTGCTCTTTAATTTAAATGTAGATAAAGGTTACCATATTCGGGTAAGGGGGACGGACCTAACTTAAAACCTCTATCTTATTTGAGATAGGAATCAGATGCTATGAAACCACAATGGACATTAAAAAAGAACAGCAACTTCTCCAAAGCAGATAAAGTGCCTACTTATGAGCGCTATTTTCCAGATTAGCAATTATGGATTAGTTATTTACTATTAGTTAATATGTATCAGTAAATATGAAATAGTAAGATTTACTTTTCAAATTTATTTCTTGCTCTTATATTTTCCATTTTTACGGTTATTCCTCCGACCAAAATTCACGATCTTTGCAGGTGCGTTGTATGTGGAACTTGGGGACAATCAACGAGACGGAGAACGGATCAGCAAAGTTTCGTAACCCCTCGGTCCTCAGCACCCTGACTGGTCTTCATGTTTGTTTATTACGCGACACACATTTTCACGTAGTTAAAATCCTCCGCTTTGTTTACGTACATATTTTCAATAGGTTTCTGGCGAGCTATGTTTTCGTTGAGTTTTTTCCCCTTCGTATTAAATAAATTAAAATAAAAAATACTAAAGAAATAAAAATGTATAAGTAAAAAAAATATCGAATACATATATAAGTAATAAATAAATATTAAATAAATAAATAAAGACCTCTGGAGTGAGATCTATTATAATTGATCATACGGTAGAACGTTGGACAGGAGAGTCAAATATTCCCAATGTTATTTTGATTTTGAGTTACTCTCCGTTTGAAAGTTTGAAAACCGATGCCACGATGAAGGGAAACTGGGTGTAAACTTTTAAAGCTGACATGCGTTATGCAAATATGTGAAAGAAATAATAAAACAAGAGTGTACTTTGCATTTATTTACCACTTATCATCTATCCCTTATATCATTTAGTGCTGTTTCTAAACAGCTTCACGACCTTCCACAACTTAGAATTAAATTTTCAGTCTACATTTCTGGGAGTGAGTCAAGATTTTTTAATAATAATATATATTTTGTAATTGTTTTCGAATTAGGCAACATAATTGTTTTTAACTCCTCCATTTCAGTATTAACATTCTTCTCTTGTTTATAAGCATGAGTTGGTGAATGCAGTAATGCTCATAACGTACTTAAGACAACTGGAAAGTGGTACATATCCCCAAACCCCATTTAATTGGGAAGCCTTTCTATCCCCCTTTGTTGAACTCTATAAACTAGTGTGAAAAGACTGACGATAAAAATGAAACAGAATTACATTTCAATTTCCCTTGCAATATACACTAAGCGTCCTACAAATGAAAACAATAAATCAGGCTTTATTTCCACATCAATCGTTTCAGTGGAGGACAAAATTTGGGTGCAAAAAATTACGGTTTAAATCAATGCAATTTGGGGTATTATTCAAATTGAACTCAAAGTTTGGAGTACCTTTATTCATATACTATTTTTCGCGTGCAAATTCCGATGGGAAGATTTGGGTATGTACCGAAATGACCACCTTTCAAATGGTGTGTCTTGGATTTACAAATAAATCCGTCGCCACAATTACCACGGTTATTCCAGGCTCCGCCACACTCATCTCCCAGGCCCTGGTGGATGAAAACAAACATAAACGGTGAAAATAATTCTGAAATTGGTCTATTATTTGCTTACTTCTGAAATAAAATATTGTTAACTGCAGTTTTAACTCAGGGTATAATTAAGACTAAGAACATTTCAGAGACTAATTGAGATCTCTCAGTATCCTTACCCCAAGACATTTTGG